>VZRF01000933.1:89755-190831 GCA_013396875.1 Vireo altiloquus
GGGGGGGGGTGGCGGGGCGGGGCGAGGATGGGCGCGGGGAGCGGGTCGGGCGCGGCGCGGAGCCCGTGCGGGGGAGCGGGCTGGGGTCGGTGCTGGTAGCGGCGATGGCGCGGGCGGCCCCGGGCTGCGGAGTCCCAAACAGGAGCCTCTGTGGCACGGCGGGTCCCCCCCGAACCGAGCTCGGGCCCGGAGCCGTGCCCGGAGCGGGGGAGCCCGGAGCGGGGGAACGCGGAGCGTCCCGCCGGGGCGCGCGGGCCGAGGGCGCCCCCGCGCGGCCGCAGAGCCTGGAGGATCGCTGCGTTTCGGGCTCGGGTCCTCAAATCCTTGGAATTAAACTTAAACCGCGCTTTGCGCATCTTCCTACAAGGCGCAGCCCCCGCAAAGATCCCAAACCGGCCGCTATTTACGGCCGCCCGACCCAGGCACACACGATAAAGCCAGAGGGAATGCGTGTCCTTGATAATGCTGCCACGGTGACAAAGTGCGTAAAAACCTTCCTGCTCAAAGGATCGCATTTTTATCTGTTGGTTCACACGGATTCTGAATTTTGCTCTCTATTCCTGCCATATTCTCTCTGTTTGTAGGATATATGTGAAAGGGTTTGAGTAGAAGCCTAAAGAGAGTAAATTCAAAGCTGCTCACAAAGGATATTTTCACAACAAAAGGTACTTTCAAAAGAGATCTTAAACAGTCCTTAACTACAGACAAAAAAACCCAATATCCATCTTTTCCACAGTAATGCTGCTTACAAGATACAGCTTCCGACTTTTTTCAGCTTCAACACCTGGATTTCCAGAGCTAAGTTCAAAATGACAAATTGTCTTTGCACCATGGGGACAAACTTTTCAGCAGGGCCTTGCAGTAGGCTAAGGGGTGGTGGTTATAAAGTGACAGAGGAATGATTTAGATGATAAAGGAAAGATTTTCTTCTTCAAAACCACCATGCCTTAAAGGACATCCTTTTGGTTTTTTGGTACTGCAGTATACACATTACTTAATGTTAATAAAAAAATGTATCATAACTATTAGGTATGAGTGAAACACTTGAAAAATCATCCATTTTACTTATGCACTTTAGCTCACAGGATCAACCAATTTCTATTCATACTAAAAGACAAAATATTTAACAGGGTGTCCTAATTTCCACTAGCTGAAACCCAAAACTGATTTTTTTTTTTTAACATAAGGTCATATTTTATCCTTCTTATATTGAAGCCCAGCTATAATGCAGCTCTCAGCTTTTTCATAGTTTCTCCCCATGAAATCATGAACACAAAGCAAAAGTTGTCTAATAAAACCAGACCTTATTCTCTCAAAGTAATCCCAATTTATCTGGAAGTCTGAACACCTCAGCACCTCATTTGTGCTCCACTGTCAGCTCAGAAATTGGTATTTTCACTACACAAGTGATGCCTCAGTCAGGTGTTATTTTACAGATCAAAGCTAACTCTGCTATTTTGGTGGGTTTTTAGGCTACATTTTTAAGAGCTGACAAAACAAAACTGACAGCAAACATGGTAAATAGGTCCCTAAATGTGAGACAAGGCATGGCTGATTCAAAGTTTTAAGTCTCATGGATTCAATCAATACACTTCTTTGCAAAAAATTATCATGTTCTTTCGTCCATCTGTACTTAATCCCAAATCTTAGGGTGCCATGGACTACTGCAGGCCTCTTAAGACTTTTGGTGGGTCACCACGTGGTGCCCCTCCCTCAGTCCCCACATGTCTCCACTGCCTCCTCAAAACCAGGATATTCCTGTTAGTTCCTCATGCACACAAGACTCATGTCTTCACAAGGATCACTGCAAGAATGGGAATGGGGCAGAAAAAGGCAACCGACTTGGGCCTCTCTCACCAAAAAGCCTTCGTGCTTTGTTTAGTGATGCCTCTTTGCAAAAGCTTTCTCTAAAACTCATCCTGCTCCATCTCCTAGGATTCATTCAATCACAAAAGCAAGGCCAAACTGCCACTGAGAATTGCTACAGAGTTGGCAAACAGGAACTTGACATTATTTAGCAAAAATGCAGCTGTGCAAGCACTCAAAACTTCTACAAACTGTTTCTGTTCCTTCCCTTTATCACACTTCTCCCATACTCCCACACAGTTTGTTATTCCTGCCATTCCATCTTATTTAACAGCACCAGCAGTTATCTGGTTTAACAAGCAGTGTCCTCTTTTCCCACTTCCCTCAGACAGTGTTTTCCCATTTTAGGGGTTACAATTTCACTTGTAGTACTTCCTTATATAAAAAAAACCCAAACCTTTACCAGATAAATCCTTCTCTCCCCTCTGCTGCAAAGCTATCACCAGCCTTTTCCACAGGGAAAAAAACCTTAGAACAAAAGCCCATCCACAAGTGTGGAAAGGATTTTCCTTGCTCAAGATTTAAACCTCACACTCCATGATGTTGAACAGAGTAAAGAGTACGAATCATACACCAAAAAAACCCCAATAACCACATAACTTTCCTTGATTTATAAGGCACAGTAAGTATTTAGCCTTTTTTGTTTGCATATGCTTCAACTTGAGCCATCAGGAATCCCAAGTTATTTTCACACAATAAAAGTCAACTTTCCACAGGCAGATTTTTCTCATAATCATTTCTCTCTAAAATTAATGTTAAGGAGTTAGAAAGCATCAGAAAACTTTCAGGAACATAAACAAAACGGATAAAACACCGAACAGTGGAAGTCCCATAATAAACAAAAGCATGGCACTCTAGAAGCTCCATTTTCCTTCATGTAAAGGGTTTAGGGTTTTCTAGCTCTGATAAACTACAGGGTTTTAAAATTTGAATTGAAAGTACACCAGAATGAATTAGAAATCAAAAGCCTTAGCATTCTCTGATACAAAAACAGCAACTGGATAAATAGCAAACCTATTTTAAAAATAATCACTTGTTTTAAGGAACTATAGCAGTCAAAATAAATGCAAAATCCCCATAAACTTAATCTGTATCAAAGTCTCCAAAGCAATGCTTTTAAAAATTGATCTGTTTCTGTTCAAGCCACAAAGTTCAGTGAATTTCTAGAAAATACTATTCACATACATGCTATTGAGCAGCATAAACATCCCTTACCTCTAGGTCCCACGTACGCTCATTTTACTCACTTGAAGCAAAGAAGACTCAAGAATTTCCACCAGGGGGGAAAAAAAAAAATCAGTAACACAACTGGTTTTAGCAGAACCTTCAAAGAAGCTGCTTGATTGATGCAACCAACCCCTCAGAGCAGTACCAAAACCAGAGGGGCCCTTTCCAAACTTTATTTAAAGCACTTGTGGGAGGGAGTGTTCATGAGCCCAAAGGCTCAAGAGCTGGCTGGGCTTCCATGGATGCTGCTGGAAATTTCCTTCTCAAGCTGCTCTCTCTGTTTTGAACAAGTGCTAATGGCATTTTCCTTATGTTTCATCAAACTGCATTTTATCTGCAGGATTCAGAACTACTTTTTTGTTAATAAACTGGAGCTGCTGCCTGAACCTGAAAATCAGTGTGGGCCCAGACAGCTGGAGATGGGAAGGCAGCAGAGACCAAGAGTGACTAGAGCAGGTGAATCACATATCAAATCTAAATTAAATGGGAAAAAAAAAGTGTTAAGAGAATTCATTTTGCATATTTTCAAAGCACCACTGATGGAGAGATAATGTTCCTCTGCTGTGTTTTCTGCCATTCAGCAAAATCCCCATCCAGCCCTCAATTTGTTGTCTAACTGGAGTTGCTGGTCCAGTATTTGGAGTGACCAAACATTCCCTGCTGACCTCACCACTGCCAGGCTCCTGTGTCAGCTGGAGAGAAACTTTATTCAATGTGTAATAACTCCAAATTCTTCCCCTATTCATTTTTGTGCAAAATGGCCTTTGCCAAGGTTACAATACTTACCTTTCAGAATGTCTTGATTGGTAATTTAGGTAAATTTACTTGATAGCACTAATTAAAATTTAAAAAGAGAACATAGAATCTCATGAATGTAGAATTTCAGGAATAATACCCTCCCTTGTGTAAACTTTTCAGATGGTTACAAGTCACTGAAATCAGAGAGTGTGCAGAACAAATCTTCAGGCTGTTAATAATAAATGGACATCTCACCTTCTCCCTGTCTTGGTTTTATCTGTGATTTAGCATAGCCTAAAACTACATTTTGCTATTAACAATTCCTATCAAGAGAAACACTCCTGCTTAACAAATCTTGCCTCATTTTTTTCTACTCTACTATTTAGTCTAATAAAAGACATTTCTTGTCCTTACATAACTTGCCTCACTTGTATCCTTAGGCTGTCAATTAAAACATAATTTCTATTTAAATAAGATCAGGAACTTAAATTTGCTTAGCATAAGAAATCAGCCCAGATCAGCTTTACTGTTATTTATAATGACAGATGAGGCAGAGCTTCTCAAAATTAAGACTGTCAAGAAAGAAGGGGTCATGTCTATCATGACTAATCATGACTGTTAAGGTAGACCATTTAAAAAACTTTAATTGCTGAAGATTTTATATTACTGCCTGCTTCTGACACACATTTTCAAGTATGAAAAGCATAAGAAGCACTGAGAATCTATTAAGAATATCTTTTCTACTTTCAAGAGGTACCTTTTGTAGTAGATATAAATGGAGTGATAAGGAACTTGGAGTGAAATCTCTGCAGGTGTACATCAGATGCCCAGGATGAACAAATAAGGGGTTTTCTGCTGCTGCTGCTGCTGTACAGACAACTTCAGAGATCCTTCAGAGCAAACTGGTCAGGTACCAGTCAGGTACAAACTGATCAGCATCGCCTTTATCCTTGGGATGGGCGTGGAACAAATAACCCTGGAAAGCATTAAGGACAAAAAGGTGATTCAGAATCAGAGAGTTCAGATTGGAAAGGACCTTCCACTTACTTTCCCCCCCTGCCACGGGCAGGGACACCTCCCAGTATCCCAGGTTGCTCCAAGCCCCATCCAGCCTGGCCTTGGGCACTGCCAGGGATGGGGAGTCCACAACATCTCTGGGCAACCTGTGCCAGGGCCTCAGCAACCTCAGAGGGAAGAATTAATTTGCAATATTTGATGCAGCCCAGGATACTGTTGTTTTTCTGGGCTGCAAGTGCACATTGCTGGGTCTTGTTGAGCTTCTCATCAACCAACATCCCCCATCTTTTCCAGTCTGCTCTCAATCCATTCCCCATTGATTTATGGAAGGGAAGTGATGCCCAACTAATCTGTCAGCCTTTCATGATGCTATCAGTGGTATTGATGCCAGGATGATTTTTTGCTTTTTCTTTTTTACCTCTCTTACACACTCTTTTATAGTTTTGTATATTCTCAGTGCTTTTAGCCCACACACTGTAACTTCCCAAGGCTGATAGCTCAGCTCAGCCCCACGGCACTGTTAAACCAGGAGACCAAACATCCTGGGAGCCCCAGACACCAAGGGGCTCTCCAGAACACATTTTGTAACCTCAGACAGGCTCATCCAGCAGGAAGGTTCCTCAGAATGAGGGGTTCACTCGAGCCTCTCATTGGGGAATCTTTGATAAATATGTTAATTTTTCAAGGCCTATAATTGTGTGTATTTCGGTGTGACAGTGTAGTGCATGCATTTTTGGGGCATTCCACCTGGATGAAGTGTTGTACCCCAAAATCATGAAATAAATACTGAAATAAAAACCCCTTTTCCCCATAAACCATGTTTTGGTTTGAATTTTAAAACCAGGGAAAGGCAACAGTACGAGGGATGAGGAAAGAGCAGTTGATGTTATCTTCACAGCAGCAAGGCTTTTGACACTCACTCCTGCAACATCCCCACTGACAAATTGATGAATTTTTGCCTGGATAAATGGTTCCTTTCAATCTAAGTGGAAAACAATTTTGGATAAAAAGCCCTGTTGGAAAACAAGCTGGACATGAGCTAGGAATACATCCTTGTGGCAGTGAAAGCCAGCAGCAGCTGAGGAAAAGCACTGCCAGCAGGTGGAGGAGGTGATCCTTCCCTCTGCTCAGCACTGACGAGACTCGGATGGAGTTAAGTCCAGCTCTGGGTTTCCAGTACAAGAGATGTGTGGACAAACTGGAATTAGTCCATCAAAGGGACACAAAAGTGATGAAGGGACTGGAGTTTCTGTCATTTGAGAGGCTGAGAGGTCTGGGACTCTTCATTCTGGAGAAGGTGGGACAGTATCTTTTTTTATTCATCTACCTGATGAATAAAAAAAGGGAAAAGACAGGTGGGATCTTCTCAGTGGTGTCCGAGGAAAGAACAAGAAGCAGTCGGCCCAAACTGAAATGCAAAATATTCCATTTAAACTTTAACCCCCCCACCTCTTACTTTGAGGGTGGTAAAACACTGGAACAGGTGAAACAGGTGAAAACCTGGAACAGGTTTCCCAGGGAGGTTGTGGAATCTCCATACTCAGACATATTCAAAACCCAACTGGACACAATCCTGGACAAGCTGCTTTAGCTGACTCTACTTTGGGGGTTGGATTAGATGATCTCCAGAGGTGCTTTCCAACCACCACAAGGATTCCATGAATCCTGCTCATTCCACTGCCAAGGATACAATAGAGGAGCCATTCCCAACACAACCCCCTCTTTCCAAAGTCTGCCTACATTTGGAATTCCTCTCCTCACTAACTTTCAGCACTGCTGCTGAATTCTCTGATCTTTAATTTAGTTTTCAATCTCTCTCAATTCAGCACACATTGTACAGGTTAAGGCATCTTTAAATCAAACACTTTTTAAGTAGTACTGAAGATGCTTCCTGCACTTTTTAGAGGCAGGAAATAGGCTCCCTCCCCAGCAGCTATAATGCATTTATTCCATGTTTGTCTTGAAAACATTTTGAAGTAGAAAAGCTAAACTAGTCTTGGAAATAACCACTGACATTTTATCGAATATGAAATGTAATGCTCAACAAGCATTGGACAGTTATGTCCTGAAATTCGGAGTATATGAAGAGGTGATATTAAAAATGCTTTTTTAAGTGCACCAGACAACTGAGTAAGTGTTATAGTAGGCCTTATTTGGAAAAATTATGGAACTACAAAGATTATGGATCTATGTTGGATTATTTGCCCAATAAAGTGATTGTGATGGCAAAGGGTGGAGAAAACTGTCAGAATAGGAAAGATTAGACTAGAATGCACTAAATTCCTGGATAAAAACTTGGTACAATATCAGACTGTCTCAATCACTATCAGAAATCTTATCAGTGAGGGTTGGTGGGGTGAATCACATTTTACCTGGAACCAGATCAAATGAAGGGAATAAATGGGTATTTACTTCATCACATGACAATATTCAAGACAAAAAGTGTACAGAAACTTACTGAGACCTCTCCTCCCACTCCCCCTCTTCTCATTTCTCTCTTACTATTAATCACAATTTTACAGTGCCTGGATTTTCTTCCTTATGCAGGAATCAAACAACCAGATCATTCCAAGCCATCAGGCATTACCAAATAGCTGCAGATAATGATGTTGTTCTTCAGCATTTAACAGCTTCTAATTTATAACATCCAGCTATAAAGTTATGGCAGGATAAACTTCCCCAGTCACCCAGATCCTTAGCTGTGATCTAACACCAGGCCTGCCAAGTCTGTGTGTGATTAGCTACCAGTGTAAAATGATTCTTCAGAGGCACTTGAAATCTCAGTTATCTGGTCACAGGATCCTCTGCTTATATCGTGTCTGTGTGGAAACCTGCTGCAGTCCTGTGTGCCAAAATACTCACACGTTTGGAAGAAGTTCATGCCAAAATTGCACTTACTACTACTTATTACATTCACTGGCTGCAATATTAATCTGTCTCATGAGGCACTTGATGGAGTAAATTACGTGTATCGATTGCAACGGATGTGTGTCACGTTTCCTGAAATAATGTTCATATCCTCAGCTCTCCCCTGCTAGCCAGGGACACAGTATTGACAAGAACATTATCAAGAGTCAATCACCATGATTACAAAGCCACTGGAAAGCATAGCCATAGAGAAAGAATTACAGCTAAAGATTGTAATTTTCATAACCCTGAGCAGTCAGGAAGTTGCCAAGAAACCAAATAAAGTATTACCCTCTAAGAGTGGTGTAAAGTGCAGGCCCCAAAGCTTATGGGGCCGTGCTGAGATCGGTGCTTGTTTACAACGAGAAACAGTGCTGAAAAGAATTGAAGGCAAATAATAGAGGACATTCAAGGTCAAAACCCACGTCTGCTTTGCCTGGGATCGTTCAGAACCTTCAGACAACAGCTGCAGTGTTTGTTGTGTACTGAAATACGCCAGTGTAGCAGTATTTCAGTACACAACAACTTCCTAGCTGCTACACCATCATAATCTGCACCGGCTGCGCCTGAATTCTGCGTCCCTCTGGTCGTGCTTAAACCTTTATTTTCCCAAGGAATCCCAAATTCGATAGGATTAGCAGCTTTGCCGTGTCACAAAGCCCGCTGCCTCCCTCTTGAGGCCGCATTTGAACAGCTCCGGGCTGTCTGTCAAACGTGCGGGAGCTCCAAAACTACCGAAATGAGGGATGCTCGGGGGAAAGGCGAAGGAACAGCCGTGTGGACAAGGGCTGTCCGGCACCGCTCCATCGTGGGATGGGCGTGCGTGGGAGCTCTGACAAGGCGCTGCC
Source organism: Vireo altiloquus (assembly GCA_013396875.1). Lineage (NCBI taxonomy): Eukaryota > Metazoa > Chordata > Aves > Passeriformes > Vireonidae > Vireo > Vireo altiloquus. The sequence continues at coordinate 98,359 of VZRF01000933.1, forward strand.
CACGTGGCACAGGTGAGCCTGTCCCCAGGATGCGACAGTGTCCCCAGGATGCGACACTGTCACAAGGTCCTCGCCTCACCGAGGCACCAGCGTGGGCAGCACCTCACACACGTAACTGCTCGGAAGAGCTGCAGGATGCTCAGAGTAACGTCCCGACCGCGCTGCCGACTTTCTATTTCTAAAACTCAAAATAGAAGTCTGCTTTCTTGCCTTAGCCTAGAGCCTCTGGAAGGCGGAGCATGCCTTTCTCTTCACTGGCAAGAGGGACTCAGCATCGCTGCAGAGATTTTTGCACAAAGGGGAGTGCAGCGTGGCAGTGAAACTTTGCCTCTTTCTACCCTGCCCCAAGTGAGAAGCAAATAAAAAACTGTGAGGCTTCAAGTGCCTCCCCTTGAACTGGAATATATTCTGTGAAGTTCAGATGTTTGTGGGAAAAAACTACAGTGAATCAGTATTTCCAGCAAGAAAATAATTACTAAAAAAAGCCAGACATGTTAGAAAAAGGGGGAAACCCACTACAAAACATCTTTAATTGAAGAATTCTCTTTTCACTAAGAACTTAGTGAAATTTTTTACTAAATGACCCTCCTAATTTTTTACTTCATGACTCCTAATCTTCTTTCCTCTGATTTCTCTGAACTTGAGAGTTTCTTCACCCTTTCTACTATACACCAGAAAACTTTGCATACTTGCACATAAACCTACAATAGAATGCTATAAATTTTTCAGTTTGAGGTATATTTTATATTGTTTAAATACCTCAGAACCAATAGCATATAATTGTAATTTAGTTGCCTAAAATTTGGCTGAGATTTTTATAGAGTTATATCTAAAATCTGTAAGTCCTATGTGAAAAATGTGATCTAACTCACCCAGCATGACCATCAATATTGGTTTTTTTAGAAAGAAAAGCCAGAAATCCAAAACTTTATACCACAAGTAGGCCACCAAAACAAGTTTGTGATAGAGGAAAAATCTTTGTTTCTCTCTCAAAGAATCTGTAAAAAATTTCAAAGAAATCTTTTTATTCTATGTAATATTGTATTCTAGTATTAGTATTAGTAATATTGTATTCTATTTTATTCTATACTACTAATACTAGTATTCTAGTATTATACTAGNTACCCTTACTAAAAATTTTAGAACCCTTTTTCAGTGAGAAGATTTAATCTCAGTATGTCGGGAGCAGGAATTTGTAGCTGGATATTTATTGCCAAGTGAGTGCAGTAAATAATGGAAACTTTCTGAGCGAATATGTTGGTCAGAAAATACCTTCCATAATGCACTGGTCACACTTTTCCAGCAGCTCCTTCCCAGTTTTCATGTGAATAAATAATCTTGCCATCTCACCCATCTTGTGAAGATGTGTATCCCTCCATGGTTTTGCTACAGCAGAAGAGCATGCAGACTTCCAACCTCAAAAAATATAATCCTGGGAAAAAATCATTAGGGAAACTATCTCATACTAAGGTTTCAAACCTCAGTGTCAGCTCATTACGGGCACACGTTGTTAATTAGCCCTGCTGGCTCAGGAACCACCTTGTCAAAGTGCAGCCTGGATAAACATAATGCCATCCACCTCCTTGGATCCCTAATTTCAGTTATGACACAGCGTGGTCATGACTTGGCAGTGGGTTCTTGAAAAATTTCAGAGAAAGGCTGAAGAAAGCAATTTCTTTTTTAACTTGTCTTGAATTCTAATAATTAACTCCATTTCTAAAGGGAACTTTCCTTAACTTACCAAGAAAAAGAATGTAAATATGAAAAATGTTTATGGTAAATTGTTTGCCTTGACCAATGGAAGGTCTCCTCACTGTTCTTGTTGTTCATTCCATTCTAGTGCTGGACACAGACATACAGACATGATCCCAGCAGCTGAACCTCGCTGGAGGGAAGCTGCTTGATCTCTTCAATCTCCTTTTTTAATAACATCTATCTATATATCTATCTATAAGTAAAAGCCTTCTGATCTTCAATCCATAAACTCTGAGTCTTTGTAAAAAGGGCCCTAGAGCATAAGGCCAACAACAACATCTCCTTCCAACAACACAGGACTGCTTGTTATCACCTAACCCAGGAATATTTTCCCAACAAGGAGATGGCTGACATGGGCCAATTTGTTATTGCCACTCAGGATGAAATGCATGCTGGAAGCAGTGGGGAGATAATGACCCACTCCCTTTTTTTCCCCCTGCCTGCATCATTGGGAAAGCATTCCCAGGACACATCACCTGTGATGGAAGTGTGACAGTGCTCTGTGGTGTTCTGTGCATTGCACAGCCAAAAACATCCTCCAGAAACATAGGAACAGTCTGGATGATTCAGTAAAAGTGGGGCTGCTGCCAGGGGCCATCAGCACTCAATAAAATGGTGAGTCAGAAATGTATCAGAAGTTGACAAAAGGATTAAATGAAATGAAGAATGGAGGGCGGATATTGTAGGATAAGTCATTATGGATCACAGCAAAACCTCCACTTCAAAGGCATCAAAATAGAGGGGGATAGAGCCAGGTTTGCCTCCAGGCCACAGGGGAATACTTGAAGTTAATTCTCAAGTACAATGGGATAGGAAATATTGGTTGCAAACCCTAGGAGTAGTGAGGAGGAAAAGGAGGAAACCATCATTGCAGAGGAAGATGGTGAAAAGCTTCAGGAATCTGTCATGCAGGCAGAAAATCTCAGCCTTCCATATCTTGAAAACTATTTCCAGTTTCAGGAATGTGTACGCATAAAATCGCCAAGTGGAAGAGGGATTTAGCACACTGTAAAAACAAGTGAAGAACTTCCTTACCATCCTAACAGCAAAAGAAAAGGGGGGAAAAAAGGACCTTCTCAAAAAATATTATAATCAGAGGACTACTGAAAAAGAGTTGTTTTCACTCTAGATGAACCAAAAGTAGTTGGTGGCCAAAACTAGGCCTGATTTCCATACTTTATATGATGTAGTGCTCTTTCTTGTGGCTGTAAAAATTTACCAAACATTTTTAGACTAGAAGCATTGAAAAAACAAAGTGGAAAAAGGTTCATTCCTCTTCCAAAATTGTTTAGAAGTCGACGTTACAGGTCAAGAGCAAGTTGTGCTGTCCAACCACTGCCCTCCATCCAAGGGAAATAGGAAATGCACATAACCAAAGCTGGGGAGGAATGCTGACAGATCCCTGTAGATCCGTGCAGGAGGGTTTGGTGTGTTTATGAGTTTGGTGGTTTGGAAGTTATGATCTCTATTTCATTTTTATCCCAACATCATAAGTTTCTTGGCAGTGCAAAGGGCTTGTAAACCTCTTGTAAATATCTTGTAAACGTCCAGCCAGGGTGCAGGCAGCAATTAGGAGCTGGAAAGAAACATGTCAATTAACCTGGTAGCTTAGCATCAATCTCCAGGGATAAAAAACCTCAAAACACACTAATAATTTGTTACAGTTTCCAAGATAGGTCAAAAGAATAATTTTAGGAACTTTTGTAAAGAAGATGAACATTTTAGAAACACAGCTCTAAAAAAGAAAGAAAAGCTCTCAGAAAGAGCTGGCAATCTTTAGGATGTCTAAAATTGAAGTCAATGTCTAACTAAATGCTGTTAAGGCATGGTAGTTATGGAATTATTTTGCTTTTCCTAAAGCATATTTCAAGCTTCCATCATTCCAACTTAACTACTTGAGGCAATGAATTTTCTGTGAACAGAAAAAATGAGGTCAAATGGACAGAAGAGAACTTGGGCTTAAAGAGCAGAAAAAAAAAATCTGCTGTTTGTTTTCCATGCGCCTACCTGTGCTCACAACAGCTTGTCCAGGACTTTAATTCAGAAGCAGGTCTCTGGCAATTGTGTAAATGTTAAACAAAACCACGGCCATCTTTGCAACCCATAATGATCTGGAACTAGGCAGTGTGAAAAATTGCTTTTTAGGCAATGAGTGGAACAACAATTCAAATGCTGACAGCTGGGGCAAAGGGCACCAGCAAACTGCTGGCCAGATGGCAGGCACTGGGCTGGATCAATTAGTCCAGGCTGGAAGAGTTATTTTATATTTATGTAATATCCTACTAACCCCAGGATTTTTTGTAGTCTTTCATGTTCAGAATGAAGATGGTTAAGCAGGTGGTTTACTTTCTGCCACTCTTCCATCCTTAGATGTTCCCTATTACGATGGAAAAGAGACTGAGAACAGCAGCAGCTACTTCGAGTGAAGAAAAAAGGCTAAAATATTCACATCAGAATACAAACAGATTTTCAAAGGTACTGAAACTCCTATCAATTCCAGTGATATTAATTAGTGTGCTGGTGCCCTAGGATTAATTATTCCCTGGGTTCTATTTGCCACCATCTCAAGGGAGAAACTTCAATGGCTGTTATTGCTCTTAAACAGGGCACCTCCAGAGACAGCTACATTCATCTTCTATAATAAAGCAGATTTTTAAAACTGCCTTTATTTCACAACTATTGAAATTATCTTGAAAAAACCCAGTTATGTTTAGCATCTATTAATCAGCTAGAGACACTGAAACTGAACCAACTGAAATATTTTAGTGTGTGTGTATTTTCAGGACAAAAAAAAAAAGTGACAGAGAAAACATATTAAACTACATTTGGATTATGAACACCTTGAAAATGCTATTTTAACGACTCCTTGCAGGCTGCCTCAACGCTGGGAATTTGCAGCGATTCCCTGGAGGTGATTCCATGGGAACCTGACCCATCCAGTCGGCAGAGCGGATTGTTAGAGTTGCAGAGCGCTCGCTGCTGCCCTGGCACACAGACGCCACGTGTGCCTGCCGCCGCTGTCACATGCACGGTGAGAGCCTTTGATGTCGCTCGGCTCGCAGGGCGTCCCGTCTTTCCCAACCCACCGAAACACAAAGGGATCAACGCAGCCTCTCTCAGGACACCTAAGCGCCACTGGCTGCCCGACTCAAAACCCTCAGTTGTGCCTTGGTGAGTAGATCCAAGCCTGGAGAATTTCTGTCTCCTTGCCTTTTGGTTTCAAAGAGAGTGACATTTCCTCTCACAAATCTGCTCGTTTGCCTTTCCTTGTTCCCCAGAGTCCATATTTGCTGTGGTTACCACAAATCCATCTGGTTTGTTGCCATTCCACTGGCTGCTGTTGTTTGTTGTTGTTTTTTCCCCATAGGCTGCCTATGATGATATTTTATTTTCCAGTCAGCACCATCTTGACAAGAAAATTCAGAAATGACAGCTGTGAAGAGCAAATTTTAACATTGTTTTAGTGATGCCAGAATGATTTTTTCTTTTTCTTTTATACCCCTCTTACATACTTTTTATACAGTTTTATGTCTTCTTAGTGCTTTTAGCCCATATACTTGTAACTTTCCAAGTCTGATAACTTAATTAAAATCCACTGTGCCGTTAAACCAGGAAACCAAACAGTCTAAAAGCCCCAGACACCAAGGTCCTCTCCAAAACATATTTTTGTAAACTAAAATAAGCCCGTCCAGAGAAAAAGTTCCTCAGAAAAAGAAGTTCACTTGAGCCTCTCATTAAGGAATCTTTGATAAATATGTTAATTTTACAAAGCATATAAGTGTGTGTATTTCAGTATGAAAAAGTACATGCATTTTTGAAACATTCCACCTGGACAAAGTACTGTACCCAAAAATCCTGAAATAAATACCAAAGTAAAAACCCCTTTTCCCCATAAACCGTGTTTTAGTTTTAATTTTAAGACCAAAAAAAGTCAACATAGTACCAAAACTAAGTGAAATTTGAGGTATGAGCCAAGCTGAAATCCATCATCACTAGTGTTAATGAGTTATACCAATAATCTCCATGTATCAGCCTAGAGCCCTACTGATGCATTTAGCTACACACATAACTCCAAAATTTTCAAAGGCATGTATCTGATTTCTCCTGGCAATGAAATAATAGCCTGATTTTCCAGTCCTGCTGGGCAGACAACATTTTTAATTGCCTTTAATTTTCTGCAAATTCAAGCTCAGTTCATTTGGGATTCCCTTCTTTCTGTGGAATTGGAACACATGAACTGACACCTATTGTATCAAGTTATCTCTTGGATCACACATCTATATTTATACATGCAAACATCCAGCATGCTAATTAAGCACTTGACTAATTTAAAGAACATGTGACTAAGTCATACTGATGGTTGACCCATTTAAAAGCTTAAGAAGTTCTGACTGTAACAACAGAATAAAATATAGCTGTGTTTATCTTTAAATCTTTTCTTCAGATGTAGAATGAAGCTTTAATGGGCAAAAATCAGGTTCCAAAATTGAGGATTTATTAACTGCCACTGGGCAGATGCTTCAGACAATGCTGCTAATAACAAAGAGAACAAATGGAGAAAAACATTTATGTGGGGGTGCTCTAACTTGAAAGGAAATCAAATCAGCATTAACAAAAGAAAACTGTGTCTATGATGAGAAATCATTTTAATGATGTAGTTTTGAGGAGTAAAAGAAACAGAACTGAGCTATCCAGGATAGATGTTTGAACACCCCACTACCTGAAAAGTGCTGCATTTCTTACTCTATTTTTGTTCTTTCACTGGTCTCAAGGAGTAGATTGCAGCTGGTTTTCCTGCACTACATATGAAACACAACTTCTTCATAACAATGATCACGAGCACTGTTTATGAAAAGCAATACATTATTAGAAACAATCAATATAGATTAATTAAATTGTGGTTTTGGTAAAAAAGGACTAGGTAAAGGACCACTGGCATTTACTAACCCCATGCCAACCACAAAGGTTGAAGACAACTGCTCCAAAATCACTGAAGTCATTCTCATCTCTGGAAAATGAGAGAAGCAAAGAAAAATATGTTTGAAACATATAAATTATTATTATTCTTCTAACACATTTTTCTCTATCTGAGGCCAATCTTTTTTTTCCCTAGTGGTTTAAATTGAGACTTTGCCCTAATAACTACAGCAGAAGATGGTGGAAAATTACGAATACAAAGTAAGGTTTCCCTTCTGCATTTTCTTGATTTTTTCCTACGTGATTTTTTCAAATTTTCTGCGCATCTCAGCGTCTGACTCTGTCCAATGACAGTCCAATGTGCCATAAAAGATAGATTTTACTTCCTGCCTGCTTCCCTTGCTGTCCCCTCAACGATCCCTTAAAGCCCACCTCTTCTGACACTGCTGTATTTCAGTGTTTTCCCTGTTTTCCATTACTCTGATGACCGAAAGCACAGAATTCAAAAAGGCTACACACAATGCAAGCTACTCAATGATAAACTTATCATCAAAGCTGCAAAATGTGTTTTGACCTATGTTAGAGATACCAAGATCCCCAGTTTATCATCACCTCTTATTCCATCTCTTCTCCTCGCCACGAACTGTCCCCAACACCTCAGCACGTGTCACCCAGAGGTTGGCTGACCTTTCACAGCATGAACTTCATGTCTGTGTAATTGCCAGCTTGAGGTATAAATTTGCCCTGGGTGTGTGTTTGGAAGCACAGACAGTGTTGTTTATTGCATTAAAATGGGCATTAATCTGTTGTTTCTATTCATAAATATCTGGGTTTTTTTTTTTCTAAAATAGAATAGCAACCTACTTCTTCTGTCTGTAGCTGCCACACCTAACCCCTCAATCCTCTGTCTTGTTACTATTCTTTGTTGCTCTTTCCATGCTTTTTCTGTGCCCTGATGTTTAAAGCAGGCACGACATCAGAAGGATGAATGGAAAAGGCTCCTGAGATACTGCAAATATACAAATATTGGATATTTATAAAGGCCAATTACTATTTCAGATCTTGAGAATAGATTCATTATATTAGTTCATGACTGGTATTTCATATGCAGTAGCTGAATTTGCTTTGTGACTGAAAATATACTCAGTAATTTCAATTATATTTTTATTATGTGAGCCTAAACCACACTTAATGTTTTTCTGACCTTATTCCTTGCGGCTTAGGGTAGAAAATGTATCCAAGCCTTATCTCTAGATACATAATTTGGATCCTTTGGGAGATACAAGTTCAAACATCTTTAGTAGAAGGGTCAAGAAGTCTCCCAGTCCTGTGATAAGTGTTCTCATCAATAATCACTTTAATTAAGAAGTGAGCATGCTCTCTTTTGTGCTTCTCTTTTCTAATCTTTTATGTTAAAAGTCATTTTGTCCCCCATGCTCTGTGCTGGAGTTAAATGCTCTGGCTCTGTAGCAGAGGCACTCAGAGTGCACAGATGTCATAGGGAGCATGGGAACATTTGTAACTCTGATTTAATCACAAGCAGGAGGCAGCGACCAAGGCAGCCAGAGAGGGCTGAGAGACACAGGATGAAAGCTTGGGGTGCCTGTGGAACTTAATTAGCAAAGGAACAGGCACTGCTGACCTGCTACTCAGCTAATTCTAGATCTTCCCTTGGGTGTAAATCACTGAGCTATGTGTAAACTTTATTTACAGCACAATCATGTGTGTGACACTGACCTTGTAGTTTGCGCTTAAACTCACTTTAAATACAACAAAACACAAACAGCTAAGCACTATGTCTTTTAATCTCCCCAAATCTTAATTAAGGGCAAAGTGTGGTTTGGATCACGCCTCAGAAAGTCATGTGGCAGCAGAGAACCAGTCTCCCCAGGTAAATAAAGATGATTAATTTGGAATTGTTTGAAGTTTGTTTACTTAATGCAGATACATAACAGGAGGTTCACACAGGCAAATAAGGCGCCGCAGGAAACAAATATCAAGATAGGAGAGGGGGGAAAAGGAAATAAATGAAGACACTCACAGCCAGATACCTGTGGAATTCAAACTAGCATTCACTGCTTTTTTTTTCCTGGAAAAGACATAAAATTGAAGCAAGATGAGAGACAAAAGTATTTGTGTCACACTGAGCTTTGTGTGTGACCTTTCTTACAAAGTGCAGTCCCTCGGTTTTAGTTAAGCTCAAGTGCAAACACTGTTTGCAATAGATGCCACTGGCGTTGCCACCTGCTCACCCCTGGGTTTTGTTTTGGGTTTTGCATATTTTCTTAGCCAATATTTAATCTCTTCCTGTTTGTTTGGTTTTTTATGCAGGCATACATGTAGCAATATGCACATATATCCTTTCTTTTAGCATATAATAAGAAGGGTTGATAGGAAAGGAAAGAGAAGAAGTTTTTGCAAGTTACTCTTATTTTGAAACAGATTTGTGACCAGCGAGTTTATCTAAACAAGCTGGTCTGCTTAAAATTTAGTGTTAAACTTTAAAGGAAAAGCAAATATTAACTGTCCATGAAAACGTTCACATTTCCCCGAATTTGCTGGTTAAGCAAACTGAAATAGCAATTTCTGATACTGAAAGCTCTATCTGGGCAATCCTAATATTTAATCTAGGCGTGGTAGGTATAGTCTGGTGATGTATATTTTGTGTACAAATATAAGAAACATAATCTTCCTTGCTCTTCTTAATGATTATCATGATTATCATAGTTATCATGTTGAAGAAGAAAAGATTATGAGGCTTCAAGACATGAAAGAAATGTCCCAGTAAAGGGTGAAGCAGAAAAAAGGAGTTTGCTGTTCTTAATTCTGAAGAAAATGAATAGAATTAGTGATATTCCCTGTATAGTACAGGCCTGAATTTGAGAGCTTTAACCCTCTAGTCCATAATTACACATACTAGATAAAGCAATTGTCTACTTGAAATAATGAGTTAGACTAGTCTTTGTATCTATTAAGAGAAAGAATGTAGATGTAATCTTGCAGATAAGGAGTTTAAGATGGATTATTTGTGTTGTTCAAAGGTTTTACCTCAGAAATAGGAAAAATACCCAGCTTTTTACCACTTTCATCACCCTTAGCAGATGTACTGGGCACCAAGCCAGGGACCTCCTGCAGTATTATCAAAACTACAGCTGTCATGTTGACTCATAATTTGTAAGTATAACCACATAATTCAGAAGTGGATGGATTTTTAAGGTTAAAAATTCCAGCCTCCAAAGAAATGCTCTTTACTATTGAGCTCATATGGATTATGCCCAAAGTTAATGAATCCCCTGTACCCCATTTCAGGCACCAGTACAAAAATGAGCCTGTATGTAGTTGTGCACTAACATAATTTATATAGCTGTGCACTGGTCACTTTGATTTTGCAATTTAAACACATTTTTTCCCCACTGAAACAAACCCTGGCACAGAAACTCCGTAAGTACCGTACAGTTTTCTCGATGCCGAGCCTGCAGCTTCTTGTCACTGAACGCCTCCACCATCAGCAGCTTTAGAAAGCTCCAGCATCTCAACAATGGAATTACAGCCAAAAAATCCCTTTCGCAGCTCTGATACCTTAAATGGCTACCTAGAAACAGAGACTAGACAGGAATAAGGGAATAAAGGAGGGATTTATTTGAAAGTCCTTCAGAGGTACGCTCTGGGCTCCAGAGGCTCCTGCCTCAGTGCATCCCAAAATGGACAATGACAGGTCCTGAGTTCTTCCCACTTTGATATCAGCATCAATTCCCCAAGCAGAAGCCAGGCAAGGATGGAATTTCTCCAAGCTTGCCCCCCTCTCCCCAAGATAAATGGTCTGGGTGTCCTTGGAGAGCGTGGAGAGGCTTGGTTATGTCTATCTTAGTATAAGAGAACAGCACTTAACAAGCTACATGGACTTCAGAGTTACACTAACAGTACAGGATTTGAAAAATATAAAAGTTAAAACCTAAGGCATCAGCTCTATACAGGTTCATTTCCTTGGAATTTCAAAGGAACGCGACAACTCCACCAGCCTCTGTCCCCTCAGCACGACAAGTGGGCGGGGCCTCCCCGCGCCTGATTGACGTTCCCGTAGACCAATAGGAACCCGCCCTGGCCCCTGGCCGCGATTCTATTGGTCGAGGAGGTAGCGGGGGGCGGGCGCGGGCCGGGAGCCGGAGCTGTTACCGGCGGTGCCTCCCGCTACCCGCGCGTGCTGCGGGCGGGACGCGGTGGCGGCGCGGAGTCCCCGCGGGGTGACAGCGTGACCGGGACACCGCCTGACCTCCCCGCTGCTGCCTCCTCCTCGCCGGGAGCGAGTACAGCCCCGCCGCTTCCCTCCGCTTCCCCCCGCGCCGCCCTTCCTGCCTTGGGGGTCGCCGGAGACTGCAAAATGGCCGACGGGCGGGACGACGCCGCGGACCAGCTGAAGCAGTGGAAGAACCACCGGGGCTCGCAGGTACCCGCCGGGCAACCCCGCTACCCCCGCGCCTCGCATCCCGAAGGGAGCGGGGAGCGCCGGAGGGCGCAGAGCCCCGCGGGATGCGGCGCTCCGAGCTCCCCGGGGCAGCGGCGGAGGGCGAGGCGCCCTCGCCCCGTCCCGGCCTCGCCCCCACGGCTTGGAGCCGGGCCCGGGAACACCGAGGCACGGAGGGATGGAGGCTGCCAGCTGGTCGGGAGCGACAAGGGCGGCCAGCGCTGCCTGGCCCCGGCTGCTCCTTCCAGGCGGCAGCGGGGCCGCGCTGCGCCCAAGCCGCGGGTGCGCGGGCAGGGGTGGACGGGGGAGTTGATTTTTTTTTTTCCTGTCTTCGATCAGAAGTTTGCAGTTCGGTTTGCTGGCACGGCGGTAGAGCCCTGGGAAAATGTAACGAGGGAATAAAGGAAAGGATAAAGCACGTTCGGCGGTGTGTGCAGGGCCGGGAGTTGGACTCAGTGATCCTTGTGGCTCCCTTCCAACTCAGCGTGTTCTGCGTGGACTTGCTGACCGGAATGAAGTGAATTTTTTAGGAAGGGATTCTTCCCGGTGAGAGTGGTGAAGCCCTGGCACAGGTTTCCCAGAGAAGCTGTGGCTGCCCCATCCCTGGAAGTGTCCAAGGCCAGGTTGGACGGGGCTTGGAGCAACCTGAGATAGTGGAAGGTGTCCCTGCCCATGGCAGGGGCTTGGAATTCAGTGATCGTGAAGATCCCTTCCAACCCAAACCACTCCATGATTCTATGAAGTGGATTGGGACAAGTTAGGACTGAAATCATAAGGGCATGTAATCAGCAGCATGGCACTCTGTCATCTGAAGATGAAGAGTAGACCCCCAGATATTCGGGTTAATGCATAAATGTTTCAAGAGTTGATTTCCCTTCTTCCTCATCAAATCACTGTGACAGTTTCCACATGTAGTTTCTGACAGAAACATGTATCTGCCACTAAATACACTTTTCTGCTGGTTTTAAGTGGCAGTCTTACAAGATGAAAGTGGATGCCTCAGTTGCCAGTGTTTGTACCTTTTAAGTCATCCTAATTTTGGGATTTTTTTTCTCTATGTTCTCAAAGGTACAGTGTTAAAACTACCTGATGACTTGTGACTCCCTCATATCCTAACATGTATCATAATAATTCCTTTTTTTATCCATGAGTAATTCTTTTTGTAGGGATGGCGTGTTTTCTGCGGCAAAGCAGTATTTGAAAAGAGGCCAAGGTTAATTTGGAGATTGGGAGGCAACCCAAAGTCTGCGTTGCATAAGGAGTCATGAGACTTTAAGATAGAAAGTAGGGAGGACTTATTAGAATTTTAAAGTGAGTTGTCTAAGGTGCAAAGTATCAGTAATGCCTGGAAGTGTGTACTTTGATGTGTGCTGTTACTAAAATTCTCCTGGCTTTGCTTCCCTTCTTTCTGTCATGTCAGGTTGGTGCTGTAATGAAATACAGATTCAAAAGTTCTTATCTCTCAAGGTTTGGGCTCTGTGCAGCTCCCAACCATATGAAAACACAGGCATCAATCAAACTCAGGTCTAAAAGTAGTATAAGAATTCTTCTTTAAAGAAGAATTTTTTAAGAATTCTTCTGTGGTTTTTTTTTTTCCTCTATGGAACCTACTTTGTGTGCCTCATATAACATCCTGAAACTAAAGCGAATATCTCCTGCCATTAAATAAATAAATATTCTTCTAATGTGAACACTAGGAAGGCTATCTCCACAAAAGAGACTGAACAGCCGCAAAGCTGTTAATTTTTTTTTATAGTCTAAATGTTGACAAGGTGTGGTTTTAGCAACAGCTTCTGGTGGCCTTAAATGTTGGCATTATAGAATAGTCTTGCATGTAACAAGTAAGCAGCAGAAAATATACTGAGAATAATTTCTCCTCTTGCATATTCCCCATGACAGACTATAGATAACCTTTTGGTTTCAGCAGACGTTTCTTTGACTTAAAATACCAATTCAGCTTTATTTAGAGTAACTGTAAGTTTCTGGACATCGTGTTCATGTTTGTAACCAGTTGCATGCTGTCTTTTAAGAGGTTTGTACAGATTTTAGTATAGGTGAGGATTCCAGGCATCCCAGAGGAGCTGGGTTTATGCTTAAAGCTTTATGCTAATGAAGTGGTGAAGGAAGAACAAAGAACTTGGATATTTTGGGAATTCAAGCCAGCTGGAGTAGTGTGTGTTGCACATTAGTAGGAGCACGGTGGAAATGTGCTTATCCTGTCAAATGTCTTTTATGTGGTTATTCATGGACCTGAGTGAAACAAAGGTGTCTGGAGCTCCCTGTGTTCTCTACCTCATCCAGAGCTCTGGGTGTGGATGTGAATTATTCTTTCCCTGCTTTGTGGGTTGCCTCTTGGGGGGGGAAAAAAGTCTTCTATCAGATGGGAGTTTTATCTGTTTGCAGTAATTAACCCCTTAAAGCAGAACTTATGGTAAGAGTTAGAACCCCATGAAGTTGCTGTTAAGAGTAGTGAAGGTTTTTCTCATCAGGAATTGCTTTTTCTTTCTCTCCACGTTCCATTTTCACTTATACAACTTTAAAAGGAGGAGAACTAGTCAGGACGGGCTGAGGAAGTTTCTGCTGGTGTGGTTCAGATGTGTGGAGGCTTTGGGTAGGATGTTATGGATAGAGAGCCCATATGGAATTATGTCCCTTTAGTGCAACGTGATGGATTTATTGTTGGTTGCTCATAATTTGTGACTGCTATTTGAGTTACAATTGTTTTCTTTGTTTGCTTTATTTTTTTTCCTTCATCCTTACTTGTTTTCTGTTCTTCTAAGTCCTTCATAAACAACTGGCCCCTAACAATAAATGTACTCCAGGAAGAACTGATGTACCTTTCTCGCTACATTCTCTCCCAGGAAAATAGGAATATTGCCTTAGAGGAGCATATAACCCCACACATGATGCAGATGAAGTCTTTTCTCCTGGAATCTTTTTGAGAGAAAGCAGGAGTACACTCATTTGTAGTGCAGGTGTTTCTTGAAGTTGCAGGACATTTCCTGGCAGTAGAGCTTCTTAGGGCTTGTGTTAATCTTAGTCCTTCCATGGTCCAGGAGTCTAAAATGATGATTCCTCTGGTGTTCCTACTTCTATTATTTTCCATGGCTATTCCAGACCAACAGTAATCGTGGAAAACCCCTTTTAGTCTGGCTGGAGCTCTTTCCTTACGCCTCTGCTCCTGTGCTGACATTACCTTCTCCTTCCTCTCCTTTCTCCCTTATTTTCCAGAAGCTGCTCCTATTTTAGGTTTTTTTTTCCCATCCCATGTTTTTCTTGAAGCGAGATCAGTACTCTTGAAGAAAAAATATTTTCAAACCATGGAAAACATTCCTGGATTTTCATTACTCCCCTTCTTAAATTGCCCTAAACCTAGCTCTGTGATTTAGGTAAACATCTGCATTTTCTGTAACTTCCTCCAGGATCTGAAGTAATTTTGCCTCTTCTTGTTGATCCGTTCTGTGACATATGATGGTTGAACACTCGTGCACGTTGTGTGGTGATGGATCTCTCAGATCCAGAGAGGTTTTAATTTCTGGTGGTGATGGTGACTTTCTCTTGCTTCCAGAAACCTGATGTCCTGACCACCGGTGCTGGGAACCCTATTGGGGATAAGTTGAATATCCTGACAGTGGGGCCGCGTGGACCTCTTCTTGTCCAAGATGTTGTTTTCACCGATGAGATGGCTCACTTTGACAGAGAGAGGATTCCTGAGAGAGTCGTGCATGCAAAAGGGGCAGGTGTGTTTAAAATCACACATTTTCTCTGGGTAGGATTAAAGAGCTTTTGAGTTAAGGTGTGGATTGTGATACATAAATTACATTGTTATCTATAATTTAGTGTTACCAGCTGTAATAAATCTATATAAGCAACAGTGGTAAGGCCCGGTTTGAAAGAACTCAGTGCCAAAACTTGAAGCACTGAAAAATTGTTTACAAAAATGAGAGAAGATGTGGTTATAGCCCTTCAATTTTTACTGTATTTGCTGTAGTCTCTGCTTCCTCTGTCTTTTCCTACCCATCTCTATTTAATGTTGTTTGCCTGTTATTTAATAGAGAATTTGGCTTTGTCTTCTAATGTATGTTTGCCAAAGCAAGCTGGCAGTCTAGTATTTAAATTTAAAGAAACCCTAAACTCTTAAAGAATTATTATTGACCTTAGTAAGGTGGAATTAGTACCTTGACTTTTGTTATGTATTTCCTGAGAAGGAGCAAACATGGGGCTGTATTTAAAATGTGAATGTTCATGGGAAAAGTACCTCTGTGGGGGTGGGAGGGGTTCTGTTGCTTCACCTGGCTTACAGGTGCCCCAAAAATTCTGCAACACATAGCAGGATTAAAGAAATGCCTGCCTTGCTCCCAGATAAACACACAGATCTTGGCAGAAGAGCATCTTATGTGCTGCTGCTGGGAGCTAACAGTCAGTTGAGGAGGACAGAAGGAGCAAATGGTTGGTGTTAAACCAATTTCATTTTGGGAAGGTAAATGGAGTGTTTAGAGCAGTGCTCAAACCGGTGTGTTTCCACGTTTCCCTTCGACTGGAAGCTGTTAACAGACAAGCTGTGAGTGGAAGGAAGGTGCCTAGGTCTGATGTTTTGATCTTGCTGTTGTTCAGGAGCCTTTGGCTATTTCGAAGTCACGCACGACATCACCCAGTACTGTAAGGCCAAGGTGTTTGAGCACATTGGGAAAAGGACTCCACTTGCCATCCGCTTCTCCACCGTGGGTAAGGCTCTGAATTCACCTTGTGTCTGTTCCACGTGTGCCCTGACAGCAGTATGGGCACTGTGGGGCACTTAAGGCAGTTTAAATGCTTTCTTCCAGGCAACTTCTCTTTTCTGGATTTCATTTCCGTGGAAGACCTTAAGCAGCTTTTGCCCCTTTCTGTCAGAGCTCTCTGGAGACACTCTTCTGTCTGAAATGTGAGAGAGGGCAGCCCAGGCTGGTTTTTTTTCTGACAGAAAGCTTACTTTGTTTGTGGTTGGATCACAATCAACACTTGCAAGTTAAACACCTATAAGCTCTTATGCTGCAGGAATATTTTGGGGATGAATGATGTAACCTAAATATGGGGCAAAGGAAAAGAAACAATCTTCCATAAATAAACTCTGATTTCTTAAACATTGGAATGCACAAAGTTGCAAAACCTTAAGTGCTGTTTTGTTGAAGCTAATTGTAGTCTGTCTGATAGAAAAATTACGGTTCATGATGTGCATGTATTTAAAAGAAAAAAAATCCTAGTGAGGATTCAGTTCTGGAAGTATTGGAGAGAAAAAAGTAGTCCAGCAAGGCTCGGGGAACTGCTGATTTTGGCCTGTAGGCTGTGTTAAATCTCCTAGAATTTAGGGGATCCTGAGTGTTGTACAGGGTAAGGACATGGAGTTGAGCTTGGAATATGGACTGCTGCTGGAGCAGGTTGTTGCATCCTTCCCTTCCCTTTCCCTGCCCTGTTGGGACACGTTTCCTCCCTGCTGTTCTGGGATACACAAGGTTTTTAACGAGAGCACGAGCGTCCTACTGATTTCATCACAATTCAGCCTTAGCTGTTCTGAGCACTTCTGGAACACTGCTGCTCAGGTGTTGTGCTAGGCACTTGTGCTCTGCTCTAAATTCCCATTGAAAATCCCATCCTGGGTGAAGCAGGAGGAATTAAAAGGATTACAACTCTTCCATAGTGGTTTTTTTTTATTGGGCACGCTGGTTAGATTGCTACCTTCCAAATGAGAGCTTTCCCACTGGGATGGTGCACAGAAGCAAATGTGGGTTTGGATGATTCAGCCTTATAATCTGATGATGTCTCTCTTAGTGATAATGCAAATTCCACTCTTAATTGGTTCAAGTGGATATACTTGTTTTTTCCTTCTTTTAACTGTGGCCTGAATGTTTGGCTGGGTTCACACTTTGAAAACTCACAGTGCCTGAAGTATTGCTGAAAATATTCCTAAAATTCCTCGGTGCAGAAAAGGCTGCAATAAACCCTGCCCTTTTAGGTTTTTATGACCTGTTTTGAGGTTATATTTACATGCATTTCATATCCTAACACTATGTTTATGTATTTCTCCCAGCTGGAGAATCTGGCTCAGCTGACACAGTTCGTGACCCCCGAGGCTTTGCCATGAAATTCTACACGGAAGATGGGAATTGGGATCTTGTGGGAAACAACACTCCCATCTTCTTTATTCGGGATGCAATATTGGTGAGTAAGCACCCAAAGGTGAGAGTACTTTGGCAGAGAGTCCAAAAGTTCATTCACATCTTGTTCAGGCTTCTCTCAGAAGCAAAAGCTGCTGTTTTGACACACTTCAACTTTTTTCTTTGTCGGACGTAACTTTTTTTTTACTTGGAAAGATGTTCTTAAACAAAAGTAAATTAAAGAACTGAAGCTTGATAATTGATGTGGTTTCATATTTTAACTTGAACTTTTTGCTTTAAAAGCTTCTTGCCAATTCTTTTTATTAAATCTGGGGTTTTTTTGGGTTTTGGCATAAGCTTAACAGCACTTGGTAGAGGGGTTTTCCTTGAGCGCAGGAGTTCTGCACAGATATTTTATAGTATCTCTGTATTCATTTATGAGTCACATAAATACAAATATTCAGATATACAAATCTGAACAGTTTTATCTCTCACCTTATCAACCACAAAATGAAAGCATTCTTTATCTCTCTTTATTCTAATTGTAAATGTTAGACATTACCCTAATTTTACTGGTGTGTGAATTAATTTGTTTGCAGGAAGGGTATGGCAATAGAAGATTTTGGTTTTTCAGTGATCTTACAGCTTTATCTTTAATTTCTATTTTTTTCTCTCTTTTTCCCCTTCCACTTCGGGACAAATTAGTTTCCATCCTTCGTCCATAGCCAAAAGAGGAACCCTCAGACTCATCTGAAGGATCCAGACATGGTGTGGGACTTCTGGAGTCTCCGCCCTGAGTCTTTGCATCAAGTAAGCTTCTCCTGTGACTTTATTTTGTGTGATGAAGAAAATCAGGTCATGACAGCAGGGTTTTAACTCTCTCTTTTCCATGTTTCCTCTAGAAACCTACATAGTATTACTTATATTTTATTTAAATATAATTTTAAATGATCCATGCTTACCTGTGCTTACAGGGGAAATTAGTTTTATTTCATTAACACCTAAGATGGGAATTCCTCAAGGAATTCCTAACAACATTAACGTGGCTCCCAGTGATGCAGATCAATGCAGTAAACAAACTTTGTGTGCAATGATGACTTTCTCCTTGATCTGATGAGCCCATTAATAGTGTTTGATCCTTCTCTTCAGGTGTCCTTCCTGTTCAGTGATCGTGGCATTCCTGATGGCTATCGCCACATGAATGGATATGGGTCACACACTTTCAAGCTGGTCAATGCTGATGGAAGAGCAGTTTACTGCAAATTCCATGCCAAGGTATTCATCTTTTTTATTATTATTATTATTATTGGAACTATACATCATATTGGATAAAAAACAGTGTGTGACTTTTCAAGTTTAATTCAGGCTCAGAGGTGTGTGGAGCCCTTGTTTTTAGTGTCAGTTTCATACCTTTAATCACTAGGAGGGAGGCATCTTTCTTCTTGCTAGCACAGTAATCATTTCCTAGGCTGTAAAAAACTCTTCTTTGAGCATCTGTCTCTTATTAATGGAGCACTACCTGTGGACTGATTTTTATCTGGAAGGCAGCTGTTGAATTTACTATAAATCTAAACTCAAGTTATTGGAAGTTAGAACTTGGACAATCTCATTTCTGGATTATAAATCTTATTAAAATTCATTGTGAGTAGTGATCTCTGTGGTACTTCCTGTAGAACGACAACGTTGTTGTTTGCCTTAGCTAGGCCTGGTCCTTCTACAAAAGACTCAGAGTTCGTGGATTGATGATCAGAAGGCTTTATTTATAGATAGATAAGTAGATAGATATTAATAAAAAGATGATTGAGAGAGAGAGAGATCAAGCAGCTCCTCCAGCAGGTTCACAGCTGCGATCATCTCCATGTCTGTGTGTGCAGCACCAGAATGGAATGCAAGAACAGAGAAGAGACCTTTGATTGGTCAGGGCAAACACCTTACCATAAACATTTCTCATATTTACATTCTTTTCTCCTGGGAACTACCGAGAGTTCTCTTTAGAAATGGAGTTAACTATTACAATCGAAGACAGGTTAGAAAGAGATTGCTTTTTCCAGCTTGTCTCTGAAATTTCTCAAAAACTTACTGCCAAGTCATGACCACACTTCCTGCATGCTGTAACTGGTGCTTTTTGTTGGTTTTAGACTGACCAGGGCATCAAAAACCTTTCTGTGGAAGAAGCAGGAAGATTGGCTTCTACTGATCCTGATTACGCCATACGGGACCTTTACAATGCCATAGCCAAGGGGAATTATCCTTCATGGTCCTTCTACATTCAGGTTATGACCTTTGAAGAAGCAGAGAAGTTTCCATTTAATCCTTTTGATGTGACTAAGGTATGTCTGATACTGCTGGGAATATTCAGTTTCAGGTAGTTTTTAGGGGTATTCTTTATTGTAAAGCCACCGTGAGCCAGAAATTCTGGAGATGAAACTGCAGTCATGTTATATCTGATGTTACTCTTCCTCAGGGAAATACGGCTTGGGCTTGATTCCAGGCCTGTAGATCCTGTGGCACTTCAGAAGTGTGATCACAGATCAGAGTCACACCCTGAGCCTTGCTGGTCCCATTTTGTCCCACTCCTGGTGGCTGTTCCGAGGAATGCCTCGTTGAAAGATGCTGGCGTAAACTTGTAGTGCTCTTTTTTACCTCTAACACTGCTCTCCCCAAGTGGCTAAAGACCTTTGAGCTTAAAAGTGCAGCTCAGATGGCAAAGAAAAGGCCAGTTAAGCATTTTGGAGGAGCTGAAAATATTTGTGCCACCAGTTCACCCACGCCCTGCTTCCTTAGGCAGCTTTTCAAGGGCCTGCAGGTATTTCGTTCAAGTACTCAAGTGCTGAGATTATGCTGGGGTGATGAAATAAGTTGCATTAATACCCTGTATTAATTGCAGAAGGCTTCTTAAAATAAGGCATTTCTCAATGTTTGTTGGGGAAAAAGAAACTCAGTAATTTATTTTCTTAATCGAGACTTAAATCAGATGAATTTTGCCTGGCAACTAAGCTGCACAATGCCGTAATAAAGTTGATTTTGCTGGATGTGTGTTGTGTCTTACAGGTTTGGCCTCACAGGGAATACCCCCTCATCCCTGTGGGAAAGCTGGTCTTGAACAGGAATCCTGTCAACTACTTTGCAGAGGTGGAACAGATGGCTTATGACCCTAGCAACATGCCCCCTGGCATTGAGCCCAGCCCTGACAAAATGCTGCAGGTAAACAGGAGCTTTTGACCTGAGGAGCACTTGGTTGCTCTGCTGCTTGTGAAAGCTTTGAATTGCCGTGCCTCAGTCTTTTTCAAGTGGTGGTTAATGTTTGTGATCGATGTTTTAGGGACGCCTCTTCTCGTACCCCGACACCCACAGACACCGCCTGGGCCCCAACTATCTCCAGATCCCTGTGAATTGTCCCTTCAGAGCCAGGGTGGCTAACTACCAGAGGGATGGGCCAATGACTGTTTCTGACAACCAAGGTAGTCAGGAAAACAGCTTTCATTGTGATGGTGCTTAGGTGTGGGCTGCAGAATTCTCTTCTGTTCACAGGGGCCTTAGGATCCATGTTTATTATCTTTACATACTTGTGTAGAATACTTATATATATATATATATCTCCTGTTAATCCAAGAAAGGAGAGTTGGGACATTTTGTTTAAAAGTATAAAAACCAAGTGAAGCTCAGGATGTGTTTGAAGGCCTTTTTGTCAAGCTTTATCAGAAAGAGGGTTTTGCAGGAGAATACCCACAGTCACGTTGGAAAGACTGGCTTGGATATGCTCAGTTCACTTCACAAAACTGCTTTGCTTTCAGATTTCTGAGAGATTGTGAAAGACAAAAGTGAAAATGCCAGGAGTAGAGCTGTAACTTCCCCTCTATTGAGCAGCTTCTGTTCTGTCAGGGTTTGCCCAATAGTGGCTGTTTTCCACCTCAGAGTAAACAAGGATGTACTTAAGCCGTGGCTCATGCCGAAGTATGTGTTCCTCTAGGCTATGAATTCAGACATGTGCTGAGGGAGGAGAGGGAAATATTTGAAAAACAGGAACTTGAGAGCAGCTGCTCTTGTCCCAGAACAGATAATAAGCTTATTTTTATGCAGCTTTTAAGTTCATTAAGCATTTAAAATGCACCCCCTACGCAGGGAAGCGTTGTAGTACTTCAGATATGCAAATGACAATGTGTTTTTATTCTGCCTTGGACTTCAACCACAACTTTGTCTATTGTAATTGAGCAATATTGTTGTGAGAGCGGCCAGATTTTCTTATTTCTGAATCAAATCAATATTCCCTGAAAACAAGCTATGGAAATTCTCTTTGTAGCAAGTGCTGTTAAGTTCTGGCTCAAAGGTGTTGACAGAAAAATGCAGACAGCTCTTTTTAATAAAACTAATCGTAACTGAGTGACTGATTTAGATTCCTCCAAGCAAAGAATATCCTCTGTCTTCTGACTTATTTCAGAGTGCTGCCATCTGATTGGTTCGATTTGGGGATATATGTATTTTTTTTTCCCTAGGTGGTGCCCCAAATTATTACCCAAACAGCTTCACTGGTCCCCAGGATCAGCCCCAGCTCAAGGAGAGCCGCATGTTTGCCTCGGGAGATGTGCAGCGCTTCAACAGTGCCAACGAGGACAACGTGACCCAGGTGGGGGTGTGGAAAGGCTTTGTGCTGCTTGGGCACACCTGAGGAGTGTGTAGGGTGTGTATGAGTCGTCACAGAATCTCAAATCCAGATTTTCGTTGTGGTTCTGTAGAGGCTCTGGCGCGTCTTCTCACCGTTAGTGTCCGGAGAAGGAGTTGTTGGCAAGTTTGCCAAAGAAAAACCCTCACAGATTTTCTGTTTATGTATTTTGAGTATTTGAAGTGTTGCTTGCCTAGAAATTGAAGGCTATTCTTGATTGCTTTTGGGAATTTCAAAATAAACGGTTTTTTTCTGGCTGCCAGGTGCGAGAATTCTACCTCAAGGTGCTGAACGAGGAGGAGCGCCAGAGGCTGTGTAAGAACATTGCAGATCACCTGAAGGATGCCCAACTCTTCATTCAGAAACGAGCTGTAAGTGCCCTCTTCAGGGTTTATTCCTGGTTCTCTGCCAGTCTAACAACTTTGTCATAATGGCTTGTGGAAAGGAAGATCAGGAATTCTCTGAAAAGGCTGGATTTTTCTCCTTATGAAGGAATTCGAGTACTTGAATAAGTGCCTATTTACACAAAATAACATCAATATATAACGTGTTAAAGTAACTTTTCTCTGGGGAGAAGAACGGGATGGATGTTGGATGTGTGTTTAGCTTGGTGTTTCAAAAATCAGATTTTTTGGTAAGGTTTTGCTCTAAACAAGGAAAAGGCAGTGAGGGCCAAGGAGGGGTTGGATCCTTATCCTTCCCAGGGCAGCTTTGTTTAAATTATCTGTGTGCGATAACAGAAATAGTGTTTGAAGATGTTCATAGCTTGTTTATAACTGGTCAGAATTAAACTTTTCTTCCTTATTATATGTGCTGCTTGTAGCCCGGGAAATGTGGTAAAGAATCCTTTTGAAATGGAGGAAAAAAGTTCTCGTTGCCTTTTCTGTTTTGTCTTCCTGCACAGGTGAAAAACTTCACTGATGTTCATCCTAATTATGGAGCCTGTATCCAGGCTTTGCTGGACAAGTACAATGCTGAGGGTGGGAAAAAGGTATGGTCATGATTTTTGTGGCTGCATTTTGGCTAACTGTGAATTATTTTGGCTTTGCTTGTAAATCTAATGAAGTGAGAAATCACTCTTGATTCCCTGTTTGATCTAAAGGCCAGAAGTCAGTGCTTGTAGAATTGCACAATAAAGAGACATCACTTAAAGAACAATTAAATGCTGATTAACTGGCTGTACAAAGACTTTGTTTCAGTTGGGGTTTGTAGGGTTTCTGGAAGATAACCGTGATATAAAATGTGGTCAGGTTGATTACCCACCCTTTGTGATGGGAATGAAACACCTCCACAAGCCTTTCCCGGGCTCAGTGCTTGCTCCAAAGAACAACAACTCAAGTTGATTCAAGTTCTCCTTTTGTCCTGAAGTTCTCTACTTTAAATGGAACCTGCTCTGAGTGTTTCTGTCGCTTTGCTTTCAGGATGCAATCAGGACATACACGCAGTCCACAACTCGCGTGTCTGTCAAGGGAAGATCCAACCTGTAAATCCGCAGAGATCTGCTCTGAATTTGGCATCCTTCCACCTGCACAAGAACCTGTCCAACCTTTACTGAATGTAGCACACTTGGGCCTGAGCACAGGAGTGGTTGAGGGCTGTGATTTACTGAGCTCTCAGGTGCTGTCTGTACTGGAAACCAGGTAACACAAGCTCCAATCCTAGTGCCTTTCAACACTAGTGCTTTACTGCTTGGTGACAACTTAACAGGATTTTTAAACAACTCATGATTAGAACTTGTCTTCATTTCTAGGAGGAAACAGAAATTTTATCAAAGTGCTGCTTCAATTTTTTTTTTACTGTTGTAAAACTTTCCTGGCTAAATCACACAGTAGAATTTCTATCAGGACACCGTGATTGCACTCATGGAGAAATCTGTTAAAAAGTTCAGGGTTTCTAATAAAATAATTATCTGTGTGTATTTGTAAACACACCCCTTGAATTTCCTTTTTGGCCTTCCAGACATAAAATGATATGTAGTAGTTTAAAGCATACCAACATTTTACTCATTCCTCATGATAAAGATAAACCTAACTACAAAATTTAATCTAAATGTAGTTCAATTTTATTCCCAATATATATATTTTAAGATAATCTTTGCTTTTACTAATGCTGTGTTGGCATATAACTGACATAATGGAGGTAGCAAAGGATATTTTCTTATTCCATGCACTGTACAATTAAATTGATTACACCTTACAGCTCTTTCAGGGGTAGGAGAGTAAATGCAACTTCCTAATCTGTAAGAATTTAAATAGGAAAATATTAACATGCCAAGTGTTTGAGAAATGCACTTTCAGATGTGTGAATATTGAAATTCAAGCTCAAGAGCTTTCAAAACTGTTCCCAGTGGTTGCTGAAATTGTTATTTTACTGCAGTAATCTGCTGTTGCTGTTTCTTGATCAAGCCAGGGCTAATTTTCAGGGTTATCCTTAAATGAAAGCAGCATGTTTGTATGAATGTAGATATCCAGAAAAATATGTCTAAAACCTGGTTTGAGGCATGTTGTAATGTTACCCAGCATCTGCAGTTTAGTTAATCTGTGCAAAAACAAAATTGCAACCCAGTTATGGAATAATTATTGTCCAGGCTAAATGCAAAGCATTTCAGAGCCCAGCTAATGCTATTAACTCAGGCAGATGTAAAAAAATTCAAATCATAGCAGTTTGGGGGTGATCTGTCAATAATCACTGCATTTCTGGGGCTGCCTTGACTTGTATTTTGACTAGGATTGCTTCCTGATTGAAGTGTGAATTCCCAGGAATGAGGCAGGTAAAGCAAAGTAGATACTGAATGCTGTTCCATGAAATATTGGAGAATGCTACTTGCCCTGCAGTTTGTTTATCTACCAACCTATTGTGAAAAATCAACTGGAGGTGCAGTAAAATAATAGGAACTGATAACCTGCTGAATTCTGGGATTCCATTGGCTTTTTACCTGCTCAGGCGTGTGGGGTTACGTGATTGAGTGGGAATATTTTGTGCTGGAACAGAAAATGCTAAAGAGTTTTGGAGAAGAGTAAACAAGGCCTGATGTAATTTTGGTTGAGCCTGCTCAGTGATTTCTATTGTTGTCTTCTTTTATTTCTGAAATAAATGGAATTGAAAAATCTCTTGGCAACGTGTTTTCTGTGCAAATGTCTTCAAATAGTTTGTGTTAATTTAGGGAGTTTGTACATCCCTTCATCTGCTTTCCTGGACATGGTGCAGAAGCTGTAGATGGATGTTGTAAAAGTTGGATGTACTTTTTGTAGCTGCCTTTGTTTTCAAAACTCCCTTTCAACCCCACAGTTATGTTTAAATGACTTAAATGACCTGTGTTCCCTGCTAAACTGGCCATGACAAGTGTTGTACAGAAAACTTGGCTTTTCCCAAAGGCAACACTGTAAGAACAATAACAATAATGCTATTTCTTCAAATAAGATAGTAAATCCATTTACAGCTCCTTATCGTGAGAATAAAGAGACAGCTGACATGACACAACCTCAGTTTTGTTTTGTTTTTTTGTTCTGTTCCATTAAAATCAAACATGCCTTTGACAGGTTGTTGCAATGTGATTTCAGTGGTCTGTAAGCAATTCTGCTTTAATTTTCTCATTACTGTAATGTTTTATTTTAGATGCACATCTCTAGCAGTGGAATTGGGAGTGAATTTGAAACTAATATTTTGGAAATCTACAGCTTCTCCAGGAAGTACCTCTCCTTTTCTTCCTAGGTTACTTCCCCTTTCCCAAAACATTTGAACTTGAATATCCAAAAAAACACAAGCAGATTCCACAATCACATTGGTTGAAGTTATCTGGGCTAGGAGAGATGAGGAAGTTCATGGGATTGCTGAATGTTATGTGGGGAGAAAAAGGGTGAGGTAGGTTTGGGTCAGACCTTTCAGTGCTTCAAAGATGTTGGAAAAATCCCTGATTCCCTTTCCTGAGTGCAGCTCACTGACGAAAATTGCCTGCTAAGCAGTGTGTGGGTATCCAGAAATTCAGTTTTGCCAAATATTCCTTTCCTGTTGCACATCTTGCAGAAAAAGGATGTTTGTTCTCTGTTTGGAGATCTGATCCATGAATTCTCACAGGTGGATGAGTCTTTTCTCATAAAGTGTTTTATGAGGGTGATGAGGCCCTGGCTCAGGTTTCCAAGGCAGATGGTGAGTGCCACATCCCTGGAATATTGTTCAAGGCTAGAATATTGCTCAAAAATTCTGAGCAACCTGGGACAGTGGAAGATGTCCCTGTTCCCTGCAGGGGGATGGACTGGATGAGCCCTCTGTGACTTGTTTTGGTTTTTAGTTTTTTGATTTTGTTTGTAGTTTTGTTATAGAGTTTTTTACGCATTTTATACAAGCAGAGTGGTGGTTTTGTAACTGTTTTTTTTTGTTTTATTTTGTTTTTGATAGAAGTTTTTAATAGACTTTTATTTGAATTAGTAGAGTTGGAAAAGAAGAAATATCTCACTATCTAATCCACAGAGTTCTACAAAATTGTATATAAGACAGAAAATTAAAGACTTTCCTCTCTTTTTCCTTTCACTTCAAAAAACCAAAAAAAAAAAAACCAAAAAACCCCAAAACAACAAAAAAAACCCCAAAAACAAGCAAAAAACCCCCAGTTACAGAAACACTACTTTGCTTGTATAAAATGCCTAAAAAACTCTATAACAAAAATACAAACAAAATCAAAAAACTAAAAACCAAAACAAGAGTGACTCTCTACGCTCTGAGTTCAGCTTGCTGTGGGGTTTGGGGCTCCAGCTCAGAGCTGCAGAAGTGAATAGATCCCCTGGTGTGCTGTGTGTTCTTATCTCTTGCTGATAGCAGATGACATGAAGGTTTGCAGTGCAGGGTTAAAGCTTGACCTTTGGCTTTGGATGTTGCAGAGCTCAGTCTGAGCTGATGTTTGGGATCAAAACCCGTGCTTGTGACACGGGTCGTGGCATGTGGAGGTGGCCTTGAGCATGACCTGAACTCTGGCATGGGGGATTAAACCTCAGCAGCTGCCTAAGGCCACTTGGGCCAGAGTTGGGAAAAGAACTAATGTGTTTTGATTGTTGTAAATAAATTTAAGGCAGGATCGATTGGTAAGATGAAGAAGATTCCCAAAAAGAGCCCCGTGTTTGCAAAAGGTTCCAAAGTGGTGCCTTGTTACACGGTCTGGGAAAGCAAATGAAAGCTGAACAATGAGGCAGAGGTGTAAAAATAACAGGTGAAGTATTTGATAGTTGACACTTTTACAGCCTGGATTGCTGAGCAGAGCCTGTGTGGTTTGATTGTCTGATGAGAGCTTTGACTTTGTCACCACCTGAAGTCAATCTCCTACCCCAGAGCAGCTGGAAATCTCCCTGTACCACAGGCCCGCAGGAGCTGGGCTGAAATTTGTTCTCAGATCACACACTGAAGCTTGATAAACTGATAGTTGTGGGTTTTTTCATTAAAAAACCCTAAGTATTTTCACATCCTGCTACCCAGAGCAAAGTAGGTGGATAGAGGAGGTCAAGGAATGCAATGTCTTGGTAATTTCTTATAAACCTCAGAACTGTTCATCCTGATCTTCATCCATTTCATTCAAATCAGTGCAAGATTCTAAAAGGCTTTTTGCATAGTTGTAGTCAAAAGTTGGACCCAGTGATTCTTTGATTCAGACACTGTAAATCTCTAATGGACTGAAGAAAAACTTCATTTCCTGTTTCGTAGCAGGTGATAAACTACAGAAATCCTTTCTACAGATCTGCTGTGTCTTAATTTCAGTGTTTATTCTTTGCTTGTTTCTCTCAAGTTCCCCATTTTTAAACCTTGACCAGGATTGGGAGCTTTGTTATTTTTTTATTATTTGATTGGGTTTGTTTTGTTTTTTGCTTTTTTTTGGTTTTTTTCCAGTGCAACAAACCTTTGTCCCTGTGATTATTGATTCAGGATTGACACAGAAGTGGATACACTTCCCTACAAACAAATAGCTGGGAACCCCAAACTATTGTGTGATTTTCTTTTCCACATTTGGGAATCTCTGACCTTGCGTTTTCATGTTGTAAGGTTTATTTAGGAAGGAGGGTGGTGGCAGGTACTGATTACAGCCCAAGTTGCAGTTGCAACACTCCCCAAGCAGAGTGAAAATACAGAATAAAAATAGAGAATGAAAATACAGAATTCCCACGTAATCGTAGCTCCTGTGTTGTCTGCAAGGTCACAGCAGCGCTCTGGCCTTCGTGGAGGGAAGCTGGAAACCCAGGAATGAAGAAATCTCATTTTCCCTGCTTCACTTGCTGTGTGTGCACAGAATCCAAGGTGCTTCAGCCACTCTGTACTTTTCCTAAGAGGTTTTGTTGGAAAAATACTTCACTTTGAATTTAAACTTTCAGTATTATTTCCAGTGGGAACTACCTTCCCTGATTCCAAGATACTACTGTAAGAAAATAAGGGAATTTTGCCCTTCAGAGCTGGCAGGAATCAAGGCTGTATTTTAGAGTAAGCCAGGTAAGATTTTAGGAAGATACTCTACTGCTGATGCTAATTTTCCTTTCACTCTGTTGTCATGTACCATAACTTTTTTGCAGGAGTGGTTTTCTGGGGGTTTTGGGGTTTGTTTTATTTGTTTATGCTTTTCTGTTGAGGTTATATGACTAATTTGTATGTGTTTCCTTCTTTGGGCCTCTCAGTGATATCTTCTTTGTAAAATCTCATCCAGCTTTTCCATATTTTCCTGAGGGAGTGCAGGCAGCCTTTCATCTGAGGCAGTTACTGATAGGATTGGTCGAAGATACCCAGGGAAAACTTGGCAACTGCTCCTGTTTGCTCTGGCATTGATCCATGTATTGCTTTGGTTTTATTCCATGTTTATCCACCATCTCAGTCTTGCTCAATCCTCTTGCACACCTTTCCTCATTGGAGCACCGTTGGGTCCTCAAGCAATGGAAACATTCACAGCTCTCTTTATTAATTGCATTTTGACTTGCAGAGGTCCTGAACTGGGAGCCCAGTCCAAAAATCAAATTATGATCTTCAAAATCAGGACTTTCATCTACCCAATAAATCATTTGCAAAGACTGCTTAAGGTAATTTTAAAAGGCTTTTTAATGCAGTTGAAATGTGTTTGTGAGTGACTGATGCTGTTGTGACTCCTGCTTTATTTCTTCATTCTCCCACAGAGTTTCTGGGAATTGTTTTTTTTACTCCCATGGGTCAGGAATTGTACTTCGTGCTGTTAACCTCTAAACACAATTGCAATTTTTCCAAGACAGGGAAAATGGTTTAATAGCAAATCTTTCCCTTGTTCTGGCTGACTGTGCAGGGTTAAAGGTGTTTAGGTAACTCAGCCAATCATTGCACAAGTAGCACAAAGTCCATTTGTTACATAATCAGAGGCTTTTTCATATCTTTTTACCTTTGGAGATTTCTATTTATTAACCTTGAATTATTGTAAAAAAAGTGGGGGTAAGTGCTGATATTCAGATGAGCTTTGTTGTTTCCATAGTCTCCAAAAGCTGGTCTTTTATTTTGGAGTCTGAGTAGGTACTCAGTTGAGACAAAGAACAGGCTTTCTTGCTAATTGATGGAAAGATATTGTCTCCTCTCGAGGGTGATTCAAAGTAGCTGGACCAGCCTCTTTCTCTGACTCACTTTCTGCCTGGCACAGCCAAAATCTGATCTAATCCTGGTTTAGCTGCAACAGCAGCTTTTGGATTTGACCAAATGTCTGTAGGTGATTTATTTTACTTTTGGTTTATCTTTCTATAGTATAATCTTAGTCTTATGTAGATGGGGAGTGCACATGGAGTGTACATGTCTCAGCCCAACACAAAGGACAAAAAATCCCCAAAAAACAGATACATTTTGAAGAGAGCAGTGGGCTCGAGCTGGTTTCAACCCATGTATTTCTTGGCCTTGTGGTGACAAGGATGCTCTAGAGAACAGTAATGAAAACACATTTATGTTTTTATTCACTGCACATTGCACTTGCTGCAGTCTAAGTGTAGTTTGTAGTTTATCCTAATTTATTGTGGTTTAAGCACATTGCTGGAACACCATGTTAATCCAAAATCCTTTGCAGTTTCAACCTCAAGTAAGCAAATGCTGTACCAAGCATTAAACCTTCCACATGAGGAGAACCAAAAAAACCCCTGTGGTCAGAGGACTCTGACATGGAGTTAAGTGTGTGCAGCTGCAGCAGTCTGTGATCTGACTTGAGCCCGTGCCCAGGCTCAGCAATGCTCAGACTCAGTCAGCAAAGAGCTCCTCCCTCTTCTAACAATTCACCTTCTGCTCGCTCTGCTCGCTCTTCACATATCTGAACCAAAACCCCAGGAAAAAAAAAACAGAAGAAAAATTCAGGCAGCTTCATCCCTATTGGAATTGTGTCCCTCAGTCCTTACTCACTTTCTTTTCCAGAGAGTCCTTTGTGGTCCCTGCCCTTCAGCTTGCTGGGAATGCAGTTGTGGCAGGCTGTGAACAGTAGCACCGAGCCTTGTCCTTTATTTGTGCAGGTAGGCATCGAGCCAGAGCTCTCCCCAGTTCTTCAGGGAGCTGGGAGAGAGAGAGAGAGAGAGAGGACACATTGCAGGGCTGCTCAGGGAGCGTTGCTGGGGACAAGGGAATGGGATTTTCTCTCTGCTCATTTCCCAGAATGAGCTGAGCTGGGAGACACCCACCAGGACCGAGTCCAACTCAACCCTGCACAGCACCATCCCCAAGAGTTACCATGTGCCCCAGAGGGTGAAAGGAGAGCAAGACAACTCTCTCTCTTAGGATTCCAGTCTCTCCTGCATCCTCCTGCATTTTTTGGGGGGGTTTGTTTTTACTCACTGCACGATG
Organism: Vireo altiloquus; assembly: GCA_013396875.1. Lineage (NCBI taxonomy): Eukaryota > Metazoa > Chordata > Aves > Passeriformes > Vireonidae > Vireo > Vireo altiloquus. The sequence goes on from VZRF01000933.1 coordinate 129,083, forward strand.
TCTGCGAAGGCCGTGAGCAGAGGCTTGCACTGGTACTCAATGCCGTGCTTGGCACACAGGGACTTCACCAGAGGTGCCACCTTGCAGTAGTTGTGGCGTGGCATGGAGGGGAACAGGCTGTGAACAGGGGGCAGGCAGGCTTTGTTAGAAATCCTTGTCATTAGTACTTTTCAGGAATCACCCAGCTCACAATGAGCAGGGTCCGCAGCTGCTCCCAGCTCTTCCTTCCCCTTGCTGTGCTTTCAGCACAAGGAAATTGTGGGGATTCTCTGCTTTCTCCCTCTGTTCTTTTCCACAGTTTGTCTCCAAAGGAAGTGATGCTCACGGGAGAAACTACTTTCTCCTCCCTCCCTTTTTCCAGAAGTAATCATCTCCATAGCACAGAGGAGGAGATGAGCCCATCCTTCATCCTTGCATCCTCACTCTATAGAGTAACAGCACAAATAATCAGCAGAGGTGGCTTTAAACTCCTGTGACAGACTAAACCCAGGTGCTTTAACCAGGACATTTCCACTGATTCTTAAAATTGGGATTGACCCTATTGCTGTCCTTGCATGGATCCTGCCCATGTTCCATTTTCTGTTGTCATCCTGTGGATCCAGTGAAAGTTCTGAATTACATGATTCTCTTTGAGAGTTTCCATTTTTAAAGACAAACTCATTGGTGCCCCACAACTATTTGTAGAATTCAGAGCAAAAAACGAATGGGGAAGGGAAAAAAAAAGAGAGAAGGAAGAATATTTTAAAAAAAAGGAGGAGGGGAAGCAAAATGCACTCTTGGGGTGAGGACTCACTGATGCTCAATTTGGAAGTTGAGGTGCCCAGTGAACCAGTCATTGAACAGCGACTGCTCCACATTGCAGGTTGCCTGGAGCTAGAGGAGGAGAGAGGAAAGCAAAGTCAGAGACTGGTCAGAGTATGTTTAGGAGCCAGAGCTGGACCTGGATTTCATTTTGGATTGCCCATGAGTGTGTCATTATTGTCCTCCTTTACCTTTTCCATGACTGAATCCATCACTCTGTTAACCTTCACCTCCCAGCCACCAAGAGATTTCACCCTTAATGCAACAGGAGGCTTGCTTGTGGTTAAAACTTGTACCTTGTATGGCCACAATTCTTAAGAAGGGAAAAATACTTTACCTGGGTAGACATCCAGTCCAAATTCTTGTCGTAGTCGATATCCATTGGGATGTGGTTCATCTGTGAGACCCAGACAAACCAGCTGCTCTCCAGCATCCTGTGCAGTGAGATCAGAGAATTCAGGACTGGCTGAACAGGTCAATGAGGAGCAATTGAAATAACAGCAGAGCCAGACTTAGAGATGTGGCTGAACACTGCTAAGCCAGCACCTGGAAGGACTTCCAAACCCTGGAAGGACTTCCAAACCCTGGAAATTTTGCACTTCCCTATGAAACTTGTGATTATTTCGTGTGTTCTGTTATAACACTGGCTGGTGTTCAGCTTGTTTCATCTGTAGCCAAGGCCCAAACTGATAAGAATCAGTGAAGTGATCCAAGTGGAGAGTGTGCTGTCCATTCAATTCAGTGCTGCTGGATAATGCCTGAGCATTTGCAAGCCCAGGCTAAGCTGTTGTGGTTAAATATTCTCTTTAAGTAGCAGCAGATCCAACACCTAAAGCACTGAATGTTATATAAGGTAAATATTTCTCAATTTGGTCAGCATACAGTGAAATCTCTTTGCTGCCACGGCCAATGAGGCAACATAAAACTTGCACTGGCAGTTGAACAAAAGGATTTATGAATTAAAAAGTAGGCAAAAAATGAGGTGGTAAAGGAGAATGTGGAAATACGAACACAGAGAAAGGCAAGGAGGCACAGATGGAAAGAATTCATAGAGGAAAGGCTGAAGAACCTTCTAAAGAGACATCACCTGAATATAAAATAATATGCCAGGAGACTCTTTGTTTCTAATAATGATCCATAAGTATAAAAGAATCGGATGTAGAAGGTCAGCATCCAGGCCAGGTCCTACCAAAACCAGAGACAACAAGAAAAGCAGGTCATCTTAAATTACATTTGCTTACTTCTTTTTTTAAGCTTCCTATTACAGGTACAAGGGAACAATTTACATTCAGCTTTGACATTTTTTTTTTTTTCCTGAATGGAATCATCGAGAGTGATCCAACACAAGCTAATAATACTTGCTCACAGCTTGCTGTGAGAGATTGTTGTCTTTTTCTGGTCTTAAAATTAAAACTAAAACATGGTTTATGGAGAAAATGGGTTTTTACTTTGGTATTTATTTTAGGATCTTCTGGTACTGCACTTTGTCTAGGTGGAATGCCTTGAAAATGTATGTAGATCATCACACTGAAATACACACTTACAGGCTTTGCAAAATTAGCATATTTATCAAAGATTTTTCAATGAGAGGCTCAAGTGAACTCTCTGTTCTGAGGAACTTTCTCTTTGGATGAGTTTATTTTAGTTTACAAAAATATGTTTTGGAGAGGACTTTGGGGTTTCCAGACTGTTTGGTCTCCTGGTTTAATGGTACAGTGGGTTTTAATTAAGTTATCAGACTTGGAAAATTACAAATACGTGGGCTAAAAGCACTAAGAATATATAAAACTATATAAAAGAATATGTAAGAGGGGTATAAAAGAAAAAGTAAAAAACCATTCTGGCATCAGGTGAATCTGAGCATTGCTGCCCAGCAAGGAGCTGGCTCCATGCTCAGAAGGAAGGTTGAAGGTCCCCATCTGACCCCTTTTTGGTCACACAAATAGCAAGACTTACCACCCAGAACTTCTTTGTGTAGGCAATGTAGAATGTGTGGTAGTGGAAGTAGGTGGGGAACAGGAGAGGAGGAAGAGCTGGAAAGGAAAATTCGTCATCACTGGTGACATCATGGACTGAGTGACAACATCAGCCTGGAAGGGAAGGCTCCTGAACTGCTGCTCAGCGTGGAGAATATTCCAGATTAGATGTTGTATTAGGGCCTTTAAACCTTTCTAGGGCCTTTAAACCTTTCTAGGGCCGTCCATTAATCTGAGAGTTCTTAGAAACCTCAGATTTCATTTTAGGCTCTTAACTGAGGAACAGCCACAAGTGATTTTTGAGAAGTGGCTTCCACAGCCCAAAGCTTATCTGGCTCCTTATTCCTTTGTTCAAAGCAGGGAAGCAACAGTATTGCACATAAAACCCCTTGCTTACCAGGCATTTTTGGGTTGAAAACCTCAAACTCAACCTTCCAAAAGGACATCTCTCTTGCACTTTAAACAACCTCAAGAAACCAAACCAAACCAAAAAAAACCCAAACCCACAGACTTTGATACTACTGAGAGATGTGGTATGACTTCATAACCCAGACCCCTTTGGAGGATGTGGGAGATCTGGCATAGGATGGGTCAGGTCTTCAACTCTTCCAAAAATCTGGTTACTATTATTATGGCTTTTTATTGTGTTCTTTGACTCAGGCACCTTTGTTTTTCTCAAGTTCTACAGGTCAAAAGTAGAATCTCCAAGCCCCTTCAGTACCTCTCAGGGAATTCCAGGAGAATGGAGATACTCACTGATGAAGAAGTATTTGTGCTGGTGGTTGTAGGGCATGTATTTTTTCTTCTTGATCCCAAGCTGTTAAAAAAAACAGAAAAAAAAAATTAGTGGAGACCAAGCAATTTGCACAGGTAACTTGCTATCTTCCATTTATTTTCTAGAGGAACTCTTCTTGCACGCTTCCCACAACCCTCATTCCTTGTGTTATGATTAATTTTGTGAAGAATTAGATATATCAAGGCTAATTTATATTAGTGGTCAGAAATATGTATTTTCTCTCATTTTTTTCTTTGTATTTCCTCTCTGATTCTCTAAACTTAAATAGCAGTTCCTCCATGGCATGGAGAAAAATGTTTCACTGCTGTAGCTGCTGTGATGGGATCTCCAGCAAAAGGGGTTCAGCACTCTTAGATTGTCACTCCTGGAAGTGTCCAAGCAGGACAAACTGGGAATATCCCACATGGTCCAACAAATTCTGCTCAACTGGAGCTCCAGGAACAGCCCTGGGTTATTCTGTCCTGCTATTCCTGTCACAGCAAACTCTCCTAGAAGACATGGGCACACCAAAGCCACCTCTCTGACTGAGCCTCAGACATCAGTATTAAAATAATAATGCCAGGCTGAGTGCAGCCGTGCCTTACCTTGATGTTTACCAGTTATCTAATGGTCATTAATTACTGAGTTGTTGTTCTAGGTCATTAGATGTCTCGAACTATTAATGTGCTGGTGGATTTTCCACCCTGTATACACATGCACTTACATGGTGTCTAATCTATTTATCCCAACGTGTCAGCTGTTCAAGACATTCTTACAGGGGCTTAATGTGAACTGTGGAGAAATAAATCTCTCTACAGAATCTGCCATCACATCTTGGCCTTGGACTTGCCACACCCACACACTGACCTCCACGGAGAACTTCTTGCCCAAAGTGAAGAGGAAAGGATGCATGTCAATGTCGGGGTCCTTGTGGAAGCAGTTGGGTTTGGCATGGTGCTGGGAGTGCAGGAGAGTCCACCACTTGGCAGAGGCCCCCTGTTTGAGGGAAGAACAGAGCATGAAAAGCACCTCAAGAGCCAGAATCCCCTCAGTTCCTGACCCTAATCCTTCCCCTGATGCTGCATGTGCTCCACAGAGTCTTCAGAAGACATGTTTTTACAGGAAAACCCTCCCAAGTTTTCCAGGCACTCACAATCAAATGGCACATCACAAACTTGTGCAGCAAGTGGTTCCACTTGGTCTTCCTGAACACTGAGAGGTGCCCTAAATCATGTTGTAACCAGGAAGCCTGGACCTGGAAGAGGAAAAAGAAAACTTTGTGAAGGGACAAAAACAGGAGTTGAGGCCAGGATGGTGCCACAATCATCCTTTTTCTTTGAAATACCAAGATTCCTTTCTCAGACACTGCTCCCAAGTCACCAGTGGAAAGGGACTCTGAAATCCTGACACTCTCAAGGCTTCCCCCAGAATATTTCTTGCTGAAAGAATCCCAAACTAAGGTTAGTGTGAGCTCCCCACATGCAGAATTTCTTCCTGCTATCCAGATAGCTGCTGTGTTTTTATGGCAAAGTGAAACTGGGCCAAGTGAGGAAACAAAGGACGAGAAACTGCTCGTGTGTGTTTGTAGGTTGATGGATGCGAGTTCATGCTATGGAATTCATGGCTCACCTGGGAAATGGTCAGCACCAGCAGGGAGAAAACGAAGGGCAGTAAGGATGTCCCAAAGTAGAAGAGGATGAGCCAAGCAGCTGTATCCAAGAGCAGGATGTGAGCCAGGAGCAGGAAGAAGAAGAGCTGGTTTGGCTCCAGGAGTCCCATTCTCTCCACTGTAGCACGCAATTCCCGGAAATCTTTCACCAGCATTTCCTGGGGGAAGCATCAGGGTTATCATTCTCTGGTTTTAGAGAGAGATTTGGATTCTCATAATCCAAACCCCACTTTGATGGGGGGGGGAGAAAGAGCAAAGGATCTGTCTAAAAGGGCAAGAGCTGGGTTTAATAAAAATCATCATTGCTCTGCTACAGCTTTTTGTTGAGGAGCCAGGAGCAGCCATCACAATGTCTGCATCCCAATCCCAAAAACAAACCCTCCGTGCTTCTTCCATCAAATCCTTGGCAGGCAGCAGAGGGCTCAGCTGGAAGTTGTGTCTGGTGGAAGTTGTACTTTGTGTGTGTGAACTTCCCATGCCACCTTGTGGCAGGTCTTTGGATTAAATTATTCCTTGTATTTGTCTTCACTTTTTCCTTCCCAGGATTAACAGGGGAGGATGAAATGTACCTACAGCTGAAGGAGAATATTTATTCTCCAAGGCTATTCCTTTTCCTTTTGGTTAGCTCTTCCCCAAAGCAAGAGAAAGAAGAGGTGATGACTCTGCTGTTTTGTTGCTGTGATAATAAAAATTAATCTTCAGGAATCTCATTCTCAACCACATAATGTGGATTTAGACTCATACTCATGCCTTGTTTCTAAGCAGGAGCACAAAAAAAAAAGTGAGGAACTTGGACCCCATAGCTCCAGGAGCTGTGCTGGTAGAGAAGAACAAGGTGTAATCTCAGAATATTTCCCTTTAATCTCCTTTGATCTGATTTGTGAGGACAGGCTTACATTTTTAGTGGGTTCAACACTGGGTTGGTCTGGTGCCAGCTCCCCGATCTGCAGCGGCTTCAAGTACTTGCTCACCAGCACCTTGTCGACGTGGAATGCCACAAAGGCATCCTCCAAAGGCACAAGAGTAAAGGAAAAGAAATCCAAATTTTGTTTTTTTAAAAAAAAAAATTAACAAAAAAACCCCCCCTGAAACAACAACAACAACAAACCCCAAAAACCCATTTCAATCACTCCATTCCTGAAAGTGTCCAAGGACAGGTTGAAGCAACCTCGTCTAGTGGAAGGTGTCCCTGCTTTGTTATCCTTTGTGAGAGAAAACCACAACAAAAAGCAGCACCAAAAGGACTCCACAGTTTCGTACAGTGTCACCCCTTACTAAAATGGTGACATTAACCATACTAATTTTTTTCATTCCTCACGTTTCTTTGCTCACTGAGAGCCCTCTGTGCTTTTCATCCTCTCCTGAGTTGCCACCTTTCGTGGCTCATGCTTTTGGTTAAAAACTTCCAGTTCAATTAAGATAATTTCTTAATTTTTCATAATATATATGCACAAGATCAAGCAAATTAATCTAATCCAAGATGGACAGACACAAAAGTGGCTCAAGGCCTGCAGGGATTAATGATTTGGACATGGAACCAAGCTACAAGGAGCAGCTCAGATCCCAGCAGCGAAATGTGGAAGGGGCTTTTTTGTCTGGGATTTTCCAGGGTGTTAAAATGAAAGAAATCCAGCAGTAGTAACTCAAGAAATGAGTGATGGGAATTACAGAATGCAAAGTTCAATTAATACCCAATTTGAAATTTAAACTTGATGGACTGAAAATTATTTTGATTTCCATGAGCCTCAAATATCCCTTATATATGGAAAAAACTGCTGCACCTCCCAGTGACTGCACAAACAAGACCAGGAGATAAGAGGAATCCTGAAGACTTAAGAATCACGGAATGCTTTGGGTTGGAAGGGGCTTTTAAAGCTCATTTTGTCCAACCCCCCTGCCATGAGCACAGACATCTTCAACTACATCAGGTTGCTTCATCCAACCTGGCCTTGAGTGTGTCCAGGGATGGGGCATCTCTGGGTGACCTGTCCCAGTGTTTCACCACCCTCATCATCTCAACTTTCTTCTTTGTATCCAATCTAAATCGACCCTCTTTGAGTTCAAAGCTACTCCCCTTTGTCCCCTCCCTCCAGGCCCTTGTCCAGAGTCCCTCCCTGGTTCTCTTGGAGCCCTTTAGGTACTGGAAGGGGCTCTGGGTTCTTCCTGGAGGTTTCGTCTCTCCAGGCTGAACACTTAGAGCCAGCAGAGGTGTTCCAGCCCTCTGAGCATCTCCATGTGCTCCTCTGGCCTTGCTCCAGCTCTGATTTAGCTGGAGCAACAGTTCCCATCCCGTTCCCGTAGGCTGCGTCTCCTCATTTGCTCCTTCCCACGCCACGGGGATGGCGAGGCTCGCACGGAGTGGGGACACTTCGCTCCCTCGACCCTTTCCCATACCCCCATTCCCACCGAGGTCGCTCCCAAGCCCTCTCCTCACGACTTTCCCCCTCCTCCTCCGGCGCATCCCGGCTCCCACCTCCCCGCTCCGCTCACCGTGGCGTCCTGCCCGGCGTGGCTGACGAGGAGCCGAGCCCCTCCCGGGTGTCTCCGGCAGAAGTGGCTGATGTCGTACACCTTCCTGTCGATCACCAGCCAGCGCTCCTGCGGCGCCGGCCCCCGCCCGCTCCGCTGCCCGATCTCCTCCCAGGTGAAGCGCCGCATCGCCCCCGCGGGGACCCTGTCCCCGTCCTTGTCCCCATCTCTGTCCCCATCCCGGTCCCCATCCCTGTCCCCATCCCGCACCTCCCCGCCACCCCCCGGCGGTGCCATCCTGCCTCCTGCCCTCCTCCCTCCCGTAGCTCCAGCCCCGCATCCCTCTCCGCCGTGGCATTTAAGGCAGGGACCCGCCCTGGCCCCGGCCCGGTCCCGGTCCCCGCCTCCTCCACCCGCTCCAGCTCCTCGGGGTTGGGTTTGCCCCCCCCGAGAATTTCCCCTTTCCTGCCGCGGTTCTGCATCCCCAGGACCCAAAGCCCCGCGGTACCGGCAGGTGGGGGGTACCTGACTGCTTAGGGGGGTTCTCGGCAAGTTCATCCCGTTCCCAGGACGGGCTCAGACCGGGAAAACTTCCCTTAAAAACACTCCTCTGATTAACCAGAAAAAGTATCCCTCTGCGGCTTTGCTTTTGATGTTACAGTCCACGAACCCCCTGGATGAAATACGATTTAAGCACATTCTTATGCCCTGCTTAAGAAAACCCCAAAATGGGACCACACCAACCTCCAGAAAACTCAGTATTGTATTTAGCACCTGCTGAAAACCCCTATTCCTCTATGTCCCGTTTTCCAGCTCTCACAGCAATCAGGGAGCTCCCACAGAGCCTGCGGCAGGAATAATCCTCGAAGCTCTGCCCTGGATGCTTCTGTTACCAGGAGTAAACCTGGGATGGCACACATGGAATGCTGTCCCAAGTTCTGATGGCAGGTTGTGAAACTGCTCTTTCTTCCCCTCCCACTGCCCCCTTGGTGTTTGTAAAATTATTAATTATACTTGGGGACTCCAGGAAATGAGCACTGATGGCAGAACAACGCTTGGTGCCACTTTTCCTTTCCCTCTAAACAGTCACAGCATCCACACAATTTTCTCTTGTCAAAACAGACCCGATCTGGAAAACTTCAAACTGTGATGGGGTGAATAATTTCTTAATCCTGTAGAAAACCACTCATTAAAATCCACATCAGCAACAACCCAGATGGAGGAGGCCACAATTAGGACAGGGTTTTCAAATTTACATGAATTAGTACATGAACTTATTTGTCTGGGATACTGTCGTTTGATGAATAATTAATTTGAATTAATTTCTTTACATTTATAACATTTCTCATCCATCTACTTGCCTTTTTTTTTCTCTCAGTGCTCGTTTGCTCTTGAGTTTACTTGTGCTGATAAAGCTCACACTTGACAATGACTCTGCAATCTAGATTTCCAAAAGAAATACTGATGCAAAAGAAGAAATCCCATCTAGTTATCTCAATTAAGTTGTTCACACAATATTTCTGGCTCTTCTCCTTTACAGGAAGGTGTGAAGATCCTAAAGCTGATTTTTCAGCCCAGGTCCCAGAGACAACCAGTGCAATAAGGTGCCTTAAAATGAAGTTTATTAGTTGTTATGATCAATCTGTTTCTTTGCTTCTCCCCTATCACAGTAGGCACCTTCTCCTCCCGATTCCTGGGCTTGGCCATCCCTTTAGGCTCACTCTTGGTGCTTTTTGCAGAACTTGTTTTTACAACATTTGAGATAAACCACCTCCAACACATCAGCACACACCTTCAGGGGTGCAGCACAACTCCTTCCTTTTAGCTTCCCCTCCTACGCTGAACACTCAATATTGAATATTCAGCAGAAAAGGAGGAAGAATCCAGCCCCTCCTTGACCTGTGTTCACATGTCCTTAGCTGCTTTATGGAGTTCTTAAGGTGGGAAAAGACCTTCAAGATCATCAAGTCCGACCTTCAAGATCATCAGCCCAACCTTTCTCTGCCCCTGAAATCCTGCACAAAGTTAAATAGCTCCCACTGGTTCAGTAAGGCAAGCAGGGCAAACCTCCTCCCCAAAGGGTTTTTAATGTATGGAGCACACAAAATAACCCCAAACACCACAACTTCTGTGCAAAATTCCAGTACCTAAAGGGGGTCCAAGAGAGCTGGAGGTGGACTTTGGACAAGGGCCTTGAGTGACAGGACAAAGGGGAATGGCTTCAAACTGGCTAGAGCAGGGTTAGATGGGATATTGGGGAGAAATCCTTCCCTGTGAGGGTGCTGAGCCCCTGGCACCAGTTGCCCAGAAAAGCTGTGGCTGCCCCATCCCTGGGAGTGTTCCAGGCCAGGCTGGATAAGGCTTGAACTTGAGGATTTCAGGAGACAAGCAGGAGTTTAACTGGAGATTAAACTCTAGATTTTTAAAAAATTGGGCTCGAGCACCCAAAATGGTAGCGAGGTTTTAAGACCTTACAAGGATTTGTGTCAAGCCCTTGGATAACTGAAGCTTTAATCACCTCAGGATGAGCCAGGTAACCTGCTGAGAGAAGGAGCTGCCTGTCACATGCAGGACACTCACGACATTATCACTGTAGACACTGCTCTGATAGAAATGCTGATAAGAGCAGGCAGTCCCATTGTAGCAGCAGGTCCTTGACAGGGACAATCCATTTGGGAACAAACCCTTCATTAATCTGCACCACAGCTGTTACATCAGTGTTACGTCAGCTGTAACATCGGTGTTACATCACCGAGGTTCCAGCTCCTCAATGTTTTACCCACATTGAGCAGCACTGATTGGTTGTGCAACCTGTCTTTTCACAATGGAGATGTCAAAAAGATAAGCATCAAATTATGGCTTGATAGCTACCTGATAACTGTTGTTCCTTCACACATCCCACATTTTTATGCTCCTGTAATCCAGTCTTCCTTTCCTTGCAGTGTACCAAAGCTGCATGATGGTCCTTTCTGGAATTTTGTCTTAATACATATGTCATCAAGTCTAGAAAAAAAAAATTGGGGCAAAGCTAAATGGACTTTTTGTGCAGATTAATATCTGATTTTTTCCAAATGGAGCTGTTGCACTTCCCAAGAGATTGATATATTTTCTGACTGCCAAAGGAACTCCATTCGTTCCTTTTCTGCATGTCATGAAAGTGGCAGATTCTGGAGAGAAACATTCATTAGATGATTGACACAAAAGACATGAGGAGGTCAAGCACTTTCATAAATGTACAAGCAGGAATTTCCTCTCTCCTAGAGGCAGGAGAGAATAGAACAGAATGGAATACAATATAGGTGAGTGGCTTGGAAGGGACTAGCATTTAATCACTTAGATAATTATTCATTTAGACCACTACATACCTTACCACTTCAGGGCTGACCAAAAGTTAAAGCCTCTATCATTGCTCAAATGCTTCTCAACCACTGTCGGGCTTGGAGCATCATCTACCTCTTGAGGAATAAGTTAAAAACAAAAAGGAGCACTAATTAAGCTGAGTAACTCAGAGCAACACATAAATTAAAATACAAATAAACAAAACAAATTATTAATAATAAATAAATAAATTATCCACAGAAATGTAATTTATAGAAGGATGGAAGTCGTATCCATAAGTTACTATTTGCAGCCTGTAACCCCTGTTCCTTCTTTTTCTTTTCTTATTCTTTCACGTGATGCAACTCCTTAGAGGAATGTTTCTATTCATGCCTCATTCCTAGCAGGATCTGTGCTAGTCCTTGGAGTTGGCAGCACAAAACTGGAAGGAATGTCATGGCAGGGACTTTTGAGGCTCCCAGTGTTCTGCTGAGGGCTGTGGGATGTGGGATTGTTCACTGTGCTTTCCCTGGAAATTCCTCACTGCCTTTTGTTCATGGTCCTGCAGGCTGGTGTAGAAAAGGATTTGATAAACTGTGTTTTACTGGAGCAGCTGGTATGGCCCAGAGCTGCTGCTAACCCTCTTTTTTGGCTATGGTAACCCATCCTCTGGGTGTGCTCCCCCAGGTTTGAAGCAGCAGAACCGAATCTTCGCAGCTTCGTGTGATGTAAGGTGATCTTTCACAACAGCAGACCTTATCTGCTGCCCCCCAAAAAGCACCAGCCCGTGACTCAGGGTTTGCAGCACAGACTTGCTGAGTGGAAAGCGATAGAATCTCTCTCCTGTCACGCCACGTCACACCCTGGTGGAGCTGAGCAGGCCTTGTTTTGGTGATAATTGCACCCACAGGTCCCTTAACCCCTTGAAGAAATTCTGGAAACATGTGGAAACATTCTCCCACCAACTCTTCCTCACTTTTAACCACATAATCTCTGAGGAAAACCCTGCATTATTCCTGTATTTCTTCATCCCAACTTGCTTTCCCAAGCACCTGGTGACCATACTTCGACCCAAATCAAACCAGAAGTTTCCAGTCCCAAACTCAGGGCTGAAGAGGCACCAAATATGTGGCTCTGCATGTCTGAACAGGGCAGGCCAGGATGTCAGCACAGAGGAAAAGCTTCCATGGGAGCTCAAAACATATTTGAGGGTTGTTTGAGCCAAGCTATAGCACAAGAGTAGGGAAGAGAAGGACCTGAACAAAAACTACAAAGAATGTGGCTGGGGAATGTTAACATGGGATGACTTCTAGTGCTGTTAGTGGGATAAATGGGAAATAAGCTGACGAAAATGCTGGGTACAGGAGTTATGGAGGCGGCACATGCTGAGGGATTTTGTAACCTCTGTGGGGAAGTGATTTCTTTCATCAGCCTTGTTTTTCACACCTCAGACTTCACCATGACAGCAATTACCAACAAGAGAGGCCCGGAAGAGGAGGCAGAATAAAGAAAGACAGACCAGCTCTACATAAAAATTACACTTAAAATCGGGTGTGTGATCACTCCCTCCCACAGGAGGCATCAATCCCTTGATAGAGCAAGAAGTCATAAATACAGCAGCTGAAAGCTTTGTCAGTCCACATGACTTTCCCTCTTGTTATCTTGATTAATTTAGGGATTAGCTGTCCTATTAACAGCAGAAAATCAGTGAAAGTATTTCACAACTGCACTATTTCAGAGTATTTCAAACTTGGTCCTGTGAAGTGAAAACAGAGTTAAGGTTATGCCCAGTTCTATACAATATTTCAGTGATGTCCAAATCCACCAGTTCCTCTCTTCCTCCCTCTCCTCCTGCAAAGACAGACACTTTATTTTAGAAGAAGGATCAGAGGAAATCCCTCAGAAATCCTTTGGCTCTTCCAAATAATCTTATATCACAGCATTGCTAAACTGACCTCTTACCATCCAGTACCTGAAATATTCTGAGCTGATTTCCACTTCACATTGCCAATCTGTGGGGGAGAGAGGGATTCATGTTGCATAATTCCTAATTTCTTAGACCTGTATATCAGAACCATAATTACTTCCTTTCCTAATCTGCAGAGGGTGATGTCCTGATGTAGAGAGTGTTTGGAAAAGGCCAAAGGAACAGCCTAGCAACTCTAAATACGTTGGAATTACCAAGGAAAAGGAACAAAACCAATCTCAAATTATAAAGTAAAGAATTAGGAAAGGAAAGGAACAAAACCCATCCACAATTAGGTGGTATAGAAGGTGAAACATGGCTCTCACTCGTGGTGGAAAGGCAGCAGAGAGATTTCATAAGGGTAGTGATTAGGTTGCCATTACACTACTGGCAAGGATGGGGAAATGCAGAAAAAAAGCTGGAATTGTTTTGGTTGGAAAAGACCTTTACAGTCATGTTCTTGAAGCAAATCTGGTGAGAAACTTATGAGAGTGTCCACAGTAAATGCACATTTTCTCCTGGAAAGGAAGGCAGAGGGGGACACTTCTGGTGTTCAAGCCGCTGCATTCCCTCCTTTTCTTATCAAAGAGAGGAATTGTGAATTCCAAGAGCTGAAGAAGCACAAGGAGATGAAGAAGAGCAAGGATTTGCTGCACATTACAAGCACTGCCCACACTCTGCAGACTCACAGATCCCATTTGCAGGAAGCTTTGTCTGTGTGAGTGTTTTGGCGAGAACTCCAAACTCATTCCTGAGTAAAGACCCACCCAGCCTTCCCACCTGAGGTGTGTCAGCAGGTACAGGCAGGTCCCATCAGCCATCAGGGTGAAAACATATTGCACAACCCCCAAAATTACCTTCTGAGAAGCCTCTTCTGTAACATTTGGGCACCATGTGTGTGTCTTTCACTGCTCCTCCCAAGAAGCACTTCCTTTGCAGTTCTTTGCACTAACAGGCTCATACAAAAACCAGCCGAAAAATCACACCTTCCTGCAAAATTTAAACACACAAATATAAATTGCCATGGCTTTTCATTTGGAGGAAAACACTGCAGACACGGCCTGAAAATTTGGTTGGCCCTTCCATACTTGTTTCGTTCTTTTTTCTCCCCTTTGCTGTTTGCAGGAGGTGTTCCAGGCCAGGCTGGAGCAACCTGATCTAGTGGAAATGGATGTGTCTCTGTCCATGGAAATGGATGAGCTTTAAGTTCCCCTCCAACCCAAAGCATTCCATGATTTTGTGAAGTAGATTATGTCCTTTAACAATCTCACTCCCTTTTATCAACTACATGTTGAAGGGTTGTGCTGTGTGGTGATACAGATACAGCAAGTGCTTTGTGGCCTCTGTCTCAAAACGGGATGATGTGAGCATCAGAATATTTCAAATACAGTAAATTAATTTAATTAATTTAAATTAATTTGGCTTTAGCTGTCTTAAAACACATAATGTAAATGATTTATGTGTTCTTGCTCTATAATCATGTAAAGAAATGGACAAAATAAATTATATCCAGAGATAAATATCTCTCTCCATTGACAAGACAATTCAGGCAGCAGCTTAGACAAGAAGCTTGACTCCCTAAAGGTGGACAAGATGAATGTGACTGAATGAGCCCTTCAGTGCTATTGTTGACATGGTTCTTCTTCTTAAAAGTCACTGCTGGAGGCAGCACAAGTTTTAGAGTTAAAGAAAACTGGAGATCTAATCAGCTTTTTTTTGTATTCCTTCCATTTGTTATGGACAGTGACCAGCTTAGCTCTTCACCTTCCCTTTCATATGTGAAATAATGGAGCTCTTTATGGAACTGTGCTTTCAGAAAAAGTCTGCAGAAGTAGTTGAAACAGAAAAATCAATGAATTAAAACAACCCTCTGCAGAATTACACTCTCACAATTAGCTTTTACAACTTCCTCACCTTTAAGGATGAGTCTAAATGATTCTCCTTTACTCTCCCCAGGGGAGACAAGAGCATTAAAACCCCAGTCAAGTTATTCAGCCAGTCTCAAGCGAGAACTGGTTTTTTCCACACTCAGAATTGTCTTACCAAATCCCAGACGCCCACTCACTCCGTGAGAAAAATGTCCTCACTTTTACTGGAGGGAAACGAGGGGGAGCAGAGCTGAGCGGTATAATTCATCCTGTCACTCAGGAGCCATTATCAAGATCAAAAGGGAGGAACTGTATTTTGTAGCTGGGCCAGCTCCTTGCTCAACCTCTGCCCAGCACCAGCTGGGTTACCTAATTGCCTTGTTTTACCCACATTTCATCACAACTCATCCTTTCTTTTGGGATCTTCTTCCTCCTGCATCCCCGTGAAGGGCAAAGAAGGAGAAATGGGAAGTTAATGCTGCCCGAACCACACAGTTCTTGCTTGTCAAACAGAAATTATCTAAAACAATCTATAAACTGTCTAATTTATCTGTATTTTGGCCTGCAGTTGCATTTGGAAACATAAATTTGACATGGGCACAGGACACACCAACTTCACAACCCCGGGTCCACAAGTGCCGCTCGCTCTGGAATCCACAGGGATTTATTAACTGCAACTTCAGTGTTGTAAAACAAAGGCTGCAACTCACACAATCCAAACCTGTGCCTTTGCATATGTGTGATAATAATATCTGTTGGAAACTACTTGCACATCGATTAGGAACCCTAAAAATAGTGATGGATTCCTTTCCTAGCAGTGTCCAACATCCAAAGAGAAGATAATATCATTTAATCAATCAACAGGAGTGGTGTTAAGCACAGATAAATGAGTGTTGCATTGCACTGCCTCCTTTAAGAAGGTTTTATGTCATAAATATCTTCATATAGGGCAAGGGATGCTCAAATGTCGTTGCTCCTGCTCACAGACAAAACCAGAAGATAAGATCAAAGTTTTCTGCATGTGACTTACCTATAATCAAAATGTCTCATTTTTCAGGCAGGATCTTTATTATCTTCTCAAAAAAAACCCCCCATTTAAAGGATCTGTAAGGTTAAAATTGTTAAGGAACACAGGATGAAAAGATTTGACTGGTCTCAGTCAGTCATTAGAATAAAAACATTCATAAATTATAACAAATACTTAAATATTTCCTTGCACAGTTCCCACAGAGCTTCTTGGATCAGCAATGGTTTATCAATATCCTTTTCCTGTGTCAATAGATAAGTTATCTCGAGAATCTAATTATCTGCTGTAGATAATCAATGGCTCAAAGTCTGAGAACCTGCCATCACTAATGATTATTAATGCTGACCAGATTATTTAATGCTCCCTTGGTTTTTTTGGCTCTTCAATCAAAAGTAGCCTGTATTGATGAAAGAAATATTGGTAAAAGTACAGTTTAACTATTCCCAGCTGTTTTTTACTTCAGCTTTTTCAGCAAGCAAAGAGTAAATGTTCATAGGAGTTTATCAGAGTATGCACCATTTAAAATTACCTAAGCAAAACAGCAGGTTAAAAGTCAAGGAGAAAAAAGACATCTTTAAAACATAAAGAAATGTTAAAACTGAGGTGGATAAAGCAGCTTCTGAGGAAAGCAAAGACTCAAAAAGAAACTGGGGAAATTAAAATGCCTGGTGAGAACAAAAATCAGGCAAACAATGTGGATTTAAGGTGAATTTTCATGTGCAGTCCATCTCCTCTCAGCTCTACATCCTTGAACTGAGGGATTCTAACTGAGACAAGTCCATTAAGGGGCAGATCCTAGATCTTTATTTGGATTCATGGATCACTGTTCCATATGTTAGCTGGTTGGAATGCTTTGTTCTTCTAGTATGATATCTTCTTTGGTGTTCCATGATCCACCTGGAGGGTTATTTATTTTATAAAAAATAAATATATAAAATAAACCTATAAAATAAATGTTACAAATTTATATTTATTTATAAATTTATAAAATAAATTCTGTAATTTAATAAGGAAATTGCATTATAAAGACACATTCTCCAAGTCTTTTGAGTGATGGGTATTAGTAGATATCATGCAAGTACTGCGTTTGACTTCTCCAAATTGCTCCTAATCCTAATCCTTGATGAGACAAATACAGGCCTTGGGCTGTGCCTGAGGGATACTTCTGAGCTACTAATTGGATAATCTTAGCCCTGAGCAGCTACTCCTTGTTTATGTTCTGATTGCTCACAGATTGCAAACCTGAGGAGGTGCCGGGCACCAAACCATGCCACACACTCCGAGTGCTGTCCTTTGGGCATGGAGCAGAAAGCTTGACAGCAGCTGGGATTATCCCAGGGGGATGTGGATCTGGAAATAATTCTCTCACCATAGCAGGATCTCCCAGTGTCCAAAACTAATTTTCAGCTTCAGGGATTATACCAGGGGCAAAATGCAATTAAATTTCCCTTTGGAAGAGGTGTAAACAAAGCTTTGGGAGCTGCAGAGGGAAGCAAAGGAATGAGTTTAACTCATCCAAGGCTGAGTCAGGCCCAGCCACTGCGGGTCTCTCACAGGATATTACATGGAGCAAGCCATGGAAACACCACATCCCCTTCCATTTTTTATAAGATGAATGAAAAGAAAAGGCTACTGATGTAGCCTTTCCTGTGCTCCATTCCTTGGAGCAGAGCTTTTGGAGGAGAAGGGAACTCAAGGCCTCTGGCCTGTCATCCAAACTCCGACTCTCTCCCCCTCAGAAAATGAGGCACCAAAAACTTGGTAGCAAACCCTTTCTGTGGTAGAAAATCACCTCAAAGGTGACATTTGCTCTCCTGGGCACTGGCAGACCCCTTGATGCCTTAAGTGGCTCCCTAGAAACAGTGCCTAGGCAGGAATAAAGGAATAAAGGAGGGATTGATTTGAAAGGCCTTCAGAGGTCACACTCTGGGCTCCAGAGGCTCCTGCCTCAGTGCATCCCAAAATGGACAATGACAGCTCAAGAGTTCTTCACACTTTGATATCAGCATCAATTCATCAACTAGAACTCAGACAATGATGAAATTTTTCTAAGCTTGCCCCCCTCTCCCCAAGATGAAGGTTTGCAGTTGTTGGGCCCAGGAGGGTCTGGGTGTCCTTGGAGAGCGAGCTGGAGAGGCTTTGTTATGTCAGTGTGAGCATGAGAGAACAGCACTGAACGAGCTCCAGGGAACTGCAGAGTTACACTGGGCACCGCAGGGTTGGAAACAATATAAAAGTTAAAACCTAAGGCATCACCCTCACGGCATCCAAAGCTGTGCCCAAAGATCAGGTGATGAGGAACAGGGACCTGTTGCTGGCTCTTTTCTCCACATGACATGGAAAAGCAGCACTAAATGTGAGGCGAGAGCCTGAACCCCCTCGTTGTGGCTTGCAGGAGGACCAGGCCTCGACTTTATCAATAAACCCTCATGATTTCGGTGGAAAAACAGGCGAGCCAAATTTTCCCACTCTGAAATTCCATGTGGACAATTGTTCGGTAGATGGAATGTCTTCTCTAAAATATACAGGTTTGGGATGAAATTGGTGATTTTTAAGTCCTGGCTTCCAAATCTGCCATTATTTCAAATTAACCCACACAGAAGTTAGAGTTTTCACATAATTTTTTCTCTCTTTGATGAACTACTTGCAAGTTAGAATTTTTGTCTGGAGATAATTTGGGTTCTTTTACCCCCAGAGTAGAGCTTTGGTTGAATAGCTCCAGCTGCAAAGCTGCTATAAATTGATTATTACAATTACACTGCTTCTTCATTTTCAAATATACCTAATACAAATGTCACCCAGGAGGAAGATATTGAAGCGTTTTTTATATTGTCATTTGTTATTGTGATTTGGATAACATTTCTGTGTTATTCACAGCAGATGTTCCAGGGAGGAATTCATCCAAGGAAAAGGAAAAACTGGCCCATTTCCAGGTGCAACAGCGGGACGCTGCCACAGGGAGGCAAACTTGGATCATTTATCCTCATTTTTCCCGATTTTCTTCTCGAGAACCCCCTCCAGCCGATCAAATTCTCGAGGCTTTCTAACCTCGGTAGTCCCAATATCCATCAATTAGAAACTCAGCTATTTCTCCCTAGGGAATGAAGAAAACCCCAGTGGTTTTCTGTAGATCCATGTTCAGTCAAACACTCCTTTGAAATCGTCTGGGCAGTAAAATTTTACAAAGTTTTTATTTGTAAAATTTTAAGACGTTTTCATTTGATTGCAAGTCTTAAGGGGAAGTTCTGACTCCCCTTGTGTTCAAACTGAGGCAAAATTCCCCCAGTAGCTGAGGACTACACTCCAAAATCAGGTGATTTCACATTTTGGGTTTAGAAAACGTAAAGTGTAATCCTGGCATTACACTTTATTGGTATTCCATGGTCACCTGGATACATTTACCAGCCAATATTCAGCTTTATTAAGCACCAGCTCACCTGGAGCAGGCAAGGTTTGCTCCCAGTTCCAGGTGGGAATGGTGCTAAAAGGATCAAGCAGCGAACCAGAGGCCAAGCTGAGTTCAAAGATGAGTTCTGGGCTTGCCAGATCCCAGCTCTCCCAGTTGGAAAGGTGTTAAGAGGGTTTCTTTGCAGAGGCAGGAGGGATTATCTTGCTGTCGACAGATTCAGACAAGGAGAACACCAGGCACACCCTGGTTCACGCAACTGAAGGGCGACAACAGACAATAAAACACTGCACGATCGAGGCAGCGATGCCTCAAACTCGCTTTTAATATCTGAGGTCATATTTAAGAGCTTGTTAGTCAAGAGAGAATTCCTTTTCCAGGAATTCCTTCTGTTCCACAGGGATTGCAGGGCGGAAGCAGCAGCAGCAAAGCAAATTATAGTCCACAGTTTTGTTTTTTTTTTTTTCCCAAAAGTCATGTTTTTGTTAAGAGGAAAATGGGAGGTTTTTATTTCCTGGGACACTGGGGATGGCTTTAAACTGCCAGAGGGTGAGTTTGGATTGGATATTGGGGAGATATCCTTCCCTCTGAGGGCGGTGAGGCCCTGGCAACATAAAGAGACTGCAGCTGGTGCTGATCAAGGCCCGAAAGGCAGCATAATTCAAGGAATACAAGGATAGGGAACTGGCATGTTGTGCAGCTCCCTGGAAAAGCCAGCTGCTTGGATTTGCTGCCATTATATCTGTTATCTTGGCATACTGACAACAAATCTGCAGGACATTAGCTGGGATCTCTCCTCCTCTGCTCTGTAAGACACTGGGTGCACTTGTGGTCAGAAATACCAGCAGATTTTACTTAGCCCAGCTGCCTAAATCCAGGCATTACTCTGGATATCCCACCCCGAAATATTCATTTCAAACCAGCTTAGGGGGGGAATAAAGAGTGGCAGAATCTCAGGAGTAACAAAACTGGAGAGAGTAGCCCAGAGGAAAATCCCTTTCCAAGATGTTATTAGGGAGAGATGGAGGTGGCAAGGTAACTCACACAGGCAGTGGAATTATCCAGGGATATTCAGATTTTGGACTGGGGAGTGTAGCAAGGATGCAAATTAAGAGTTTTACTGAAGAAAAGGGGATGTTGGTTAAAGATATAACACAGGGCCTTTCATCATCGATTATTTTTAAATATAAGCAGTAAAAATGAGGAAGTCATGGCCTTGATGCAGGGAATTAAAAGGATTAAAAGGACTAAAAGGAGTTGAGATTTTTCATCAGAGGGGACATTTCAGAGAGATGCTCCAACTGTAAATGATAGTTCCCAAAATACCTTATTTGAGTCAGAGAAAAGTTCCCTCAGTGCTTTTTCTGCCACAACTTTGGGCAGTGCTGGATTTCAGCTCATTCCAGAGACCACAGAATTCAGGACTGTTGGATGGATGGATGTTCACGCTGGCTGAGTTTTCCCTCACCTCACACTGGCTGTCAGCGTGTCTTGCCTTCTCACTCAAGGGATTTTGTCATTTAAGAGCTGGTAGGAGCAATAAAAAGGAGAAGTGAGTTAATAAAAGGGGATTTAAAACTACCGTGAGAGCATCTCTTTCATTTTCACACACCCACGGCCTGCGACTTCAATCCTAGGGTTAAAAAATCTTACATCACCCCCGCTTACATTGAGCAAATTTTATGTGCTGCAATATCAAACTTTTAGCTCATGTCCCACAGCTGATATTTAAATAACTATAATGAGCATTTCCCTGGGTAGTCCCTGCCTGCTTTGCTTGCTGCTTTGCACGGCTGATGGATTTCTGATTCAGCAAAACCACAACGGGGTGTTGACACAGGACATCAGAAATCCCAGCTGGAATCTGTATGCCATTTATTTCCCTGATAGAACAGTCCAAAATGGACTGGCTCCTCTGTCCCTGACATAACAGGAAGAATGCAGGGAATCTTAGTTTGAAGTAATTTTTTTTTTTTATGGCATAGATATTTTAATATGTAATTTTTATGTGGAGTTTGGGTTCGGTTTGGAGTGTTTTGTTTGTTTTTGTTTGTTTGGGTTTTTTGTTGTTTTTTTTTTGTTTTTTGTCATGGTGTGTGTAGATCTAAACCCACTTCAACAAGAAAATAAAGGCAAAAAGAAAAAATAAAGATAAATCCTCTTTCAACTTCATGAGGAACCACAGCCTGGTAAATCCACTGCTGTTGCACCCCCCCCAAGAGTTACAGGCTATTTCATCTTTCCAGAGGAACAGAAAAAGGTTAGATGAATATTTGGGGGCCTCTGGCATGAGGATGCAATCCCAAAGGTCCTAATAAATAAGTGGGAGTGGAAGTGAGCAATTCCTGAGAAGAGCACTGTGGTCAGAGCTCCCTCTTCCCACATGGGATAAATCCCCATGGATTCGGTCCTTGCAGGATAACAAAACAAACATTGTAATTAATCCCTCTTGGAGCTGGCTTTGTTTCCTTCTCCAGGCCTCCACTTTTGGGCGTTGCAATAATGCTGGGATCTGATGTGGTCTCTCTTTTACCCTCTCCCATCTGTCTGCTGTTCTGGATGCCCCACAGACCATGAATCAAATCCAACTCACACTCATCCAATAGGTTGTAAGCGAGTAGAAAAGCCCACGCAAGCAAACCCCAGCCCTTCACTGACTGGGATGCAATGGGTGTGCACAGTTCTGCTCCCTAAATAAAACAGAATTATGAGTCAGAGCGAAAATGAAGGTCGTGCAGATAGCTGTGGAAAGCAATTCTTGCAGGGAGTATGGGCTTCATTTGCATAATGAGCTTGTTCTTGCTCAATGGTCTCCTCACAGGGCTGGATGCTGGATTTTTCAGGTGTTATATGCTATTAAACCCCCCCCAAAAGGCTTGTTAAGGATCGTTAAAAATTGCCTTTGTTTTCCTTCCATTAGTACATTTAAACTGATTCTCTTCTAACCCATCATAGATTGGAATAACAGCAGGCACATTTGTGTCAACACCTTCAATCAATAAATTGGATTAATTGGCATACATGGGTGGCTGAGCACAGCTTTGGTTTTTTTTAAGAATGGAAAAAAAACAAACCCAAACCAAAATCTCAACTATAAACATATTTAGTCTTCTAAGCATAACCACCCTGCAGATAAATTTACACAGATAGTGTAAATATTACTTGAATGGTAAATATTAGTAAGGGTGGAACAGTCAATAGGGAGACTTCTAGACCATTTCCAGAGCCTCAACTATCACTAAAAGATGTATTTTCACATCTATTTATATCTGTTTTCAGGTGTTACTTGCAAGAGGGAATGTAGGTCCTTTAGGGAAAAATGATTATTTTCAGACTAGATTGAGTTTAGTGACCAGAAAAAAGATTATTTCACTTGATTTTTCCCTCATCTATCACCAACATAAGAGGATATGAAGAAGACGTATTTATATTTTTCTGAGAAAACAGAAAAACACCCTTGAGAGGCCAAGAGTTGAATTGAGGAACATCCTCACCACCTAGTAGTTAAGAAGACTTGAAGCACAGTGAAAGAATTAATATTTTGATGCAAACCTGCCACAATCCATGGAGGAGATGAGGAGTTTACTGAGGGAAAAGTCGAACTCAAGGGTCGCGGCCTAACCTAAAACCTCGGGTACCACACTGCTCTTGTAAGTTTAATTACAAAGGATGCAGGATTGCCTCTCCCAGCTCCCTTTTGGAGAGAAAAAAGTCATAAATATCCTCTGGAAAGCACTGTAAGAGTGTGATCCAAGCATGCCCATGGGATGAGGGGATGGCGGGCAGGAAAACCAAGCACGCCCCACCCTTGGGTGGGTGATAAGAAGAAAATTGCTCAGACAGAGGCAGCTCTGTACTTGCAGGGGAGAACAGCTCAGCACTTCAAGGGCTTTGGAGTAACAGCAGAACACACCTCCTGTGGGCAACACCCGAGGAAAAGGCATTTTAGGTGGCAAGCTGGAATAAAGTCACCCGTGTTGTGGGAGTTCAGTGTAAATGCAACCTCTATTTCTGGCTGGCTCTCTCTTTAGGGATATAGAAACAGCAATTTCCTTCCAGTCAGGCAACAAGTTGCCCTCCAAACAATCACTGGAGAGTTTTTAGGCAATAGAACTGGAGGAATTTTTCTGCAGGGGTGGTTGGTAAGAGGGATCAGTGCATAAGGGAATAATTTTACACTCAGGAAAGAGGTGCTAGGCTGAGGTGCTGCCACACAGGACAACAGCAGAACAGAGATTTTTTCCATCCATTTATAAATCCTTTCCATCAGATTCCACTGCATCCCTAAATTTGGGACCTGAGGGAGGAACAGAAAGATACAAAAAGCTTTCACTCTACCCAGATAAGGGAACCACTTTCAGCAGCATCTCAGCACAAACTCCTGCTCCCTCATTTCCTTGTCTCTTCCAGGTATTCTGGATGGCAAATATTGTCTTTCAGGGAATATTGCAGTTCTCACCTGACCCCATGGAGTTTGTAAACCATGTTAGAATTTAACCAAGGTAAACCAGCTGCACTGTTAATAACCTTTATTAAAAAGATAAAGAAATTATTATCGACACAGAGCAGCCTGTTGAGACAAATAGACAGAAATGTTTTAATTAAAACCAGGTTGAAAAAAAGATTCAATAAATAATGACATTCAAATAAGCAGAATTCTAATTAAACACAACAAATTATCAGTTTGATTTATGAGACTGACACCACAAAGAACCCTTTTGATTCAGCCTTGTATTGATTTCGGTGGGACTCAGGATCAGCACAGCTTTCAAGTCTCACTGGTAAAAAAAAAGGAGGAATTCTTAATGTTTATATCACCTTCAGGAGGATATCAATTTTAAAATGTCTTCATGTGGTACCATGAAATCCCTGCATTTGTCTCAAGACAGTGTTATCCCTTAAATACATATAAAATGTTTCTACTTTTGCAAATAATTATGGATATCACCATTATAACCAGCTCTGGATTTGGGAACAGGTAATTACTGTAGGGAGCAGTTAGCAGGGACTTCCAAACTACATTTTAAACACTTTTTAATAACTACTTTTTTAAACAGGGCCCTTT
This sequence comes from Vireo altiloquus, assembly GCA_013396875.1. Taxonomy (NCBI): domain Eukaryota; kingdom Metazoa; phylum Chordata; class Aves; order Passeriformes; family Vireonidae; genus Vireo; species Vireo altiloquus. The sequence continues at coordinate 153,423 of VZRF01000933.1, forward strand.
TCAAAGACATCTGTCAGCCACTATTACAAAATAACCAGAACAGTGTTATTGCTACCTGCACCTAGATACAAAAATATAAATTAAAATAGAACTGGAATTGTTCTGAAAAAAACAAAGGCAAAAATAAAAAGTCCAAACTCCTTCTGCTTTGTTTGTTGCGCTTGATCTTGTTACCCAGAAGAGAGGTGCTGGTATCTATAAACTGCAACACAAGCGAGCTGCTTTTTAATCTTCCACATCTTCCTCCTGTGGGTGATTTATCCACTGGAAATTCTGGGTGTGAATGGCAGAGGAGAAGAACCACGTGGCCTTTGTTTTTATGGGCAAATTGTCTCTTTATCTGCCATGACAGGTTTTTGCCACGAAAACCTTCGTGGGTTTGGGTCAGTGAGGCGGGTACAGCACCACAGGGGTTCTGCCAGTCCCATAATGGAATATATTTGCTCTTTGTGGTATTAGGAAATGTCACTGAATCATAATTTCTTTGCAAAATTGGCGCGATTAATCAGAGCTAAAACAAGCTTTGACTTCAATCTAAAAATCATGAAGAAGAACTTTATTCGTAATTCTCTTGTGAAACTAATTGTACTAAACCACCAAGAGGTAAACCTTCAGATAAAGTGGAATATATATATACATATAAAAGCAAGAGTACCCTAAATACCCTTGAAATCTGGACCTACTCCTCAGTGCCTTGCCTTCTCAGCCTGACTCCACACTGCACTACAGCAGAAATCCAACCTGACAGCACAGTTAGCACCCAGTTAAAGCCCAGACAGGTATTTATGGCTGTGAGCACCACGTGCCACACGAGCTGTGTTCACACTGGCTCCTGCAGGTGGAACCAGCCCCCCAAGGGAGCTGCCTGCCCATGTAAGCCACCAGCAGAACCTGTTACAGCCCTTAACAGCCAAAGCAAGGGCTCCACACGTGACCAGAAGCGATGGGGACACGCCCCAGGCCACCTTGTTCCTCCCACATTTATTTGATCTGCTCTAGAATATCCCTTAAAAATTCCCCCTGGCCTAATGTCTCCTGACTTCCTCTGCTTTTTTTCCCCTGGTCCACTGAGCCGAAAACACTAAGGAGACCTTAATACTGAAAAAGGCTTGTGGGGAAGATGGAGAGTTTTTATCAGGACTTGTAGGGACAGGATGAGGGATGAGAGTTTTGAACTGAAAGAGGGTGGGTGTAGATTGGATATTAGGAAGAAATTTTTTATTGTGAGGCACTGGAACAGGTTTCCCAGAGAAGCTGTGGATGCCCCATCCCTGGAAGTGTCCAAGGCCAAGCTGGACGGGGCTTGGAGCAACCTGGGCTGGTGGAAGGAGTCCCTGCCCATGGCAGGGGGTGGAACAAGATCATCTTTAAGGTCCCTTCCAATCCAAACCATTCCAGGATTCTATGACTTGGAGAAGAATTTCCTTTCAAACCTCTTCCATAAGAAAGGAGCTGGCACTTCCAATAAAGTTAAACCGATTGAGATGATTCCAGAGCTACTTCTCCCCGAGTTTAACAGCCCATCTCTGAATTCTGAGATTGACAGCAGGAAAAAACAGAGGTTCATGGTTGGGAACAAGGAAAAAATGTATCTTGAAGCCACTTTCCCAGTTGATTCTTACTAAAATTAACTTTGCCCAGCTCCTGAGTTCCTATGCCTGGAGACACACACAGGGGTGGTGTGTCCTGGCTCTTGGCAGCAGTTGCCTGGTAAAGGGATTCCCTTGGAGAGTTGCCAGGTTCTATCCATGCAGATATGCTTCCAGCCAGTGCTCCCCAGAATCCTTCAGGGAACTGCAGGAACAGGAGGGAAAAAATCACTTAGGAGGAGACAGAGTTCAACTTTGTGGGAAGCAAGCTGTAGCTCAAGGAATAAATGGAAAATGGGTTTTAAAATGAGTGGACCCCTCATTCCAAAGTCTGACTGCTGGGAATGAGTTGGGAGGATTTACGGAGGAGAAAAAAAAACAAACTTTGAAACCTTTAGTGTCCCTTTAGAAAAATCTAAATAAACTCTAGGTTCTACCTCTCCGTGGACACTGATTTGAAACGGCTGCCTGTGCGTCTCTCACGTGCCCTTGCAGAGCAAAATCATCTTGTTAATTGATACTTACTGCAAAATATCTGCAAAGGCTGTCAGCAAAGTCTTGCTTTTGTACTCAATGCCGTGCTTGCCACAGAGGCTTTTCACCAGGGGAGCCACTTTCCAGTAGTTGTGCCGAGGCATTGTGGGGAACAGGCTGCAGAGTGGGATGAGGGAGAGTTATTGCAAGTCTTAGCTTCCTCCCTGTTCAAAATATCCCCCTGGCCCAGACGATTCCCACTTTTCCCCCCCAGGATGATACTCACTGGTGCTCGATCTGGAAGTTCAGGTGCCCGGTGAACCAATCGTTGAACACAGACTGGTTCACGTTGCAGGTTGCATGGAGCTAGGAGGGAATAAAAAACACCCCAAAACCCCCACACGATTTAGATTTTATTTTCTTGCCAAGTCCAACAGTTGAACCCTCAGCAATCACTGCCCACCCTTATCTAGCATAAAAATCAAGGCAAAGTCAGGTATTACAGCCCTGAGGAATGACTTCGACACAGCCTAGACTAGCCATGTTGAGTTTTTTATCCTTGATAAAATAGGAAACTGCTTCAAACACACTATGTGGGATTATACTGCTGGAGGCAGGATAGATGTGAGCAAAGTCCTATTTACATACTCATTTTTATACAGCAATTTTGTCAGATTTATCTGATCTGTAGCAAACCTGCAGCCTGGAGGGTAAAAATAAAGGTATCCCACTTTGCTTCCCTTCAGCTGGCCTAAAAAGGAGACTATGGCTGTTATACCATCAGTACTTTTCTATAATAGGGAGGTGAGAGGGTTGTGAAAAATACATAAAGGCCTTTCAGTGAAAAAACAAGATTTTTAAAATCTAGATGTCCTGTTTCCCAACTAAAATTTTAAATGCTTTGAATACCACAGAAAGGTTTATTTAATGAATGGAAGGACAAACCTCACTGACACCAAATCTAAGAGAATGACAACGTTCTCTTTGTCCTATAATTCAGACTAGCAGTCCCAGTGTTCCAGAAGAAAGGAGCTTCTCACCTGAGTAGACACCCAATCTTCATTCTTGTCATAATCAATGTCCATTGGGATGTGATTCATCTGGGACACCCAAATAAACCAGGTACTCTCAATGTACCTGGGCAGATGAACACAGGAACTCTTGTCATACCTCCAATCCCATCCACATTTCACATTAAAACACTTTGCTAAGTCTCTTCTCAAGTTAAAAAGCACTTTTGGGGTTTAAGAAGCACTCAAGTTGTAGATGCTGCAGATGTCCCTGAGCAGCCACCACCCCCCTGAAGTTGAACTGTTTCTCCTTCACTGCTTATTTCAGAGAAAATGGTAGTGATAGTTTTCACTTCTTCCCTCTGAACCTCAATACTGATGACAAATATTAATTATGGGGGCTGTGGGTGAGCTCTGAGTTACCTGGACAGCCAGTAATACACCATGAAGGCTTTAAATCCCATTAAAGGCACATACATGAGGCAGACTCGGATGTTGAAGGCCACAACCAATATCAGGTCCTGTAGAAAAAAAAAACCAACAAAAAAAACCCAAAACAAATCAGGATGAAAATCAGCCTTTGTTGATGAAATGCCTCCACTCCATCCTCTCCCTTTTACTTGAACTGTAGCTTAAAAAATGTTCTGATATGCAAATTTCTTTTTAATTTATTAGGAGTAAGCTCCATTCTGAAATATTCCCATTTGACCATCAATAACCACAGACAACAGCCCTGTCATCACACTCTGGGTCTGGGAATTTCCTGGTAACTCTTATTTATCTGCTAAAAGGCTAAAAAGACTCTTCTAAACAATTTTCTCTTGCTGCAGCAAGCCTAGAATCAGCCTTTTCTATCCTTTTTCTCTCTCACCCACCCCCAATCCTCTGGCCAACGGGAGGTGAAAGTGAGTACAGTGACATTTTTGGAGTTTTCCAGACAGGGAAGCAGTGCTTACCAACCACTTTTTCCTCTTGATTCCAAAGTAAAATATTGACAGCTGGAAGAAGGGTATGAGGGCGAGTGGGGCCAGCACTGAAGGACGGAACAGAAAGAGAGAGACATTTGGAATTTCCCTGCTTCATAAAAATAATTCTTCTTTCCAGTGGAAGAAAAATTGCTGTCTTCCATTCTTATTTCCAACTCCATGCATCCACATAATCTCTTCCTCTTTTCTTCCCATCACTTCTCCATTTCTTCCCCATCCCTTTCTTCCCTCTGTTTGATACACCCCCATCCCCATCTCATAACCCAAACAGAGACTTAAGGGGCAATTCCACCTCATGGGGACCTTCTTTAATGTGAAGGAAGCTTCCTGGAGCTATCACTTCAATGGGAATATCTTCAAAACCTTTATTTTTTGGGGGAGAAGATGCACTCATGATTTCAGGGGATACTCACAGCTGAAATACTTGTGCTGGTAATTGTAAGGCATGAACTTCTTCTTCTGCTTTCCAAGCTGTGAAATTAAAAGATATTGAAGTATTTATAAAAAGCACAATTAAGTTTATTTCTTCACCTTGCATTTTTTTCCCCCATTTACACAAAAGGTTTCTTAATATCACCCCAAATTTTTGTGAATGTGACACTTCAAAAGACAAGATAACAAGGAGGTAAAGAAAACTACTTCCAGAGCTCCAGCCCACACTGGATCAAAACTGAAACAACAAATGAACCAGGTAAAAAAAAAAATCATCTTGAAATCCACTTTGCCCATCCATGGTGTGCCTGACTCTGATCCTGTTAAAAAGCAGGAAGACATGACAACTGATTTCCTGCATTTGCGCTCCATCAGGCCCAGTGGAGCACAGCCAGCCTGCTCTGGATGCTTATGATCCTACATGAGAGATCTTCCCCAAAATCCCTGACAAAATCCTTCCTAGCTGAAGCCAACAGTTTTCTACCAATAAGCCTTTTGTAACTCTTGTTGCAGGAGCCTTTCTGAGACAGCAGAGCCATAATTTTCCATGCGCCTTGGAGAGTTTCTTCAGCCCATAAAAAGGAGAGAGGCCATTTCACAACGAGGCCATTTCATCACTTGTGAGTAAATGGAATTACAAGGAAAAGAAAAGGCAAACGAGCCCTTGCCTATCCTGATGCTATCAGAAACCATAATGGAAGCAGGGAGGATCTATTCAGTTTCTCTTTTTATGAAAGCCATAAAAGTCAGGATTAGGAAATCATTCGCTGCGTTAGCGTTCGGTGCGCAGCAGCTCCGCCGGCCATGAAGGATTTGGGTGCCGAACAGCTCCGGCAGCCAGGAGGATCCAGAGGGAACATCTGACTCACTAATTCCATCTAATGCAAGGGGACTGACTCACCCCTGGAGCTGCCTTCAAGGTGCTTGCCCTTACTTAAGCACTGATTTCAAGCCTTTGCTTCTCAGGAGTGTCTCAGCACTGCAACAACACAAGACTCTCAGGCCTTGGAACACTTTGGGAGTTATCAAAGAGCGCCAGAATGGTTTGGGTTGGAAGGGACCTTAAAGACCACCTCGTTTCAAAGCACAATCTGGGCTCTTATCATAATATATTTTATAATTTATATGTTTTCCAGACCTCCATGGAGAGGGTCTTTCCCAGGCTGAAGAGGAGAGGGTGCATGTTGAGGTCGGGGTCCTTGCGGAAGCAGTTGGGCTTGGCGTGGTGCTGGTTGTGCAGGTGGTTCCACCAGCTGGCAGGCATCCCCTGCGTGGGGAAAAGGGCAACACCAGGGATTCAGACCGGAGCAATATCAAGGATCACATCTCTATTTGTTGCAATTCCCTCACAGGCGACCCTGCCTGGATTTAGGGACACTCCCATCCATTGCTCAGTCCCAGAGAACATTCCCACCGATACCTTTAGCATGTTTATCACCACCATCTGCAGGAGATGATTCCACCTGGGCCTCCTGAAGACAGAGCAGTGCCCCAGATCGTGCTGGAACCAGCCCATCTGGATCTGGGAGACAAAAGGATCACTGAGGAAAGAGAACTGGTTGCAAAAATCTGTAACTTCAGAGTGTGAGTTTCATCCGCCTTCTGATGTGGGGAAGAGACACCCACAGGGATGGGAACTTCCATGCAGGCCACTGTCCACTAGAGCTGCTCAATTCCAGATACCAGTTTCATCTGGAATATAGGGAAAGCAGCAAAGCACTGCTGCAATTAACTTCACTGTCACAGCACGGAATTCTGTTGCTGCCATCACAAATAATGAATTTCCAAATAAGAAGTGGAGTGGTTTCCAAGTCTGTGGCTGCACTGCATTCCATATTCCCATGGAAATACAAGACTGCTCTTTGGGGGATATCTGCCTTAGCAGATATTAGGCAAATAAAACAGATTAATTAAATAAATTAGCTCATTTGCACCTGCTCCAGGGAGATCTGAGCAGACTTAAGTGTTCAGTGCTAATAAGAAAATCTTGTTTCCCTCTCTCTGCCACACCCTTCAATCTCTCCCATCTAAGGGCCACAAATCCCTATTCCCTCCTTCCCTACAGCCGCCCTGAAATGGATCCTTCCCTTCCATGGCTGAACTTACTAATCCAACAAAAAACTATTCAGGGCTAGTGGGGACTCATAAAAGACCCAAAAAATACCAGAGCCATCTGACAGGAGGAACAGAGAGCCAAAAGTGCAGGTGAGAATGAAATATTCCCTCTTTTTGCTGGGGTAAGTGATTAGATCAGCTCATCCCCATCTTGTGAAAGAGCCAGTTCCACAACAACCCCACCATCCCGAGGGAGCAGCCTGTCAGCAAAAGGAGATTTGCCGCAGGCAACAAAAAGTGTGACGTAGAAGGTGCTTGTCATCTTCAGGCAGATAATGGGATCCAAGGAGAGGCAATGCCTGGGACGTGAACATCCATTAATCTCTCTCCACCTGGAAGAGCTGAGGGTGTCTGCAGCACGGAGCACTTGTCAGCAGTTTACCTGGGCAGTGCTGAAGAACACCATGCCAGCCAGGAAAGACACCAGGGATACGCCAAAGTACCAGACCACGAGCCAGGCTGCAGCCTCCAGCACCAGGAGGTGAAGGAAAATAAGGAAGAAGAAGAAGTAATTGGGCCTCAGAAGTCCCATCTTCTCAATGGTACAGCGCAGCTCACGAAAATCCTCCAAGAGGGATTTCTGTGGGTAAAGAAAAGGGGTTTCTGTGGGTGAAATGAGTATTAACGCACTATTTACTTGGAAAATGTCATAAAGCAGAGCCAGGAACCCCAAAGCAGCCACAGAAGTCAGAGGAGATGTTCTGTCAGTAAACAAAACAGGCACGAGGTCAACAGACCTTGCTTTTGCTTTGGTGCTGAGACATCCCAGTGAGGAGAACTGAGCAGGATTTGGGGCTCTGGAGCTCATTCCTTGCTGCCAGGAGTAGGTTTAGTGACACTGGGACAGTCATGTTTCCATGCCTGCCCAGCACCACCACCTCCTGCCCACCCACAGTGTCAGGCGTGCTCCCTCAGAGGTGATTCCTGCTACCTCTTCTGATTTCCTTCTCCTCCCATGCTGAACCCCGAGCCATTCCCACCACTGGAATCTAGGGCACTCACCTTTTTATTAGACTCAAAGCTGGGTTGATCCGGTGCCAGCTCCCCAATGAGCAGAGATTTCAGGTACTTTTGCACCAGGGACTTGTCGTTGTGAAACGCCACAAAGGCATCCTGAGGAACACAAAGGGAGGGAGTGAGAGAGGGCATGGGACCCAACACCAGAGGCTGAGCCTCTCATTCCCCAGGTCTGGATTGCAACACAAAATCCTGCTCCCCTTGTCCATTTTAGTCTCTCCTGTCACTCTTTGCCTTCAACTGGAGCTTGCCCCAAGGAAGCTGGAGTTGTTTCAAGAGCCCAGATTTCATAAAATCCCCTGGGCGAGGCTGGTAATAAACATGAAAGGGTTTGATGAAAAACCCTTTGCAGAGGGAAACGTGTTCTTTCATCTGCTTGCTTCAGCACAGTCTGTCCCTAGAAGGCTCCAGCCAGCAGCCCTGCCCTGTGGATGGGACCCAGGAACAGGGAAGGAGGTGTGTCTTTGCCATGCTTGGAACGAGGCTTTGAAATCCTGTCTGTGTAACACTAAGGTTGTAAAAAGTAGATGCTGAAGCCTCATATTCAGCAGCCCAAACTGGGTGTCTCTCACAGCTCCCTCTAAATTTCCAGACTGGTTGATGTCCTGGGGAAGTGGGTAACAGTAGTGACACAAATGGGTCAAGTGCCATTTGAAATCCCAGTTCAAATCAAATATAAACAATGGAAAAAAAGGATGAGATTCCAGATGAATCAAAACTCTTCTTTATCTCATGTCCTCAGTGGATTTTCCAGAAGAAAATTAAGGAGGCTGACCATACTCCTTTTTCCTTCCAGAAAGAGTGGAGAGAAGAAAATCCTGGTTTTGAACAATCTGATTTTGCTGACTGTGGCTCTGAAAATCAGCATGGATGAGCATGACCCAAATATCCTGCACAGGTCAGGATCAATTTCCTGGAAGAGGACAGAGGGCTTCCTTGGAGCCTCTTGGCTGGAGACAGTCTCTCCCTGAGTACAGAAAAATTCAGCATAGAAAAAGTCAGAACAAGGTGACTTTTTGGACATTTGGGCTTTTCTACAGACATATTGTGACCCTTTGTCACAGTGACAAATGAACGACTCCAGCCAGACCCAGAGCACTGGGGAAATCTTTCCATTGTGATTTTGTGCCACTCATCCTTACAGGTCCTTACAGGAATTCAGATTTAATCCATAAGTATCTATACTGCAGCTTGGAAAGAGGAACCAGAATCCTTTCAAGCAGGAACTCCTATCCATGAGATCAGTATCACAGATTCTTATCATGGAAAGCCTCTCAGTCCTGCCTGTCTTTTCTCCTCCCTGCTCTTAGGCCCTGATTAGCATTTTACTAACTTTAAGATTAACTTTGGAGATTAACTTTAAGACCTATCACCTACAATGCTCATAACTCACAACATTTGCCATCAATTAAATGTTCTGCAATGGCGTTGCCTTGTATTTTCAAAATAATCCCCACAGAGGAAGAAAATTCTCACTATGTATACACAATTATGAGCTCTGGAAAAGTCTTGGGGAAAAAAATCCTGGATCCTGGTTTTAGATAAAGTCCTGCATCAGTAATTTTTTGAGACACCTTCCACTCTTGCTTTTCTATGTGGATTTCTTCGAATGTATGAACAAGCAGCATTTTAAAAGCAGAAAGAGTGATTAAGATTAGCAAGGGCAAGATAAAAAGTGTTGTTAGGATGCAACACAAACCCACATTGAACCCACGATCTTGGCTACTGGTTGTGGTCCGGTCTTCAAAGGGACACAGAGCAGCTAGAAGTTGGAAAACACCTTTAAGATCAAGTAAAATCAGATTGTAATTATTGCAACAACAAAAGCAAGCAAAATCAAAGCTCATTTCTTAAACACATTCGCTGCAGTTAAAGCCCCTGGGTGTCTATAAATACAATGATGTAAATGCAGGTCCTTGCAGGAGCTGGGAGGACATAGCTTGGGGACAAATCATTCCATGCATTCTGTATTCCTTGACTCCTTCTCTAAAAGTCCAGTGGCAGAAAGCGCAGGAGAGGGCACCAGGCTCTCTGGGCTGGCCTATGCTCTGAAGGTCAGTGAACTTGGGAGGACCCAAACAAGACTCAAACCTCTCCTTTTTCTTCCTCTGAGATCACCAGGTATTTTTCTGCCCCAGTTTCAAGCAGGATGCAAGCGATGAAATGTGAAAAATAACTGATCTAGTTCATTTTGGGCAGGGAGTTAGGAAGTGCTATCCCATTCCACACGCTGAAACCCGAGGGATTAGACAGGCTAAGCAACTTTCTTCAAGTCAGAAAGTCTTGTCGTGACAAGAATTAAATTTCCCACATCACAAGTTTATGCCCGTGTTTCCAATGCTCAGATTTCTGCCTGCTCACAAATTCAGTGTCTCCTTCCAGCATAGCCTGGGAGATCTGCTTAGAATTTATAATTCCTGCCAAAAAGCACCAAATGATTTTAGAGGAATCCTCTGGATCAAAGATTTTTGCAGGAATCCCTTGAAGATCTGGGTCCAGATATACTCGTAGGACTTTTCCTTGTGCCCCGCAGCCCAAGGTCATCGTGCTGCTTTCTCAGCCCTCTCTCTGACCGAGCACGGCGACGACCACCACCAGAGAGGATTCCCACCACGTCCTCCTTCCCTGCCACCTTCCTCCACTGCTTTCCCAGCTCTTACCGTGGCATCCTGCCCGGCATAGTGGCTCATAACCCGGCTGCCCCCGGGATGTCTCTTGGAAAACTCGCTGACATCATAAACCTTCCTGTCAATCACCAGCCACTGCTCCCGGCCTTGCCCGCGGCCATTTCGGATCCCGACGTCTTCCCAGGTGAAAAGCTGCGGGAAGGCTGGAATGGGTCCTGGCCCCTTCTCGCTGGGGCCAGTCTGCGGAGCCATCCGTGCTGGAATTCTCCAGTGCCAGCACTGCAGCTCTCTGTCCAAGGATGAGGGTGGCCCATCCCGGCCTGCCCGTTATACAGCCCCACTCCGAGCCACTCCCTGCGCTTCCAAGGGCTGGTTGGCTCTCCTCACCCAAACACACCCTTCCCAAGGTGCCTCCCCTTCCAGACGCTTGGGCACACCCGTGAGGTAAAGCCCTGCTCCTTCTCGTCCTTCCTGAGCTGCCTTTGCAAGGTCTGACTGCTCCACCAAACAGGAATAAAGAGAGACATTTGGGAAGTTCACTTGTTATCCCTGAATAGCCTCATCACCAGCCACAACCTTCAGGCTGTCCTTGGTCTTTGAAATTTTCTCTGCTGACCCTGGCACCCTAAATTATTGTGTCTTTCTTAACTAAATGATTAAAATACCACCAGATCAGAGTATTAGAAAGGACACATTAAGAAAGCATTCTTTATTTCCAGTTAATTTGGCTTCTGTGTTGATAATACTTTGCATACAGTTGCTTTCAGAGTTTTCTGTATGTTCTTGAGCCATGCAACCACCTAATTGTACAAGTAATTCATTCATGAGTCTGTAACATTAAAACATTTTGTAGTAATTGTAGTAGTAATAACAGCGATAACAATAATAACATTAATAACAACAATAATAATTGCAATAACTGTTAACGCCAAGTTTGGCTGTAGGTTCATAAAACCACGCTTAAAGGCAATGTTGATATAATTAACTTTACTTAAACACTACTCCTGCAGAGACCAAGTCTAAGCATCCCTGATATTGTGGAGGTCTGCTGTGCAAAAAAGAGGTAAAGAGTTCTCAGCTGTAATAAAAAGCAGTGACGAGGCAATGTCAAGTTTTCTGTGGACTCACATCAAATTTGCAGGCAAATCTAAGCAATATATATGAAATATTTCCCTGTGTGAGATTTAGCAGGTTCTTAACCCTGATTGGTGTTTTTAATCCAGACTTCCAAGCCGTGGGTGCTTTTGAGGGAGGTAAAAGCAGCAGGCAGACATGGTACAGTCTGAGGTGGTACAGATGGGGTATTTCCATCATACCCCTCTGTAATGCATTACTAGGTTAATCCTGAGTTTTCCCCCTCATCCCAAACTTTCTATTTATGTTTCTGGAATTTCTTAGGTCTATAACCTCAAACGTGGCCTGCAGTGATGCTCAGTTCCTGCCTGAAGCCTGACCAGCTGCAGGTGTCAACGATCTCTTGTGACAGTGAGCTTCGCAGACAATTCACTCACCGGGATTCCAAGAAAACAGGTTGTTGTGTGAGCTCCCAGTTCTGAGAAAGACTGAAAACACTCAGCTGAAGCTGCAGACTTCAGGCAGGACAGAAAGATAAAAAAGATAAAGATAGATAAAAAAGCCAAACTACTTTCTTGACCAAGGCACCTCAGCAGGGTGAGGCGTTTTCCCTGTCTGCCTTCACGGAGTGGGCAGTTTTCTGGCTGACACAGAGCTCCAAATTATGCAATTCTAATTCTTCAAATCATGTAGCATCTTGCAAATTAATCAGTCAAGCCCAAAACCGCCATTTAAAAGTTCCTGACATGTGGCAATTGGTGAACCACCCAAAATAAAAGAGAAATGTGACTGCTGGTATTCATCAGAAGAATGGGAGGAATAATTTCTACCCGGCTGTCACAGTGTATTTTGTAACTCTTTATCTTGCTCTAAATAAAAGCTGAGAGTGTCCGTGCTAACGATGTGTTCATGTTCTATGTGCATGTGCAGAGTCTTACCTAAATCAATGTTCAGTTCTCGAGGTGGTGGCAATAAAATATGCAACAGTTTGCGCAATGTCCTGCAGTCGTGGGGTTTTGTGAACATGTGAAAATATCAAGTTACTCCATAGCTGGCTGAAAGTCCAAAAAAACCCTTCCCATGGCCCTCTATTCAGACTTGGAAATGTAGCAGCTACTTGAAAAGGAGGAGATAAAAATGTGGGGTTTGGTTTCGGTCTATGAGGAGCTGCAGGATGAAGAGCCAAGGATGTATTGGAGTGAATAAATATGGGATGTCTCTGTCTGAACCCACAGTCAGCAGCTGTGACTTTCACTGTTGACACTGTGGGTGCCACCATCCACCAATCTGGTGGAATTAAGTTTGGGAACTCTAAGATGATTGTCCTCTGTATTGACAGTGTGTACAAATATTTCTTGTCTGAATTTATTTGGCATCAGATCTGTGGGGCTGACATTTAGTGGATTTTAGAAAGATTCAGTAGCAGGTCTGAAAAGAGGCTTTTTTCTCAAGGGAAAGTTTCTTTTTAAAGAGAACAATTTTGTAAACATCTTATGTTCTCAGAGAAATTTGATAGAGGTTTGTAAGCATCTTTTAGTTTTCAAAATAACAAGTAGTGTTTTTCACTTTAACTTTGTTTTTTCACTTTTCTATGTTTTTAAAATATGTTTTCTCTTTCTCAGCCAATGGTTGTGGAGAAGCATCGTGCTATTTAACTAATAAAGTAGCTTTTAGTGAAACACCTTATAAAAAAAGTGTTAAATAAAAATACAACATTTTGCTCATCTGAAATTAAAGTCTACTTCTCTTCATTTCGTGCACAACAGCGACGAGATCCCATCCAGAGGGGCCTGTAACACCCACTGGTATTCCACTAAATTAAAATCCCTTCCCAGTGCAAAAGCAGAAGCTGCCTCTGTCTGTATTATCCAGGTCACCAAAGAGACTCCGGAGGAAAAGCTCAGGCAGTGAAAGGCACAGTCCTGCCTACCCGGAGGAGCTGTTGAGAAACCCATTCAAGTGAATTCACACCACGCTCGGTGTTCTGCAACCACTGCCCACACACCTGCCGAGAGGAGCGTCCTACGTTCCCGGGAGCAGGTACACGTGCACTGAGCTACTCCACAGCCCTGCTCAGAGTGACTCAGAGGCTCCTTGCACAGGCACTTGCCACCATTTCCCACATTTCCAGAAGGACACTGCATGACTGCTCAGCCGGCGGTCGCTGCCTCAGTGCTTTTAGCCCCCAGTCACGTTGGATGTTTGCAGCTTTCACTTAATCCACTGGAGGCAAATGGTCCAGAAATAAATCTGGTACTGAGATACCTTGGAGCATCTCGGAAGTAGTTGATGAACTTAGAGGTTTTTCCAGCATTAATGATCCTATGATCTTGTTTCTAAGAAAATCTTCTTTTCCAGAGAGGATCTTTAAGTTCTTAGTAATTTTGTCCTACGGGATTTTTTTTTTAATAGGGTTTTCATTTTTTCCCACACAGGAACACCTCCCAGGTGGGGCTCCTAGGCAAAAACTGGCTGGAGAATCTCTACTTTATGAAGTTTAGAGTATTGCCAGAGTTGTTAGATGGAAGACAGACAGTTGTGGGTTGAACAGATCTCCAGAATTAGGTGGAGAAAGCTGGAAAAATGTAACCTTGGATGAACATCTACAAGAACACCTCCACTTCCCTCTGGAAGCAGAACTGAGTCTCTCTGTCCTGCCCTGGCTGCTCTAGAGCCATGGAACAGCATCTTTGATCGAAGCAGAGATGATCTGAAATGTCTCTGCATCAGGAGGAAGGTAACCCCTAGTTTATATAAAATAACTTTACTTTAAATTGTCCTCAAGGGACTCTGGAATGGAGTTTGCAGGACACTGAGCCCTTTGTGAAGGGCTTGGGGATGCTCTGCCCTACAGTGGCTCCAGGGAAATTACCTGCATCCATCTACAGTCAACTCACAGGTTCCTGTGCATAGAGCCTGGTTTTCTTCCTGGATTTCATGGACTCTTCTTCAAGATTCCCTCTTCTGTGACTATGATGTGCCTCTTCCCAAACAGAGCCAGGAAATAGAAATAATTAAAGTTATTTTATCTCCAGCACAAAACTTAATGAGGAATTCATAATTCAGGAAAAGGCTGCATTCAGAAAGATCTTCTCAACCTTTTCAAGAGACAAAAACTTCTGCAGTTAGCAAAACTTTGTTTCTGGAAAAGAAAAAAAATCCAGTAATTGATTGCTTGATAAAAACATTAAAAAGCACCATGGCAGTTAGGAGGAGAAAAGGACCTCCCTTTTTTAGTATATTCTGGGTTAAAGAGACACCACTCTGCATCTCAGATGGAGCTACTCATCAGGAATACCAAGTGCCATGAAATGGGAAGAGAAATCTAAACCAAAACCGAGGGGTTTTTTTATAGACAGAGTCAAGTTTGCAATGGAGACCCTGCCTTGAGAGGTTTCACTTGCTCAGATATATAAAATCTCCATTAATTTTGTTTCATTCCTTAGTCCAGATATCAATAGTAAATTAACATTTTTTTTTCTCTCTGTGAAAGCAATCTTCACATCCTTTGCAAAAGAGAAAAAAAAACACCTGTGAAAAGCCACGCTTTCCCTCTCAGCTTTGGGTTACATTTTATGGGTAAACAATAAAAAACCAAAATGAAGGGCCTGTTAATTAGAATGAAGACTAAAATTAGGCTCTGTCATAAGCCCTGTGAACCTCCTCATCTAAAACTCCCCACAGAACAAGAAATTGGATTAAAACACATATTATATAAATTTTTTTGCAATTCCTGTGAAATAAACCATCAGCTTCAGGAAAGTCAGAATCCCAGGGGTTTTTTTTATGGCTTTAAGACCTAAATTAAGCTGATCTAAAATTATAAGTTCTGTAATTCTCCTCTCCCAAGTGCTCTGTATTGTTACAAGGAACAAGACACAACATGATCCAAGATAAAATTGTTAAATGCCTGTAAAAAACCCATTTTGTTTTCTCACCGTTGCATATTTGGGGTTGTTTTTTTCAGACCAGGCAGCATTTTTGTTGCATTTTCTGTGGCCAGTGCAGAGCACCCACTGCTTACAAACTCCTAAATGCTCTGGCTGCCTGAAATTGGGCATCCACAGGAGAAGAACTCCACAAAAGGTGCCCATGCTTGAAAGTTTGTTTTAATACGTGGCTTGTACAACCTTAATTAGTAACAAAGTGGCCTAAGCTGGGATTAAAACACCCACGGTTGTTCCGCGGCCTACACGCAGAGCACTTTCCTCCGTCCGGCCTTCCCGTGGGCCCCGGGCTGCCTTCTACCTCTGCAATAAATGTGGCACAGCCTGCAGCAATATTTGGCCATAATTCCTTCCCTGGCCTTCCCCATCTGCCCCTGTCCTTCCTCAGCCACCTATTTTGGGGTGTATTCTTAGGGCAACGTAAATGTTTTGTCTCAGAGATGTCCCTCATCCTTAAACTTCGACCTCCTACCCTGCCCACAAGGGCGCCTCAGAGTTTGCTACTTGTTTTCTTTTGCAAAATATCTTTTCTTTAACACTTTAGCAACTCCTACTTGTAGTTCCATGACCTTTTCACTACTCTTTATATTCCCAATCTGTCTCACAGGTTGTCCCTCATCTCTCAAAAATGCTCTCATGAGTTTGTTTCTCCCTTCTTTGCTAGGGATCTAAGCCCTCTAAGTTCACACTTATTTCTTTATTTTGGTAACTTTGGAACATTTTCTGAAGACAGAAATAGCTGCGGCTTTCTAGTCTCACATGTTTCTGATCTTCCTCTTGGATGAGGGGAGAAGAGGGAATAAAACAAAGAAAATGTCAAAACCTGAGCTCATTGCAGCATCTCCACTCACCTTTTATTTTACTTGGGCAACATCCAGCATTTCTTACCTCACCTTGTTTCTTTTTCCTAACCGATTGGGAGATGATCCTGGAAAGGAATTCAGGCTCACTTATTAGAACATTGGCATCCCCTCTTGCCAGAAGAAGTTATCATCCTATCTTGGTCTGCAGCTAAATGATGGTTTAGTGTTCATCCCAAAAGGTCCATTATGCAGAGGTGACCTAATTAGGATAATGCTGCCCAGAGGACTGCCCTCATCTCTCCCTGAGTCAAAGCAAACATTATACAAGGAATTATCATCTATAAAATTGAGTTATCCTTGAATTTTTGTATTTCCCTCAGAGGACAATCTACCACCACTCCTGCTAATTGGGCTAATTAACCTTGGTGCTAAGAATTTGCACTTACACTGTATCTTGAACTGCCATTGATCCACACTTCAGCTGCTGAATATTTCTTTATTACTGACAGATTGAAGTACCCTCCGCTCTAAAACTTCTAATTTTACGATCAAGTCACTGCCTCTTCTTTTATTGGGCTCAGGGAGCTCTGACAATTTCATCCTCTCACAAAAAAAATCACCAAACTGACAAAAGCCTAAATGATGAGCTGCAAAAATCAAAAAGCCAGGCTAGTTCTTGTGAGCAAAGCCAAGGGAGATTACTATGGATCAGTCAGACCTTTGGAAATTTTGCCTAAGGGGCACCATCATAACCAGCATTTCACATAAGCTGTCACCAGTGTGTCACTTCTTGCTGCGGTTTCAAAACTTTTCCAGGTGACAATTCCTCCCCATTTTCTGAACACTTAATACCAGTCCCTACAGAAGATGCAAATTACAGAGAAACCTTTTCCAGTGTAATCCTCTTTGTTTCCCACCCATGAGCAGTGTTGCATTACTGCACTTGTCCTCTACACCTGACCTGTTAGGAAATCTCTTCATATTCCTCATAAAAGAATCCTGGGAAGCAGAAAATCCTCCCATTTCTGAGCGACTTGGCTGCATTCATCATCTGCCCTGTGTGCATCTACAACCAGCTTGATTTCCCCTACTTTTCTAAAGGTAGGGAGAGTTCCATAAAGAACAGCATCCCCCTCCTCAGGAATTCAGGATAATGAATGCAAACACATCCACAAGTTGGGCAAGGACCACAAATCCACACCATTAACAAGTCCAAATGAGTGGGTGTTGGGAAGGGGAAAACTGGAGTGTTTTCCTCTTTCACTTGCCCCATCACCCTTAACTGTCTGAGCATCACCCTGACATTTTGGTAATTCCAGCTGCTCCATTGCTGAAGATGTTCTTCCCTGATTTGGAAAAAGCCATTTATGCCAGGTTGGAGCCACCTCTTTGTCCAATGATATTCCACTTAATTGGATAATCTTCAAAGCCTTATGAACCTCTGACATCTTCAGGAATATCCTCTTCTCCCTGCCATGGACAGGGACACCTCCCACTATCCCAGGTTGCTCCAAGCCCCATCCAACCTGGCCTTAGACACTTCCAGGGATGAAGCATCCATAGCTTCTCTGGGCAACCTGAGCCAGGGCCTCCCCACCCTCACAGGGAAGAATTTCTTCTCAATATCCCATCTAAACCTCCCTTCTTTCAGTTTGAAGTCATTTCCCCTTGCCCTGTCACTCCATGCCCTTGCCAAGTCTCTCTCAGGATCGGATCCTTCCCTTCTGAGCCTCTGGGATGTCCTCCTCCCTTTCTGATGTCTGACTGCCACCCTGTGGCTATTCCACAATGTTCAGGCTCCTTTTTCAGGGCTAAAAGGTTTCCACTAGATGGCAAAGTTGGGGCTGGTGTTCTTCCAAGGTGTACCTCAGTGTATTTCTTGAGCCTGGAAAACTCTCTGGAGAGCTCTTCTCGAGCCTGGAAAACTTCCAGCAAACTCAGCACATTCATATCTGGTTATGCTGAGCCAGGTCCCCTTTCAGTGTTACCCTTCAGGACTGTGAATCTGCTCATCTTTCTTATCTTCCCTGGTTACCCAGGAATTTGGTTTATTGCATTGTGAATGTTTCCTCTTTTCCGTGGCAGAGAAAACACAGGAGAAGCACATTCTGGAGAAAGAGGTTTATGACAGTTCCCTCTCTGCAGCTGTGGACAAGCATTTATTCCACCTTTCACAGTGTGAAGACCCTTGCACAGATGTATTTTACTCTGATGACAGCAAAAATCGGTAAGATAAGGAATTTTATTAATAGACTTTCCTCCATCCACAGTTGTAATAAGAGGGAAAGAAATGGAGCAGGAAAAAAACCAAGGTAAAACAATAACTAAGGCCCACTTTCTTTATGGTCTTAATCAACAGGTATTTAATGATTATTTTATTATTCCCATTACAATTTTATCCTGTGCTTAACACTCTTGGCCTGGGAAGACGCATTTCTTTCATTCTCTCAATACCTCATCCTCATTTTGGATGTTGATTGGAAAAAATTTCTCAAAAATCAACCTGTCCCTCCCGGATCCTAATCCACCTGTCCCTGGGAGACCAGGGTGATGGAGCATCTTCCTCAGTGATGTGGCAGGTGCTACACCCTGGTTTGGCATCTTTGACGTTGGGGCAGCAAATTAAAAGACCCCGGGAAAGGCAGCAAGACCATTCCAATAAATCCCATGGGACTTGGGGTGTGTTTGGAAGGCACATCATCCAAGAGAAGGAGACCAGCAATGTTTTGGCTGAGGTGTGCCTGTGGATATGCAGCTGAGTGAAAAGTTAAACACTTTTAAACAGCAGTCTGACCCCCAACACCTTTCTAACCTCCTTAGATTCATGTGCATCTCAGGCAGGAATGCCTGGCTCTCCACAGGCCAGGAGTCAGGAATTCTCTCCTTGGAACAAATCACCCAGAGGTTCAAAAAAACCCGAAGCTTCAGGCAATCACAGAGTGATTATGATCACCCTTCACACAGAATTATTGTAGAATGGCTTGGGTTGGAAAGGACCCTAAAGCTCAGCTCATTCCACCCCCTGCCATGGTTTATTGTATTCCCCTAAGCCAGGCTGCTCCAAGCCTCGTCCAACCTGGCCTGGAATGCTTTTGCTTCCTTAGTCATCCTTGTAGGGATCCCGAGTGTGGATGTGACAGGTTTCTCTCTCTTCTGACTCTCAGCAATGGCTTCGTAACACTCCAAAGTCTGGCACTGTGGAAAGCCACTTGCAGATCCCCCACGGAATGTCACCAGTGGATAAATAACCCAGAGGCTTCCAGAGGAGATGTGGAGGGCAGCATTCCCACAGAACGTGGCACGTGGAAAAACTTCCACTTTCCCATTTCCCTACCTCAATTAGGGCTCTGACTAGATCCTGTTCCTAAAGAATTGCTGCCTGCACCTCCCCGTCTTACCCACACGCGTGCCAATTGCTCTGGGAGCTCCCCACCACAAACAGGGAGTTGAAAATACTGAACCTACCACCCCATTCCCTAGAGCTTCCACATTTCCCTGATTCCCACACTCCTTGATTTCACGCTGTCCCAGCTTTCTCACCAAACTCACAACGAGAGCCACCCCAAAAAGCCTATGTTAGATAAGAAGCTTCCCTCCTATATACTCAGCAAATGAAGGATCAGCAGACGGAAAGGCATCTGTTCCCAGTCCCAAAGCTGCCCCCAGCTTGGTGGGACACAACCTCCTCCATCCAGCTTTTCCCCACAACTCAGCACCAGATAAGAGGAATGAAAGAAGCACAAGAAAAAAATTAAGAGCACATCTTTTAAAAAAAACAAGAAAAAAAAAAGGAAAAATCATATTAATTACATTCATCCACAGAGTTAAGTGGCACCACCTCCCCACCTCTGGCTTAGCCAGCTCTCCTCAGTGCAGGATCTTCAGGGTGACCACCACAGGAGGCAGCGAGGCTGGGGAAT
The DNA here is from genome assembly GCA_013396875.1 of Vireo altiloquus. Lineage (NCBI taxonomy): Eukaryota > Metazoa > Chordata > Aves > Passeriformes > Vireonidae > Vireo > Vireo altiloquus. The sequence continues at coordinate 173,417 of VZRF01000933.1, forward strand.
TCCTCTGCAGGGATCCACTGCTGCTTATTTATGTAGATAGGCATCGAGCCAGAGCTCCCCTGAATCTTTCAAAGAGCTGCCAAGAGAGAACCACACTTCCTTAGGAACAAGGGAATGAAGCCCATGTTCCATCCAGAGCCTTGTGGGGAGAATTCCCATCTCCAGGTGAAACAAAGGAGATCGTGGAGCAGTTTGGGTGGGAAGGGACTTTTAGAGGCTGCCCCTCCCCTTCCACATCCCTCTCATTTGCTCCACAGCACTGGAAAACCTTTGACTTGGGAACACAGAGGGTCAATACTCACTGCACGATGTCTGCGAAGGCCGTGAGCAGAGGCTTGCACTGGTACTCAATGCCGTGCTTGGCACACAGGGACTTCACCAGAGGGGCCACCTTCCAGTAGTTGTGCCGTGGCATTGTAGGGAAAAGGCTGTGGGAAAAGGAGATGGTGATCCAATGGCATCTATCACCACCACCCGGAATTCAAGCCCCTCTGCTGAGCCCAATCCTGGGAGTGCCTCAAGTTCCCCTTGTGCCATGGCTGCTCTGCAATGCTCCCTCTCGTGTCCCTTCAGTGTCTGGGCTGGGAATTCCCACCCCTGTGCCAAGCAACTCAGTTCTGAAGTGGTGCTGGCGCTCTGAAAATTTTCTTGTTGGAGTTCCCGTTCCATGCCCACACAAAGAGCACAAAGTTAACCCGTGTTATCTTTGGTTCTTGTATCAGCTGACAGAGGGACCTCGGGGGCTCTTCAGCCCTCGTGTAACTAGTGATGCCTTAGATGTTAACTTTTATATTTGTCAACTCCTGCAGTGCCCAGTGTAACTCTGCAGTTCCCTGGAGCTCGTTAAGTGCTGTTCTCTCATGCTCACACTGACATAACAAAGCCTCTCCAGCTCGCTCTCCAAGGACACCCAGACCCTCCTGGGCCCAACAACTGCAAACCTTCATCTTGGGGAGAGGGGAGCAAGCTTGGGCAAATTCCATCCTTGCCAGGGTTCTGCTTGGGGAATTGATGCTGATATCAAAGTGTGAAGAACTCGTGAGCTGTCATTGTCCATTTTGGGATGTACTGAGGCAGGAGCCTCTGGAGCCCAGAGTGTGACCTCTGAAGGCCTTTCAAATAAACCCCTCCTTTATTCCTTTATTCCTGCCTGGTCTCTGTTTCTAGGTAGCCATTTAAGGCATCCTAGCACTCCTTGGAACTATTCCCAACCCCTGTTTCCACTCACTGGTGCTCGATCTGGAAGTTCAGGTGGCCACTGAACCAGTCATTGAACAAGGACTGATGAACATTGCAGGTTGCCTGGAGCTGAGAGAAAAAATAAAGAAGTCCTGGTTTTAGTGTTATTTTAGCAATGCCCCTTCTCAAACACAGGTTTCTCACCCCCAGAGGAATTCTGGCTGGACACAACAGCTCCAGGGGTTATTTCCAGCCAGCACGGGGTGGCCAGGCTGAGATAGATGGACTTTACACACACAGAACTGTCACAGAGCTTCATAAATAAGGTCTCACCTGGGTAGAGAACCAGTCCACATTCTTATCATAATCGATGTGCATGGGGATGTGATTCATTTGCGTGACCCAGACAAACCAGTTGCTCTCTATAAACCTGTGCAAACACAAAAACCCGTCACAGCTCACACACGCATGATGTGACAAGTCAGTACAAAACACTTGTGCACACAGCAGCTCCAGGCTGTTTCCTGACAAAATGAACACCAGGAACCCCAAATATCTGATCAGATCAGACCTACATGTACCTTCAACCTCCTGCAGCCTGACAGAAAACCACCCCTGTCCCACTGAAAGGATCAGGAGAGAGAAGAGAAAAATAACAAGAGGTTGGAGAAAAGCTGACACAAAGGACTGATATAAACTGGGCAGAGCAAATGTTGGAATTTAAGTTGGAAGATACCTGACTAACAGGTGGAGCCCCAGGGTACCCTTCACCCCCAGGAAGGGCAAGTAGGTGAGGAAGAATCGGATGTAGAAGGACAGCATCCAGGCCAGGTCCTGTAGTACAAGGGACGGAAAACTTCATTAAAAAGAAGAATTTCTGGCTTCTGAATTCACCATCACTCCCTTAATAACTTCTGCTGATCGGTTTTTCCTCCCCAGCCTCATCACACAGCAACCTGGCATCAGCCATTGCTGTGCTCAGGAATGATCCTGGTTCCATGAGCCCAGCAGAGGGCAAACAGCAGACAGGACATGCTCTAAAGCACCATGTTTTCCTCTGGATCTAAAGAGGAACCAAGCAGTGAGAAAACCAAAGCCCAGAACACCAGAGAACACCTTCTGTTACCTCATGGATCTCCCACAGAAAAAGGCCCTTTGGCAACCATCATTTCCCAAATCTATACCCACATCCTTTGCTGCAGAGACACACACAACTCCAGAGTCCCTCCCAGTAAATCTGGCACTGGAATTCATCCCTAAACCCAGGAGAAGCCCCCTCCTGGCCCCCTGGAGCTGACTCACCACCCACTGCTTCCTCTGCACGGCGAAGTAGAAGACGTACCACTGGAAGTAAAGGGGCACCAGCGCTGGGGGACCGACTGGAGGGACAAACAGAGCCATGAATGATCCCAACAGGACGGGATGGGAAAAGAAGGGGGAGAGTGACTGCTGGCCATGGAGCTGTGGAGGGGGAAGTTACTCACTGATGAAGAAGTACTTGTGCTGGTGGTTGTAAGGCATGAATTTCTTCTTTTGCACACCAAGCTGTTAAAACACACAAATAACTCAGGCCATGAAGACACCTGTGCATACACTCCTAAGCTTCCAGGAGATGTCCTGTCCAACCGAGCCAGCATCCACCATCCCCTGGAACCTCTGCGTGGATGAGTTTTCACCCTTCCCTAGGTGCAGTTGCACACACACAGTGAGCTGCACAGGAAGCTCTGCCCCTACAGAGGGCACAAGCTGCCTAAAAATGCTGAAATTGAAAGCCACACCAACAGTTTGCTGACAAAGCAGAGCTTGGGGTTAAAAAAAACCCAAGCCATGGTACTGTTATGACACTGTTAACAAAGACGACCGTGTGTGGAATTCCCACCTCCTTGCAATTAGTCTGGAAAAAAGAGAAATGAGAATCTAGACATGAAACTGTGTCCATGGGATGAACAGATTGTCTTCTCTCTGAGGTTGCTCATTTTTCAGTGTTTGCTGTATAAACATAACAGACCAAGCCACTGGCTTCCTTGAGGAATGCCATTATATCCCCGTACATGTTCAAACTAATTCCCAATAGCCCATCCCTTAATTTCAATTGTCAGAGCATTTAAAGTGACACCATGAATTCACATAACGTTTTTGTTTTAAAGGACAGCAAATGCTAAAGCCACTCAATTAACTTTCAGAGCTGTACCAGCAATAGAGCTGGACTCTAGCTGGGAGCCACTCTGACACCCACAGCCAGGCTGAGACCACAGAAATGGCTTCTTTGATCAGGAATTGAAAAAGTTCCAGGCAGCCCTGGCTTGTCACCTGCTGCTTCCATCCCCAGAGCACTACAGTCAGTCACACTGATCTTGGTAAAAGAGAACAGCTTGTAATTCTGGTCTTCATAAAACTACAAGTGTCTCATTGAGGGAAACAGGAACTTGTAATCATGGCAAGTATTTCATTCTCATCCTCGACACTGCAAAAATGGCTTTGAATGAGAGTTTAAGAATATAAAGATCTCAGAATTACTGGAATATTACAGAGAGATGTTAAGGGACTAGTGGAAGGCAAAGCAGCACTACATAAAATCCAACTAATTGGTGTCCAGTCTCCAAGCTCTCTACAGCTTCCCAAATTTGAACCCTGCTGCTGCCACCTCAGGTCTCACCTCCACAGAGAGGTTTTTGCCCAAAGCAAAGAACAAGGGGTGCATGTTGACATCAGGATCCTTCCGGAAGCAGTTGGGCTTGGCGTGGTGCTGGAAGTGGAGGTGATTCCACCAGCTGGCCGGGGCTCCCTGTGGGAAGGGAGGAGAAGAAAGTGCCCTAAGGAAGGTGGATCTCCTGCCCTTAGCTCTCTCCTTATCCTGGGACTGGTTTTGGCTGCAGAGCAGGGCTCTGGCAGCCCCTCCCCACAGCCAGTGCCCACCTTGAGATGGCCGATGACGAACTTGTGCACCCAGTGGTTCCACCTGGACTTGCTGAAGACTGACAGGTGCCCAAAATCATGCTGGAGCCAGCCGGCCTGCGCCTGGAATGAAGAAAACAACAGTGCTGCCGGGGAAAAAGAGCTGCCAGGAGGGTCTGTGTCTGAAAAGGGCTTTCTTTTCCCACTCCCACGCTCCTCACAATGTATCCCTGGATAGCAAGAGCGCTTCCACTGCCAGGTCCCAATCCAAACTCTCCCTTTTCACCACACACCAGTGCACTCCAGACTCTGCCTAATGACTTTTAGTGCTGGACAGTTGTTTCCATGAGGAAGGGGAAAAAAAAAAAAATCATGGGAAAAAAACGGCCACGGAGCTGAGAACCAGCATTTATTCCCTCACAAAACTGCTCTGAAATCGGCAACAAAGTCTCCTTTAAGGAGCAGCTTGCTGCTGCCTCCTCCGAGTACTTGTAATTCCAAGGGGATAAGCTGGCCACGGGAGGAATAGCTGGGGCTTTGAGAGCTGCTCTGCCCTCTCCTCTAACTCCCTGCAAGTTCCCATGGGAACACGGTGGCTTGGCCCCTGCACACAGCCTTGGAGTTCTGGCAGCACGGAGCTCAGGAGCAGGGGCATGGCTTTCACGGCCTGGGGAAGGCTGGAATAAGGAAGGCTTTGATGGAATAGGGGGAGGGAAAAGTGAGGCAAAGCCTGCTCTACCACAGCAGGATGTTTAGTTTTGCCCTTTTGGGGGAATCCAGAGAGAAGCAGGATTTAGAGGAATCCATGACAATAAGATTTCTCCCCTGCTTGTGGCAACGAGCAACTAAGCCCCAAATTTGGCTTTTCGGGGCTTAGTTGCTTAGTGTGTAGTTGCTCACCTGGACAGTGCCCAGGAGCACCGCAGAGAAGAGGAAAGGCACCAAGGATGCTCCAAAATACCAGATGATAAGCCAGGCTGCAACATCCAGCACCAAGATGTGGCAGAGATAGAGGAGGAAAAAGGCGTGGTTGGGCTGGAGAAGCCCCATCTTCTCCACAGTCGCACGGAGCTCACGGAAATCTTCCACCAGCTTTTTCTGTGGGGACACCCAAAAGCATCCACTGGTCAGAAAACACCTCAGAACACAGAAAGGAGCACGATTTTCCCCTTCAGGGATGAGAAGGGGGAAAGCTGAGGGTCACCTGGAGACAAATCTTTGCTAAAACTACAAATGATGACATGAAATGAAGCTTCAGCCAACAGCCATTCCAGGAGATTCTATGGTGTTATGTACAGGGCGTTCTGCCTGCCAGTCAGAGAAATTAAACAGTACCATTTCAACCCCCTAAACCAAGTTTTTAAGACACTCACGTTCTTGCTGGGCTCAAAGCTGGGCTGATCTGGTGCCAGTTCCCCAATCAGGAGAGGGCTCATGTACTTCCTTACCAGTGCCTTGTCAAGATGAAAAGCAATGAAAGGATCCTGAAACACAGACAGAGCAACACGATGGAGAAAAAACAGGTGGCAGTAAAAGAAATCTATTCCATGATAGGCTGGACCATTCAAAAGATCCCCATTAGGGAAACCAGTAACTTTAAATGTAATGTCAATCTCCATGGCAAGCAGGTGACAAACCCCACTAGTGGCTGTTATCACTACAGATTCTGTCCCTATATTTAAATTACAAATCCCCTGCGCACTTTGGCATCTAATTCCTGATCTGCCATTTACCTCCTTTTCCACATTTCTCTCCTGATGCCCAAATTAACATATTTTTACAATCTCCCTCAGCCTAAGGATGTGGGGTTTTTTAAATTTTCTGGGACAGTATTTGCTTTCTGGGCATCATTTTGTAAGATTCCTGCACCATACACTGTTTATCAACATAATTACTAGGCCATCATTATGTGCTTTTAAAATAAAATGTGCCTTTTAAAAGATCCCCAGTCAGGAAAGGGGTTAAAAAACTGGCTGATGTTGCCAGCTCTGGGTCAGCTGTAGCATCCTCCCTGCTCAGGGTCACTGAATAAAGGAGGGAAAGAGAGAGGGGAAACAACATTTGCATTTTCCCATTGGAAAAGAGGGGGGGAAAAAAATGGGGAGGAGTATGTGGGCAGAGCAGCGGAGGATGGTACCACAGATTTAGACCAATCCTTTCCATGGAGGCTGTACAACCTGGGAGTGCAATCCCAGCTGGGGGTTAGGGGACGGCTGATTGCACCTTCCAGAAATCACACAGCAAACCGGGAGAGTTCTTCCTTTACTTCCCATTTCCTCCCGGTTTTGAGGAGTCTCGTTCTTTTGATCCCCGGGGACAAAACCACTGGAAAATAAAACTTGGCAGGGGTTTCTGAGCGGTCAGCAGTTCAACTGCACCCGGCGGTGGCCCTGATATCATCACCTAAAGAATGCAGCTGGCTGCAATCCCACCATCTAGCCCCGCTCACACCATGGGCTGACCCTTTTCTGGTCACAGGAACACCGAATGTTTGGGTGGGAAAGGCCCTTCAAAGCTCATCTCTTTCCCCTCCTGCCACGGACACCTTCCACTGTCCCCAGGTTGCTCCAAGCTCCATCCAGCCTGGCCTGGAACACTTCCAAGGATGGGGCTCCACCACCTCTGCGGGCAACCTGTGCCATGACGGGGCTTTGAAAAAGCACACGTGCACCCTGCCCTCACGAAATATTGCAAAATCACTTGTTATTTTTGGCTTTAAATCATATTCATACGATGGGACCTTCACGTGGAGATCTCAGGTTCCATCCTGACTGAAACACAGTGCAGCAGCACGATCCTACAGGTAGATTCTCACACCTCATACCCACCCTTGGGTCCAAACACGCACATTTTGGAGAAATTCATGGAAAAGGCACAAGCAGACAAAGGAAGGAAACACCACCGGCAAAGCCACCCCACACCCAACTCCAACAGCGTTCACTCCGCTCGGCAACAGCCGCTGGCACTGAGACGTGAATGATTCATTTCTTTTTCGTGACTGAAATACGACTTTTAGTGACATTCTCCTCCAGTGCCATCTCTCGGGTCCGAGAAGTTCGAGGAGGGCGAAGGCGCCCGAGCACTTGGGGACAGCAGCTCTGCCCCCGCGACACCCGCGTGTGCCCCACGGGTGGGCATCCGGTATTCCTACGTCTGCAAAAATTACTGAGCGCTTTGCGTTTGCCGATTTGTTTGGTTGGTTGGTTGGTTTGTTGTGGTGGGGGTTTTTTTTGTTTTGTTTTTTTTTCCCCCGGTCGCGGTTTTTTAGCCGTTTCTTCAGCAACGCTTCCCGGTAACAACAATCCCAAACAATCCCCGGCGGGTGTTCCCTCGCACACAGCCGAGCGCCCAAAAACGTGCTGCACACGGGGCTCTCCCTGCCCTGCCGTCCCCAGGAGGGATCCCTCCTCCGCGCTCAGCCCTCCTGCTCCCTCCCTCCCTGCCTGCCTCCCTGGGCTGCCGGGGCCGCAGCCCGGCCGCTCACCGTGGCGTCCTGCCCGGCGTAGTGGCTGATGACCCGCGAGCCCCCCGGGTGTCTCCGGCAGAAGTGGCTGATGTCGTACACCTTCCTGTCGATCACCAGCCAGCGCTCCTGCGGCGCCGGTCCCCGCCCGCTCCGCTGCCCGATCTCCTCCCAGGTGAAGCGCCGCATCCCCCCCCGGCCGGGCTCCGAGCCCTCCATGGCCGGGATCGGCTGGGCCCGGGCTCGGCTCGGCTCGGCTCGGCCCGGCCCGGCTCCGCCTCTCCGGGGTCCCCACGCCCACCTCGGTTCCCCCACTCCCGCCCATTGGGCTGCGCTCGCCGTGCCCCCGCCCCCGGGGCCGGGGAAGGGTGGCCGGGGTGCTGCGGGAGTCGCGGGACGGGAGGGAACTCGAGCTGTCCTGGGCTGGGATGGTTCGAGGAATTATTTCGTTCGGAAAAAAGCCCGCTGAGAGCAGCGAGTCCCCCTCAGCACTGCCAAGCCCATCCGTCACAGAATCACGGGATCGTTCGGGTTGGGAGGGAGCTCTGGAGATCATCCAGCCCAACCCCTCTGCCAAGGCAGGGTCACCTGGAGCAGNATGTGCCTTTTAAAAGATCCCCAGTCAGGAAAGGGGTTAAAAAACTGGCTGATGTTGCCAGCTCTGGGTCAGCTGTAGCATCCTCCCTGCTCAGGGTCACTGAATAAAGGAGGGAAAGAGAGAGGGGAAACAACATTTGCATTTTCCCATTGGAAAAGAGGGGGGGAAAAAAATGGGGAGGAGTATGTGGGCAGAGCAGCGGAGGATGGTACCACAGATTTAGACCAATCCTTTCCATGGAGGCTGTACAACCTGGGAGTGCAATCCCAGCTGGGGGTTAGGGGACGGCTGATTGCACCTTCCAGAAATCACACAGCAAACCGGGAGAGTTCTTCCTTTACTTCCCATTTCCTCCCGGTTTTGAGGAGTCTCGTTCTTTTGATCCCCGGGGACAAAACCACTGGAAAATAAAACTTGGCAGGGGTTTCTGAGCGGTCAGCAGTTCAACTGCACCCGGCGGTGGCCCTGATATCATCACCTAAAGAATGCAGCTGGCTGTAATCCCACCATCCAGCCCGGCTCACACCATGGGCTGACCCTTTTCTGGTCACAGGAACACCGAATGTTTGGGTGGGAAAGGCCCTTCAAAGCTCATCTCTTTCCCCTCCTGCCACGGACACCTTCCACTGTCCCCAGGTTGCTCCAAGCTCCATCCAGCCTGGCCTGGAACACTTCCAAGGATGGGGCTCCACCACCTCTGCGGGCAACCTGTGCCATGACGGGGCTTTGAAAAAGCACACGTGCACCCTGCCCTCACGAAATATTGCAAAATCACTTGTTATTTTTGGCTTTAAATCATATTCATACGATGGGACCTTCACGTGGAGATCTCAGGTTCCATCCTGACTGAAACACAGTGCAGCAGCACGATCCTACAGGTAGATTCTCACACCTCATACCCACCCTTGGGTCCAAACACGCACATTTTGGAGAAATTCATGGAAAAGGCACAAGCAGACAAAGGAAGGAAACACCACCGGCAAAGCCACCCCACACCCAACTCCAACAGCGTTCACTCCGCTCGGCAACAGCCGCTGGCACTGAGACGTGAATGATTCATTTCTTTTTCGTGACTGAAATACGACTTTTAGTGACATTCTCCTCCAGTGCCATCTCTCGGGTCCGAGAAGTTCGAGGAGGGCGAAGGCGCCCGAGCACTTGGGGACAGCAGCTCTGCCCCCGCGACACCCGCGTGTGCCCCACGGGTGGGCATCCGGTATTCCTACGTCTGCAAAAATTACTGAGCGCTTTGCGTTTGCCGATTTGTTTGGTTGGTTGGTTGGTTTGTTGTGGTGGGGGTTTTTTTTGTTTTGTTTTTTTTTCCCCCGGTCGCGGTTTTTTAGCCGTTTCTTCAGCAACGCTTCCCGGTAACAACAATCCCAAACAATCCCCGGCGGGTGTTCCCTCGCACACAGCCGAGCGCCCAAAAACGTGCTGCACACGGGGCTCTCCCTGCCCTGCCGTCCCCAGGAGGGATCCCTCCTCCGCGCTCAGCCCTCCTGCTCCCTCCCTCCCTGCCTGCCTCCCTGGGCTGCCGGGGCCGCAGCCCGGCCGCTCACCGTGGCGTCCTGCCCGGCGTAGTGGCTGATGACCCGCGAGCCCCCCGGGTGTCTCCGGCAGAAGTGGCTGATGTCGTACACCTTCCTGTCGATCACCAGCCAGCGCTCCTGCGGCGCCGGTCCCCGCCCGCTCCGCTGCCCGATCTCCTCCCAGGTGAAGCGCCGCATCCCCCCCCGGCCGGGCTCCGAGCCCTCCATGGCCGGGATCGGCTGGGCCCGGGCTCGGCTCGGCTCGGCTCGGCCCGGCCCGGCTCCGCCTCTCCGGGGTCCCCACGCCCACCTCGGTTCCCCCACTCCCGCCCATTGGGCTGCGCTCGCCGTGCCCCCGCCCCCGGGGCCGGGGAAGGGTGGCCGGAATGCTGCGGGAGTCGGGGATGGACGGCACGGGACGGGAGGGAACTCGGGCTGTCCGGGGCTGGGATGGTTCCAGGAATCATTTCGTTCGGAAAAAAGCCCGCTGAGAGCAGCGAGTCCCCCTCAGCACTGCCAAGCCCATCCGTCACAGAATCACGGGATCGTTCGGGTTGGGAGGGAGCTCTGGAGATCATCCAGCCCAACCCCTCTGCCAAGGCAGGGTCACCTGGAGCAGNGGCTCCGCCTCTCCGGGGTCCCCACGCCCACCTCGGTTCCCCCACTCCCGCCCATTGGGCTGCGCTCGCCGTGCCCCCGCCCCCGGGGCCGGGGAAGGGTGGCCGGGGTGCTGCGGGAGTCGCGGGACGGGAGGGAACTCGAGCTGTCCTGGGCTGGGATGGTTCGAGGAATTATTTCGTTCGGAAAAAAGCCCGCTGAGAGCAGCGAGTCCCCCTCAGCACTGCCAAGCCCATCCGTCACAGAATCACGGGATCGTTCGGGTTGGGAGGGAGCTCTGGAGATCATCCAGCCCAACCCCTCTGCCAAGGCAGGGTCACCTGGAGCAGATGGCACAGGAATGCATATGGGTGGGTTTGGAGACTCCGGAGAGGGAGACGCCGAGGACGCCACACCCTCCCTGAGGTCCCTGAGCAGCCTGTCCCAGCGCCCTGCCACCCTCAATGTAAAGAAGTTCTTCCTCACGTTGAGGTGAAACCTGTGGAGTTTTAGTTTATGGCCTTTGCTCTTTGTCCTCTTGCTGGGCACCACAAAAACACGTCCCCAAGTGCCACATCCGCACGGCTTTTAAATGCCCCCACACGACTCCACCGCTGCCCCGGACAGTCTGGTCCAGGGCTTGCCAAGCCTTGACAAAAATTTTTCCTTATATCCAACCTAAACCTCCCCTGGCACAACCTGAGGCTGTTTCCTCTTGTCCTGCCACTTGTTACCTGAGGGAAGAGACCTTCCCTGACCCTCCCCCCCCCACCTGGCTCCACTGTCCTTCCAGGGAGTTTCACTTCCTCACACTCAAGTTCCTTCTTTTGAACCTCTTTTACAACCTGTTTCTCCTTATGTCTCGATTATGACTTATCTTCCCTCCCCTTGGTTCTGCTTCCCCTTTCCAGCAGATCCCTCCCTCTCTTCCATTTGTTCTGCCTCTCCCTTCCAGCTGCCTCAGCCTCTCCTGTTCCTAGGGCTCCTTTTGGCTGCTCCTGCCTGGATATGCAGCCAGAGGAAGGGAAGGTGTTGCCACAGGTAAATCCCACCAAAACCCTGCAGATGATTCTTCAGACAGCAGGATAACGCTGGGAGAGTGAATGATGCTGAAACAGACCAATCCGTGTGAGACTTCATCCATACGAGTTACAAATTCAAATTCCTCTCCCCACACTCATCTCCCTTTCCACAGCAGCACCTTGAGCTCTCCTTATTGATCCCGGATTTCTTTGTTTCCATTCACACCTTCCAATCTGACCTAGTTACAGCAATTCCAGTTGAAGGTAACCATAGAAACAAAGAGCCACCAGGCTGCATCCCCTCACGTTCTGAGCATCACCTGATGGCTACATCACATCTTGGAATTCTCTGCCTGCAAAACACTGGATCGAAGGTTTTTATTTCCTTCCCTTCAGCAATTCATATTAATAAACATTAATAGATGTTTAGCATCTTTTTAGATGTAACAATTACAGTCAGAACAGTGCAGTAATTATTTAAAATTCAATTTTTCCCCCGTTATCAATTGCACAACAGAATATTTATCCTAAATTTTGTTGATGCCTATGACCTTTTATCGTGAATCTGGGGGACACACAGAGATCAGTTTTCTCTTTACTATGCACTACCTTAAAAGCAAATAAATTCCATCTTCCTACACGAGTTAAACCTTTGGAAACTTGCTTGGACGCATCTTAACAGGCAAAAAACACTACTAAACTTGATAAAATCCACTCTAGTTCCGTTCATGTGCCCCCTCTGGTTTCAGCAGCCATAAGGGATGTTAACACCTTATTAACACATTTTCCCAGACAAATTACACAACAGCCCTTGGAATTCCCTTCCAAGCTCCTTCTGACATGGAATCCCTGGCTGGGGTTGTTTTCCCCTTAGCCGATGATCCGAGACAAGCCGTGGAGGCTCCTGGAATCACCCAGCCCCAAGCAGTGAAGGTTTCTGTGTCCTTGCCAGCAGTGCTTGTTTCCCCTGCCCTTGCCACACTCGCCATCTCAAGGAGTGTCTCAGAGACAAGAATGGGACCTTTGTCATAAAAACTGCCAGGGGAAAAAAAACCAGCTGCTGCTATAGACTCGCCAGCATCCCTCATCCAGCTGGGACTGCTGGCATCCATTCCCGCTGGAACACAATTAACCAGGTAAAACGTGTCCTTCAGTGCCCTGACTCCTTGCCTCCCCTTCACTGCTTCCATCTCCATGTCTGCTGTCACCACCTCGCTGCGACCCAGCTCCCCAGGCTACCAGGAACCACCAAAAATCCGAGGGGAGGGAAGAGATGCTCTTTGATTCACTCTTCTGATCTGCCTGCAAATCTGGTGACTGGGGATCACCAAAATTTGGAGAAAACATATTAAAATTCCTTATTTCACTACCATGATTTGGCTATTTCACTACCATGATTTTGAACATACTTTAAGTGACCTGGGTGATGAGGGATCACTAAATATTTGGGCATCTGGTGGCCAAACCAGTAATCAGGGAAAGAGGGAGGTGGGCTGAAAGGATTGCAGCCTTTCTTTGCTCCTTTTAGAGAAAATTGAGTTACAATGATGGATGGTGAGGTCTGAAACCACAGGAAAAAAATTAAAGGAAAACTAACAAATGCCGAAAACCAGTTTAAAAGGGCAGAGTCTAAAAGAAGACTCAGTTATTTGCTTTGGTTAGGCCTAAGAAAAGCTGAAGATTCCGGGCACAGCCGAATTGTGGTGGCGTGATTTACAAGGTTCTGTCATCAGTGCAATTAAAACAGCCATGCTGATGAAGCAAATGCAGCAGGAAACCACTAATTTAGTCATTGTCTTACTATCAGGGAAGAGCTTGGAGCTCCTGAGAGCTCCCTGTAACACCACTCCTACACCAGGCGTAGGATCCACTGCAAGGATCTGTGTAAACACCAGCGGAAGGGGGAGGAACTGGAAATATTCCCTTTATACTTGTTGTGTTGTTGTCGGGAATGAGCTGGAATACTGGAATAACTGGGCCTAAATGAGTTAGTGTTGTACCTAGAACTCTTTGTTTGGGTTGCTAGCACTTTATACCCACAATAAATTCTTGATTTTCCACACAAACAGTGTAACTTCATGGAATATTCACTCAGTGCTCTGACCTAGCAAAACTTAGACACAAAAAAGACTGAGATTTGGGAGGAGTTTGCATCTTGCCAGAAAAAGCACCCAGGAATAACTCTGTGTAAGGGAGGAGATAAAAATAAGCTCATATTTGTCCTTCAGAAGACAAAACTTTAGATTAGCAACTGAGGGAGGGAGGCAGGGATTGTTTAGAGCTTTACTTTCGAAAGCAAAACCTGAGTAAGGAAAAAAAAAAGGAAAGGAGCTGATGATAACAGGGGAACACAAGGAGGATTTTCCCTGGAAATCGAGACAAAGCAGCATCAGAACAGAGCATTTCTCTCCTTATTGCTGCCCTCCTGCAGTGCCTGCTGCTTTCTGAGTGTGATTTCTGAGTGTGATTCTGCTCCCCTGGCAGCCGGAGCAGTCTGACCCTGATAATCTCATGGGCAACCCGAGATCCACTGCAGAATGTGGAGCCCCTGCCAGCCACGGCCACACAATGGAGATTTCTGTTCCTCTCTTGGTTGTTTCCCTCGGAAGGTTCCTCAGCTCTCAGCCACTCTCCCGGGACCAGGGAAAAAGTGAAATATGGCAGAGTAAAAAAATATACCCAAAGTAAAAAAAAAAAAAAAATCGGTAGCATTTTGTTTTAAATGCATGGACTGCTACAGTATTCCCACTTAATCACTGGGTTCCCTCACCTCAGGCTCCAGCCCCCCATTCCTAGCCCCTTGAGGATGTTTCCCACTATGTTTTAATTTATTATTCAACTCATTTTTAAGTTCAGAGCTCCCCAGCCTTTCCCTCTTGTGGAAGACAGGGAAAACCTGGGGTCCTTTCTCACCTTACTTGTATTTTTCCTTTGCAGAAAGGAAAAAGGTATCAAAAAGTCTGTTAAAAGTATTAAAAAGTTTAAAGGTGCAGCTGCATCTGATTTTCAGTCTGGTTTTCTCTCCAAATCCTCAGTTCCTGCCTTTTTTACCTTTCCCTTGTTCACTGCCCTTTTCTGCTGCCTTGGAGCCACCACATGCCTTGGAGCCATGGATGGATCCAAGGATCTTGGACCAAGAGATGGATCTCACACTATAAACTGGGGGAAAAGGAGGATTTTTCCCTGCATCCACGAGATTTGCAGCACAGCTACAGGGCAATGCCATGTGCCAGTGCCAGTCTGGGTGCTGCTGTCAAAATCTACCTCTTTCTAAAAACCGAATTAAAAGAAACTTCTCAGACCGTGCCAAATCCTACGGAAAACTCAACAAAGGGATGAGACGACAAAGACAGAAAGTGCCGGTTTTTGGCTACATTTTTAAAGCACTTTGCTCGGGATTTCCACTTGTTTTATACTAAACCAATGCATGAGCCCCCAATTTTCCCTGCTTTTTCACCATCCCAGTCCTATCCCCGTGGGATACCCTTCACTGACTCATTAGCTGAAGAGCAGACACGCCGCCTCTACACACGCTCCCCACAAAAACTCTTCCACTTCCACATCCCCCTTCCCATATTCGTTCCCTCTCATGTCCCTCACCTTTTTTTGCCCGCATCTCGTGACTCTTTGGTTAAACTCAGGCCTTTTATGTCCCTCACACAAGCTCTTTGTGCTGCTAAAGCTACACCAGGCAGCAAGCACAGCCTTTCACCCACTTGGCCATAGAGCAGAGCCCTTTCTCCTCTCTTTGCCGGGGCTGGTTTGTGCCCCAGGAGCCAAAGAAAACTCGGAACAAGCACTGCCTGAAGCCTGACAGCCTGGCTGCCTGCGCTGCTGGCGGCTGAGAGCAGCAGGAATTGTTTTAGAGGCATCTTTCAGTGGCTTGTCATTAAGTTAGGGAGCAATTTTCCATGGGAAGTATCCAGGTGGGGAGTTCTGGGAGCTGGTTTCACTTCTTTGTCCATGTACAGGTAGATTCCAAAAGGCACCAGCCTCCTTATCAGCTCATTTCGTAGAATCAGCAGAGAATCCAGGAATGGTTTGGATTGGAAAGGACCTTAAAGCTCATTCCATTCCAGCCCCCTGCCACAGGAAGGGACACCTTCCATAGACCAGGTTGCTCCAAGCCCTGTCCAGCCTGGCCTTGGACACTTCCAGGGATTCAGGGGCAGCTTCTCTGGGAAATCTGTGCCAGGGACTCCCCATCTCAGAGGGAAGAATTTCCTCCTGAATTGTACATATCCAGGCACACCTACAGGATTAAAATCCCCAGATTCAAAGAACTCAGCAAACTTTTCCCTCATCACAGGAGACAAGTTTCAGGTCCACCTTAATGTGGTGTCTGGCTGCAACTTAACCCGATCCTTGTCACAGGGCTATTTTGAACCAAACTAAATAAAACTAGCAAGTCTTAGCAAAACATTCCTGTCATTTCTGACTTTCCTCACCCCACACCACAGGCAAAGACTGTTTAATAGGCTGAAGCCATCCTGCAGCATTAACACCAGGCAGAAACAGAGGAAAGCTCTGGCATGGCTTGGCACAAAGCTGAAGAGGAGAGATTTAGGTTGGATATCAGGGAGAAATCCTTCCCTGTGAGGGTGGTGAGGCCCTGGCACAGGGTGCCCAGAGAAGCTGTGGCTGCCCCTGGGTCCCTGGAAGTGTTCCAGGGCAGGTTGGACGGGCCTGGAGCAACCTGGGATAGTGGAAGATATCCCTATCCATAGAAGGGGATTGGAGCCAGATGGACTTTAAGGTTCCCCTTCCAACCCAAACCCTTCTGTGATTCTGTGCTTAACCCTGCGGATTCCTTCCCCTGCTTAGGCCCACCCTGTGCCACTACAGAAAGGATTAATAATCCTCCCACGTATTCCTGCAAAATAATCACGAAAAGGACTCCTATCGCCAGGAAATCTGGAGATCACACCTGGCTGGCCCTGGAAAGTGGCCACAGGTGCTGTCAGAGGTGAGCGAAGCCGCAGGGAAGGAGCCTTGTGCTGGCTCTGTCCTTGCAACACCACAGCTTGCGTAACCTGACGACAGGAATTGTGTACAATAAAGCACCCCGCGGCAAGGAAAAGATGGCAAAGATGGCATTATCCCACCTGTTAATAAAAGCATGGCCTCGGGCAGGGGAGCTCTGGCTGGGCCTGACCAGCTCTGCTTGTGACATGGGAAAGCTGTGAAGTCTGGCAGCCACCAGCGGCAGCCTGGGAAAAATAGAGCAAAACAACGCAGATTTCGGGCAGAAACAGCAACAGCTCTTTTCTGAGCTCAGCAGTGAGAAGTGGGAAAGGCAGAAAAGGGGGCAAAAGCAGGGAAAAAAGTATGAAATAGAGGGGATGAAGAAAAATGGTAAGAAAGAGTAAAAATGGTTTTAAAACGGTAAAAATGGTAAAAATCAGTAAAAATGGTAAAAAAGATTAAAAATGGTAAAAAAGAGTAAAAGGAGAGGGGATGGAAGAGAAACGGGTGGAAAGGAAAGCGGGAGGACGGGTGAAGGGAAAAAAGTGGGAAAAAAGGAGGGGAAGGGGAAAAGGTGGGAAGGGGAGAAGAAGGGAAGAGGAAAAGAGAAGAAAAAGGGGGGAAAGAGGGGAAAGAGAGGACAAAAGGGGGAAACGGGGAGAAAGGGAAAGGATGGAAAGGGGAGGAAAACAGGGAAGGGGAAATGGGGGAAAGGGGGAAGAAGAGGAAAGGTGGGAAAAGTGGGAAAAANGTAAAAATGGTAAAAAAGATTAAAAATGGTAAAAAAGAGTAAAAGGAGAGGGGATGGAAGAGAAACGGGTGGAAAGGAAAGCGGGAGGACGGGTGAAGGGAAAAAAGTGGGAAAAAAGGAGTGGAAGGGGAAAAGGTGGGAAGGGGAGAAGAAGGGAAGAGGAAAAGAGAAGAAAAAGGGGGGAAAGAGGGGAAAGAGAGGACNAAAAAAGGGGAAAGTAAAATAAGGCGGGAAAAGAAAAGGAAAAAAAAAAAAAGGCGGGGGCAGCTCTTTAGACCAGGAGCCAAAAAATCTCGAGAACACGAAGCTGGGAGCGGGAAGAGGAGGAGGAGAAGGAGGCGAGGGGCTCCCACCCTCCCGGCCCCCGGCGGTCCCGGCCCGCAGCCGCTTCGAAAGATCGGGACAGGCCAATGGCC
>VZRF01000933.1:190890-244343 GCA_013396875.1 Vireo altiloquus
GGTGTGGGGGGGGAGGAGGATGCCCGAGAGGAGGGTGCGGAGGGGGGTGGAAGGGGCCGAGCTTCCCTCAAAACACAGAGCTATGTGCGAGGATAAAGTGCATCAGTGTGGGGACAGCCAGCCTAGGGGGCACTTCCGAGCAGGCAGAGAGATTCCAAGGGCTGGGAAGCCAGAAACAAAGAGAAGGGAGGACATGAGCGAAGGCGAAGGGAGGGAACAGGGGATCAGTTGAGTTCAATCCCGCCAGGAAAGCTCTTCCCCTCCGGCACATCCCTAAGAGGCCCGGGGACAGTTCTTCCCACCCCCCCTCCTCTCCCCTTTTGGGCAAGAAGACAAAGAATCGAGTGGCCCCATGGGGAAAGGGGGCGAGCAAGGGGGGGATTCGGGGGAGCCGGCGGCGCAGATCCGCTTCTACACCTGGGAGGAGATCCAGAAGCACAACCTGAGGACGGACAAGTGGCTGGTGATAGAGCGAAAGGTTTATAACGTCACCAAATGGGCAAACAGGCACCCGGGGGGCCAGCGAGTGATCAGCCACTGCGCCGGCGAAGATGCCACGGTAAGGACCGACCCCCGCGGCTCTCCCGGCTCCAGCAGCATCCTCTGACAGCTCCTTCCCTCCCTGAAGGGAGCCGGCTGCCTGCTGTTCCCCTGTCCCCATCTCCCCAACACCTGCTGGACACCCGGCTCAGCCCTTTCGCTGCTCCCAGCTCCCTCCAAGCGGATGCAGGTCCCCCCTCCCCGTCCCTCGGAGCCCCGGTTGGTAGGGATTGCTCTGCTTAAATCCTGCTGGTTTGCCTTTGTCTCCTGTTTGTGCCGTGCCTCGAGCTCTGAATTCAGGAGCAAAGTGTCCCAAATCTCCCCTTTTCCAAGTGTGGAGCTTGTGACATGCAGAGTCACGCAGCCAAGCACAGGGAGGGTTAAACAGAGGCCAGGCTGTGTATCAAAGTTGCTTCTGTGAGGAGGCTTTAAAACAAGGAGCTTTTTAGCCGTTTTTTTTTTGGTTTTTTAATGGGTTTTTTTGTTGTTGTTTTTTTTTTTGTTTTTGTTTTTGTTTTTCCCCAGGAGAAAATTCTCTGGAGAATTTGGTTACAGGTTGCTACAGAAAAGAGAAAAATAAATAAAAAAAATAAACGGGCAGCAAACCATTTGCTGCTCCTCCAGCTGCTCCCTCGCTGGGTTCAGCCACCTCTCAGGTTTCAGCAACGTAAAAGATAAGAAACCAACCAACAACAACAACAAAAACCCCCCCCCACCCTTGAAAAAAAGAACAAATTAGAAAGAAATTGTTTGTTGTCTGGAGTTTCCTCAAAACCACCTTCCTCAGAAGTGCATCCAGGGAGCATGTTCTCCCCTCAGGGCGTGTCAGTGAAATCCAAGCTCTTTCCAAAACGTGCAGAGACCAAGCAGGAACAGGAACTGCTGGTCTCCCACACCTCCTGACACCTTAGCAAGGAGGAGGCTCCACGTGTGACAAAATTATTTGGCAGAACCTTCCCTTTCCATCAGCCCCCGTTTCCCCACGTCCCGTGGTTATTTTCCATCCTTTTCCTTGAAGCACTGAGCTGCATTTTGGCCCTTCTGAGCCTTTTCAGTCAATCCTCTGAATGAACAGCTTTCTCCCTCAAAAAGATGGGCCAGGTTTCGCTTTCAACTGCTTAAACACAGAGCTGCTGAGGCAGGAGGAGTTTGACTCCTGTCCCCAAGAATTTAACTCCAGTATCTCCATTAGCAACCAGAAAGCACCTGCTGCTGCAGCTGTCTGGAATCCTCCTCAGCAAGGGAGGCTGAAACACAGGCTGGTGCTTCCAGGACTGCTGGCTCTCCTCCCACCTCCCCACCCTACGTTGCACCCCACACTTCGTGAAGGCATGGCCTTCAAAATGCTCTGAAATTATTAAATCACCGCTCCAAGCACTAAACCAGGATTGGCATCGGTTTTGCAGCTTCCCTGTGGTGAACGACCATTTACAGGCAAAAAAACCTCTCTCATTCAGGGGGAGAAAGGCTTGGCCTTGACCCTGTGTAGGTTTAGATTGGATTTTAGGAGGAAATCCTTCCCTGTGAAGGTGCCTAGAGAAGCTGTGGCTGCCCCTGGATCCCTGGAAGTGTCCCAGGTTGGGTTGGATGGGGTCTGGAGTAACCTGTGGAAGGTGTCCCTGCCCATGGCAGGGGAATGGAATGAGATGATTTTTACAGTCCCTTCCAACACGAACCATTCCATGGTTCTATGATTTTTTAAAACACAACCCCCGAGTCTGGGCCAGCCTGTTCTGGTGTCACCTCATGCACAGTTTGCAGTGTCTCTGTCCCAGAGGTGTTCAGGCAAGTAGAAGAACATCCTTGTGATTTTCCTGACGGTTCTAAGCATTTCCAGTGCTCAGGTACAGCTCATATCTCCATTATACAAAGCTTTTTTTTTTTTTTCTTTTTTTTTTCCCCACCAAAAGCAGCTGGAATAATTCCCACATCCCATAAAACACTTCGGCTTATTTGGTCAGTAGATCACAAAGTTGGGAGGTCAAGTGCCAACATCACACAGCGTTTCCCAGGGATTATCTACTTCCTTAAGCTTTTTATCTCCTGCAGTACAGAACTGAGGACAATTCCAAAATCCAGGGGTTATCTTATATTTGGGACCTATCAGTACAGGAGCTTCATGAGAGATACATAATAAAAATCCACTCCTTCCATCTCTTGCAGGATCTACAGGCAGTGAGCACCCAATCAGACCTCCAAAGACTTTTTTATTCCCACCAGTTAAAATAATACTGAATCAACATTTTTATGTCACCCTCTCTCGCTTTCCCTTTCTTCCCCTTTTTTTTCACCCAAAACTGCAGAGCCTTTCACTTCCTCTCCTATTTCTGCTTTTCCTTCCTCATTCACATCTTCTGCAAATCATTCCAGAGAAGGGAACCAGGAACCTGAGTCAACATTTCAGTGACACAGTTGTGTGTCCAAGTTTCTATTGATTTTGGTGGACTTTGGGCCTGAGGTTGTTGCCTGGCGTTTTTGAACCGCAGACTTTTGGTGGAGGGCAGCTCCCAGAAGGGTCAGCTGGACACAGGGAGTGCTTTTCAACCCACCCTTTCTCTTTAGAGCCAGGAGGGAGATTTAAGTTGGTCCCTAGAATTGTTAGGCAATGGGACGAGGGTGGAAAGGTCGGAGCACAGTACTCCTGACTCCTGCTTTTAACTTTTTTTTTTTTTTTTCCCATAGCACTTCATGGAACCAATCTTTCCAGTTCTCCCAGGTGAATTCCAAGAGCTGCCTCCAGTTCTGTGCAGTGAGGAAAGGGCAAGGGCAGAGTGAGGGTTTCTGATCTGGGTCAGCTTTTTCTGGCCCTGCTGCTGTCCTCGGGGTTAAAATTTCAACTGTGCCATGTGAAAGGATCTGGCCAAGATCTCACTACGAGCATCAGGCACCTGTAGGATACAGGCAGACAAAAATATCTGGAAAGAGGAAGGAATAGAGAAAAAGAAGAGTCAGATAAACTCATGAATGCCAGGATCAACATGACTCCACAAACAAGGCATTATTCTTCTGAAGAGTCACCACTTTTTCCTCAGCTGTTTTACTGCTGGGATCTCCAGGCCTGGCCAGACCACCCAGGAATATATTTTGTGTTTGCAGTCACATCCAGCGTCAGTCACCGTAGTCACCCCCTCTCTTGACTTGCCTCCAGGAGTAGACTTTCCGAGGGTATTTATATCCCAGGAGGGATTTGCACAAATTCCCCTCTGCCTACCTTCTAAGGGAATTAACAGGATTTAAGTATTTAGTTGCTTAGAAAGAATTTCTTGAGGTGCCTTTCACCATATGGCTGGATGCCATCCCAGGACAGCAGATTCGTCAGCATTTAGTGGAATTAAGGCCCCAAACTGTGACCACAGAGCTGGAGGTCATGTGGCCCCCCTGTTCCACAGGTTCCACAGCTGCTGGAGGTGGGTGAGGATGACACAGGGAATAGGAAGCACATCTTACTCCTGAATCTCACACAGTTCCTCCTTTTTCCACTCCAGGATGCATTCCAGGCTTTCCATATCAATCCCACCTTGGTGCAGAAGTTTCTCAAGCCGTTGCTTATCGGAGAACTCGCTCCAGGGGAACCCAGCCAGGACCGAGACAAAAACGTGAGTTTTTGCTCCCTCAGCTGGGGTTCAGGGTGGCTGTTCCCACCATTTTTTCCCTCTTGGGATGTTTTCCAGAGAGGGAGAGAAGTTCTCAGTGACTGAACATCTCCATATTTGCATCCTATCACGGATTCAAATGCGTGTGGAAAGGGGGGCGACACTTTTGGCAGCACAAACCTTTTCTTTCCCACAGAGCCACCAACAGCCAATTTCTGGCAGCCCATTCCAAGCACCCAGGCTGGACTGATCCCATCCTGAAGGGAAATGGGCACTGAGACATGGAATGGGAAACATGCAGCAGCTCTAGGGTCCCTTCTGCTGCTCTTTTGCTGTGTGACCAAGCTCCAAAACACAAGCCCCCAGATGTCTCATTTTTGTGGCCGTGCTAAGGAGCAGCAGCCACTGCCCATCCCCAGTGCAGCTCTGCATCCCTGCTCATCCATTATTCAGGCCCGGAGTGTGGCACAGCCAGCTCTGGCCAGGAAACTCAATCCTGCCCCGTTGTTTGTGGTAGGCCATGATTGTGATATATCTGTGTCACTCACAAGAGAGGGGACAATGCTGGCCTTTGGTGACCCAGGAGTGCTCCTCATGGATGGCTGCACGGGAGCTGACCCACAGATTGAATGGATGCCAGGGGGATAGTGGGTGCTCATTATCAGAGCTCTGGAATGAGGCACAATAGCACCGAGTTCCCTCTTGCTCCAGGGAATGGAGCTTGGGAAGCTCATTCAGACAAGAGCCATCAGGTGATGGGAAATTCAACAGAGTTTGGATTACTCTCCTGGCTCCCGGTCCAAAAGGTCAGGATGTGGGCTCAGACCAGCCAGGACGTTTAGTCCTAGGAATACAGGGAAAAAAATGCTGGAATATGGAGCTAGGGTCTTTGGAATGGAGCTCATCCTTCATCCATCCGTCCATCCATCCTTCCTCCATCCTTCCTCCATCCATCCATCCATCCCATCTATCCATCCATCCCTCCACCCATCCATCCCACAGCTCACTCCCAAGCCTCATCCTGCTCTTGCCTGTCCCGTTGCAGTCCCAGCTGGTGGAGGATTTCCGGACCCTGCGGAAGACGGCAGAGGACATGAACCTGTTCCGAGCCAGCCCTTTGTTCTTCTCCCTTTACCTGGGCCACATCATCGCCATGGAAGTTTTGGCTTGGCTCATGGTTTCCTACTTCGGAACCGGCTGGATCACAACCCTCATCCTTGCCTGCATCCTTACAACTTCCCAGGTGACAAAGAGAGATCTTCTTCACACTCCCATCGTGCCCCTCCATCTCCATTTCTTTCCTGCTTGGCTCTGACTCCCAAACAGCTTCCTAACTATCAGATTTCCCCTCATCCCAGGCCCAGGCAGGGTGGCTGCAACATGATTTTGGACACCTCTCTGTCTTCAAGAAGTCTTCCTGGAACCACATTGTCCACAAGTTTGTCATTGGACACCTGAAGGTAAAGGGAATTATGGAGCCAGGGAATTCTGGGAATGCATCCCTTTGGCCGTGGCAGAGTAGGTAAGGGCAGCTCTCAACCTTCCCAAAGTGAGCAGAGGCACAAAAAATGTTGGTGACCATTGCCCGTGGAGCAGCCTGGGCTAGTGGGAGGTGTCCCTGTCCACGGCAGGGGGTTGGGACTGGATGAGCTTTAAAGTCTCTTCCAACCCAAACCTTTCCAGGAAAGACACAGTGACCTGTGACTCGCTCAGAGTGTATTTATTCCATGTTCTTTCAATGCAGATAGCCCTTGGGGATCCCTCTGGAAACCAGCAATCTCATAGCAACCAACAACTCCACCACTCCCTGCCTGCTGCTCTTTCCAAAGCAAATCCCACTTTGGCCATGGTCTCTGAGTGGCACCACTTTAATTCTCACAAATGATGGGGTAATCCCACCTCGGGAGCAGCTCCCCGCGGATGAAAACTCCCTGTTCTCCTTTGCCCAGGGCGCCTCTGCAAACTGGTGGAACCACCGCCACTTCCAGCACCACGCCAAGCCCAACATCTTCCAGAAGGACCCAGATGTGAACATGCTGCACATTTTTGTCCTTGGGGACACGCAGCCTGTCGAGGTGAGGAGAAGTGGGGAAAACATGGAAAACTGCTGTCCGAGAGGGCCTCGGGAAGTGGTTGCGCAAATCCAGGAGCTGGCTCCCGTTGTTAGACATGACTTACACAGGCAGGACTTCCAGGAATGCTAGAAAGGAAATGCTTAATCCGGGGATTTTGTCTGGCTACGTTGTCTGACAGGAGTTTGGAGCCAACTCTTGGGGCTGAGGAGCAGCCTTGACTGTTAATTCCCAATCCATTTCCTGTGCTGACCACAGGAGAAAGTGTCCTGGGGTAATTCGGGGAAAAATAACGCACATGGGATTGGAGAGGAAGCAGAAAGCCACTCAAGGCAGCTTCATCCTGCTGGCTCCAAGTACGAACATGAGGGGGAAATATGGTGTTCCTCAGTATTCCAGCAGGAGCATTTCAAAACTGACCTTGCATTTCCACAGCAAATCTCTTCCGGCATCAAGTGATTTTAATTTTAATTCAATCTGCCCCTCCAGAGCCAAAATACTTACTGCCTGCTTATAAAAACCTACCCAAATCATTCAAATCATGGCGTTTTTCACAAAAGATTTCTAGTTTTAAGAACAAAACCCCAAGAAAATGGACAAGCAGCAAAGACAACACAGGGAAATACAACGTTATAAATGGTTTCTTGGCCAGATTTTGTATTACCGAGAAAGCAGACTTAAAGGAAAACCTAAACATTTGTGGTAACAAGGAAAACTGGATTTCCTCCTCAAAATATCTGCTATTAGGCCAGGATCAGTCTATCCCAATATTCTCACACTGGTATATAACCCTTTTCCAGATGATGCCAAGTGCAGAGTCTTGCAGAGCTCAGCCCAGAGGGAATAATGTGCCTGGTTTATTGGTGCTACAAGCCTGCCCTTCCAAAAAATCAGCCTTTATCCCTGTCACATTCATATTAGTAAAGATGGAGGTGCTGGCAGCTCTTATCACAGACACAGGGATGGTGAAGCACATCCAAATTCCATCCAGCAAGTAGAAATTATCTTTAAAAATTGAGTTTGCACCTAACGCAATGACAAAGTCAGGATGTTTAATCACTCCAAATCCCTTCTTCCCTTGGTAGGGAAGATTTGCTTCTTCCCCGCTGGTGGGAATTCAGTCAAAACTCCCTGGTCAATAAATTAAGTATTATTGCAGAGAATCTGCTTTTTACCTGGGGATGTCCCGACCCCAGGCTGAGCTGTCTCCTTGTGCCCCGCAGTACGGCAAGAAGAAGCTGAAGTACCTGCCTTACAACCACCAGCACGAGTACTTCTTCCTCAGTGAGTATCCACCCTCCTCTCTTCCCTTTTCCTGGAATGCCACATGTCCTTTCCAGCCCTCACCGCATGAGCAGAGTGACTCCTCAAAATCCCAGCTCATCCCACCCCTTCCTCAGGACCCTGTGCAGGTCCCAAAATCAGCTCAGGGACGTCCAAGCACCTGGAACATCACACCCATAGAGCAAGGGAATGTAAAACAGCTGAGGCTGGGAATCACCTCCTTGTGAGAGGCTCCATGGAAAAGCTGCATGTACCCAGTTCCATGGAAGCAGCCCCTCATGTCCCACCCCTCTGATGGCCAAACCATTTCCCTTTGCCTTGCAGTCTTCCCGCCTCTGCTCATCCCTGTGTATTTCCAAATCCAAATCATCTCGACCATGATCAGGCGCAGGTTCTGGGCGGTGAGTGGAACCTTCCCTCCATCCTTATGGGGTCTGGCTGGAAACTGGAGCACAGAGGGAGGCCAGGGGGCAGGCAGGAATCACCCAGTGCTCCCAACATCCCCAGCAAGGACACATTACCCGAGATGGGCAAAGTGATGCCTGGTGTTTTCTCTCTCCCCCCAGGACCTGGCCTGGGCCATCAGCTACTACCTGCGCTACTTCCTCACCTACATCCCGTTCTATGGCATCCTGGGATCCCTGGGTCTCCTCACGTTTGTCAGGTAGGGGATCAAGGGCATCCCTACTGCTCCCATCCCTGCAGTGCTCTTTGAGCCTGGCTTGGGCTCTGCTGTGTCCCACTGCTTCACCTCCCTCTCAGCAACTCCCAATTCCAGCTCCTCTGGCACTCTTCCTGCATCTCTCCCTGCCCCACGATGGTCCAGCCAGGATTCTCCTCCCTTTCCCCATTCCCTGTTCCCACACGCTGCTGATCCCACTCTGGACCCTCCCAGAGGGTCTCACCCCACCCTCTTCCCAGCTGGCTATGGAGGTAATTCTGTGCATGCTCCAAGTCTGAAATCAAGCTGGAAAACTTATCGCAACCGGCCCATAATTCCCAAAATATTTTATGAAACTCAAAGTGCAAGGAAAAAAAAAAAAAGCAAAGTTGCAAAATCAGATCATCTGCTCTCGCAGAAAACAAACCTGGAACAAGGATGATTCCTGGCAATTCCTTGTCAACATGCATCCAAGACTCTGCTGCTCCCTGCAAACCCCACTCTAGTTACCTCTGGAAATTGTCACAATTTTTCCTGGTTTTGCAGGTTTCTGGAGAGTCACTGGTTCGTGTGGGTCACCCAGATGAATCATATTCCAATGGAAATCGATTCTGAGAAGCACAGAGACTGGCTGAGCTCCCAGGTAACTGCGAGGGGGGGAAAAAAACGCCCCTGATTCACCCCAAAATGGGATTTACTCCCAGAGTGTGAGAGTTACCACCACCCCTTATTAGGATAGAGGCTCTTGTCCATGACTTCTCCCATAAAGATGTTCTTCCCAGAGCCAGCAACACTGGGGAAAGACATGGAATTCCAAAGTTCTGCAGTTAATTTGGCAATCAAAAGGTTACCTGCTCCTGGAGGCAAGTGGAGAGAGGGAATCACTGTGGTGACTGAAGCTGGATGTGACTGCAAACCCAAGAAATATTCCTGCGTGTTTTGGCCTGGCCTGTAGATTCCACAGCAAAACAGCTGAGGGAAAAGTGGTGACTCTTCATTTTGAAAGCTGCCTTTGTCCTTTTGTTCTGGAAGATGAGTGATTGAGTGCTCCCTTTTCTTTACTCTAGAACCATATTCTCCATATATTTCCAGTTCTATCTCCCTGCAAATCCAAGTAAGGTACCTGAGGGAGGAGCCCAATCAAAAATTTGGTTGCATTTTAAGGATTTTAAGGAAAAAATGTTGTATTTTATGATCATTAATAGCCAGAATACCTAAGAATACTGTCAGAATATTGCAACTGGGGCAATAACTACACAGGGATGGGGAAGCTTTGTGTCCATGTGTTTCTCTCCTGTTTTCCACCTTGGTACTGCTGTCAACCTTCTGATCTCCAAGGAGAGAGGCTGAGATTTAGGAATGTGGGCTTGGGCTGCTACATCACTTCACCACCAGCGAGAGTTTGATTACCTGATGGAGGATTAAAGCTCCCCTTGCTGCACCCTGCGGGCCCAGCACGGCAGGCTCTGCTCTCCCAGAGCCCAGGGAAGGGGAATTTCTCCCTGATTTTGGGGCGAGCCCAGCCCTAATCCTCACAGTTTCCTCTCTCCTTGGCAGATGGCAGCGACCTGCAACATTGAGCAGTCCTTTTTCAACGACTGGTTCACTGGGCACCTGAACTTCCAGATCGAGCACCAGTGAGTACCAGGGTCACGAGGGCACTGCCTGCTGGCCACAGCCCCAGGGATGGAATTGTGAGGTGGGGCAGGACCATATGCCAAGGAAAAAGAGTCCCAGACTACACAGCAGTGAAAGTTGTGGCTGTCCCATCCCTGGAAGTGTTTCAGGCCAGGTGGGACAGGGCTTGGAGCAACCTGGGCTAGTGGATTCAGTTCCTGAGCTGTAAGATCCCTTCCCACCCAAACCATTCCATGATAGTCTGATGCTGTTACAGGCATGACATTTTTCTCTCTTGCTTGAAAGCTTTCACCCTCACAGCCTTAATTTAGGGTTTAATGAGGAGTCGTCATTATGCATCTACCATTAAAAGGCTGTGGGCTCGAATCCCAAGCATCCACGTCAGAAAATTCCCCTCCCCTAAAGCACTCCAGTGTTTTATAGAGCGTGGGACTGCATAGGATGCTGGATACCAGATTCCAGAAAAAATATGGAAACCAGGGCCATATGGACAGTCTGTTGCCAATGGCAACAGCAAATGTAAAAGAAAGGGTTTCTAGGGTGAGGCTGTCTGGTTTGGGAGCCAGCTTAGGAAATCTCCACGAAGACCACAGGGCAAGGTCCCCCAAGATCCTTCTTTACCTGCTTCCAGAGGTGGAAAAGCAGGTTACTGGGAATTCAGTTGAGCAAGGAACAATTATTCCCAGAGGAAATGGGTGCCCATCTCCGAGGCTGTTCCCTCACTCCTGCTGCTCTCCCATTGCACTCATGTCACGAAGTGGCTTTTGGTGTGTCCTGGGCATGGATTTGCTTTGAGGCACGACAGGAAAATCAGTTTTCACCACCTCACTGGGATGGAGGAGTGTAAAGCACGGATGTCCCCGTGCCTCTCTTCCTTTTTTTCTGTACAGCTTGAGGAGGAGGCACCAATGCCGAGCCCCTGAAGATGCAGAGACGCCCAGCCCTTGGCGCTTGTCTCGTGAGCTTTCTCAGCTTTGTTTTTATCCTCTCCCCTCCAGCCTCTTTCCAACAATGCCACGGCACAACTTCTGGAAGGTGAAGCCTTTGGTGAAGTCGTTATGTGCCAAGTATGGAGTCCAGTATGAGGAGAAGCCCCTGGGGAAAGCGTTTGTAGACATTGTTGGGTAAGGCCCCCCTGATCCCACCTGCAGCTCATTTTTCTAGGCACACCTATATTTCTATTTTCTAGCACAGAGGATTCAGGACTCAACAGACACTTCAGAAATCTGTCTTGTTGCTCTCAAAATACCAAACACTTAACCTTTAGATGGATACAAACCTGGTGATGGCATTTTTGGGACACGGTGGCTCAGCAGCACTGGGGTCGATCTTAGAGGGCTTTTCCAGCCTTGATAATTCTGATTTTTATACCACCCTGTTCTGGCAGGTGGTGACTCCTGCTCTTGGGAGCTGCCAGCAGATCTCCTACTGCAAAGTGAGATGAATCAAAGGGAAACAGGTCAGGTTACAGCCCCTGCTGCATCCCCTGGGAGCTCTGCCAGCAGCAACAGGCAATTCCCTGCAGGCAGAGCTAGAGAGGAGTATAACAGTCCTTGTCAGCAGCCTCGGTGTTAATGTTGCTGTCTCAGTTACTCCGAGGGGAATAATTCATGGCAGGGAACATGAGAAAGCTCTGCAGTCCAGGCCCCTCCTGCACAAACCCCTCAGAGTAAAGTGGGGTGGCCACAACGGGCAGGAGAGCTGAAAACTGGTTCCAAACCTGCTTTTGTCCTCAAATCCTGTGAGGACAGGGCCATGCAGCACCAAGGCACCGTGGGGTGAAGCCTGGAGGCTCTCACAAGGACTTACAGCCCCTTCCAGTGGCTAAAAGGGCTCCAAAGGAGCTGGAGAGGGGCTTTGGATAAGGGTCTGGAGTGACAAGATGAGGGGGAATGGCCTCCCAGTGAGAGAGGGGGGTGTTCTGTGAGTGTGAGCCTGTAACTGATACTAAAATTCAGTAACAGGTTTCATTGCGGGAAAAACACAACAGCAGCAAGATTCCCAAACTTCTTTTCTTCCCACAGGTCCCTAAAGAAATCTGGAGATCTCTGGCTGGATGCTTATCTCCATAAGTGATCATGAATCTTTCTGGGGAGGTGTGAGTGACCGGGAGGGATGGGGGGGTGTGGGGGGGGAATCACACTTGTGTCTTTTACTCTCAGATCTCAGTCTAAATCCATGGTTGGAGGGGAGTTTCCTGTCTTGTCAGCTGCTTCTGGTGCAGGCCCAGGCAATCTGTTTAATCCAGGCAGATTTTAAAATGTGCTCCAGAGGGTGGAAAGCGAGGCCAGCATTGCAGGGGAAAAGAAGGTTGGGAGAGGATGATGATGAGGAATGTTTAAAAAAGGGGCATTAATATCTGACCTTGACCTTCTTTTCACAAGATTCGTTCTCATTCTGCCTAAACCACACGAGCCCTGATTCACACCTTAGAAAAAAAGGGTTTTTTCTAAGGCCTCAGCGAGTGTTTGCAATCCAAGGACACCCCAGTCAGCTCATGCCTCTTTCCCATGTTTGTGTGAAAGAGGAATCACATCCCACGGGACTGGCAGCTGCTGTACTGTGCTTCCAGCCCTGCCCAGAACCCAGCCTCCCTCCCTTCTCTAATCATAGCATCCCTTTAGTCCAAGCTGTGACTCTGGCCCTGCACAGCTAACCCCTAACCACAGCAGGGTTAACATAGCCATGTTTTTAGGATCAGCCCCTATTCCCAGGGGTCTGTAGAAGATTTCTGGGCTTAAACAGCAAAACGTCTCCTTTAGGAGAGGGTCTGTTTTCTTTTTAATGAGCAGCAGGTCTGGCACAGCGAATTGTCAGTAAACCACACAAAAGACCAAAACAATCACGCAAGCAAAACGTGCTAATTGCTCCTCAGTGCTCCAGGGGAACCACAAATGGCCTTTTCACCATCCCGCCCGGCAGAAACCCAGGGTTCTGCCTGTCTGCACAGGCCTGGCAGGCAGGGAGCCTCTTCCTGCCTGCTGGAGGCCCGGAGCCATGGCACCACTCACCCTTCCCTTGGGAACCATCGCAGGAGAACAGGAGTTCTCCCTGCCCAAACAGTCAATCCCAGCTGGAATCAGGACTGCCCAGGCCGTGCTGCTGATGTGAAACCTTTGGAGAACCCTCTTAAGAGTTGCCTAAAACTCAATTTTCTTCCCAGCACCCAATTACCAAAATTTGCTAATGGCTTATTGGGAGATATGGTTGAACAGCTTCCAGGTGCTTCTGGGACAGGCAACCTGATGCAAATAAATCCAGGGGTTCAGATTCACCTGCAACAGCACAGAAGAGCTGTTTAGTTTAGGACAAAGGGCCATGGCTCCAAAAGCAGCCTCCAGCTCCAGCATCCACCTCGGTGCTCCCTGGAAACACCAGGAGAGAGACTCCGGTTACTTTGCATGCTTCATTGCTTCCCTCAGCTCTGAAACTGGATCTTCTCTATCAAATCCCTGAATCCTAACAGCAGCATCCCACAGAATCAGCCAGGTGCTTCACCATGAACAGAGATTACTCCGGGACTGTGGCCAGAATTGTAAAAAACAAAAATTAATCCCTGCCCTCCTTCTTTGGAGAATAAAATGAGATTTTATCTTTGCTTACAGATGGGGAATTCAGCATCTTGCATCTTCAGCAAACCAGTGGTACTTAGGGTTTGTAAAGGGCTTCTTCTGGGAGCTTTGTCCACCCAAGCATCACCAGGAATGTTTAGGGTGAAAAGCTACATAAATAACATCCTTCTGTGATTTGCCAGGCAGGTAGTAAGGAGCTATAGCCTGGAATTTGGCTAACCTCATTAGGACTGCCTTAATTTGTGCATCTCTTCCTGACTCCTTGAATGTACCTCACTGTGCTCCAGCAAGGATGGCCATGAGCACAGTGGCATCAGCAGTGCAAGCTTTTAAATCTCCAGCTCATTCTTCTGACAGCCCTTGGGGTTTTTATTTCCAGAGCAGATATTTTCCTTCTTAACCCTGTCCCCTTCTTCTCTTCTCACCTTTCTTCTTGGGAAACTGTTTGGGTTGATCTTGGGAAAGATGAGCTCTTAGGCAAATGGGCGTTTTTTCCCGAAAAAAAACTTAGTATTTTTTTCAGGCAAACCCTCTCTGACTCATAGAGCTTCTTCCTCTCCCTCCAAAAAATCCCAGCTTTCTGTCTTGGAATTTCAGCTGTTTCCAATGTGCCTTGATTCCTCCTTAACACCCCATCCCTGGAAGTGTTCCAGGCCAGGCTGGATGAGGTTTGGAGCAACCTGGTCTAGGGAAGGTGTCCCTGCCCACGGCAGGAGGGTGGAATTGGCTGATCTTTATTGTCCCTTCCAACCCAAACCATCCCAGGATTCTTTAAGCTCTCCACCCTTTAACTGGAGCAGGTCGAACAGATCCCCCGACAAAGAGCCCTGGGAGTCTGGATCAATCTGCTTTGTTCTCATTGCTCTCCAAGGAAAATTAGGTTTACCTGGAGACATTGCAGAAGTTTCAGTAAAACTGGAGACGTAGATGTTTATGAACTTCCCATGAGCTTCCTTGGCTTTTTCTCCAACAAGGCAGCAATGAGTGAGGCATGAGCAGGTTAAAATTTGCCATCAAAATGACCTAAACACAGAATTTTCAGCACAGCTTTGCCAAGCTTTCCAAGGACTCTTAACTAACCAGTTTCTCTGAAAATAATGAGGTGAAATCTCCACTTTCTCTCTTGATAAAGGTCATTCATTTGCACTGTAATGAGACACAAACATGAAAAAAAACACCAAACCCTGTAACCAGTAAGAGGTGCTGGGAGCCTGCCAGGGTTTATTGAATCCAGCTACACCACATGGCCACAGGGAGCTGGAAACTGAGCTGGTTTCAGGGCAGAGAATGAAACAACAGCCAGGGAAGGACTGGATTTGTTCTCCTCACTCACCGTGGGGGACTGGAGCAGAAGCTGGAGGACCAGGATGGTCGAGGACGGCAGAGAAAAGCACAAACTGCAGCAGAGTGAAGCCTCTGGGTGTGTTCTGGGAGGAGAAGGAGAGATGAGAGAAGTTTGGGAAGGTCAGGGGTTGGGGAGGGATGCATGAGAGGGGGAGGAAAAATACGGAGAGGTGAAGGAGAAGAAATTTGGAATCATGATCCCCCAGTGTGGCTGGAATCTGCCTGGAGGACTGTGCTGGGGACACAGGGCAGAGCTGGGGCTCAGAGGGGGTGGCAGGGACTGGTGACACCCACGGGCACCTCGGAGTGAGCTGGATCTCACACTGAGCCCCCCTCCCGCAGCTCTGGGAGCAGGGACTCACTGCGCCCAGCTCCCAGGGAGAGGCACAGTGGGAATTAGGGGACTTTCCTTGGAGTTTTTCCTCCAAGCACGGGTTTGAGGAGCCCAAATCCCAACTGCTGCCTGGAATAGGGCTTGGGGGGCTCGTCAGGACCCATCTCCAGGCACCCTCACTCCCTGCTGCAGAGGCTGAGCTCTCTGGCTGGATTTGAGGTCTTCATTAGGGCAGTGACATCCTTCTCCTCAGTAGATGCTTTCCTAAGGAAGCCTTCCTAACAAAGCCCTAACATTCCCAATGTTGAAACAGAAAACCCACATTCCTTATAGGACAGCTCCTGGGTTGTTTGGTTTTTTTCATTCTTTAAAAAAAGGAAATAAATATTCCAGTAACTCAAAAAGAACAATTTTTTTTCCTTGTGTATTCTACCACTCAATAAAATCATAACTATTTGTTGACCATATAAATGCTTTATGTG
Source organism: Vireo altiloquus (assembly GCA_013396875.1). Lineage (NCBI taxonomy): Eukaryota > Metazoa > Chordata > Aves > Passeriformes > Vireonidae > Vireo > Vireo altiloquus. The sequence goes on from VZRF01000933.1 coordinate 206,411, forward strand.
GGTTTTTTTCCAGTCACATTTGGAGCCATGGGTGCTCAGGGAATTTGTTCCCTTTCTGAATGCCTTCTGCTATACAAACCCACAAGCAGGTGGCATGGAGATGCCAACTAAGCAAGTTAGGACATTTTCAGGGAGGGAATTTCACCATTCATGTTTTGCTCTGAGATCAAAAACATCTTCAGATTGAGAATTGTAGAGCCAGAGTAGGATTTGACATGAAGGGCGATTCGAGCTCCAATTTCCCATTTAACCTTGTAACTGCTGTTTTTAGCAGTTCAAAATCAGATCCCAAGGCAAGAACACTGTGGAAGGAAACTAAAAAGGGATCTGGGTGATTATGGCTTCCCTTGATTTTCCTGGGGTTTTTTGTTGAGGAGCTGTTAGCCAGTGAGGGTGAAAAGTCCTTTTTCCACTTCATGTGGTGAAATTAGTGGAATTATTTTGATACCAGTGACTTTAATTGCACAAATGGATTTCTTTGTCAACCTCCACAAGCTCAGGATCAGTGGTGCTGCTTCCCCACATCCTGGGAATAGACACCAAAGGAAAGGAGATTTTCCTGTCAAAGATTTGCCTGGCCACTCAAACACGGCCTCTGGACTGTGTGAGGAGGCAGCTGAGGACAAAATTGCTGTGAAAACTTTATAAAAGCATTTTACAGTTTTCTAGAAGTCCATTTTGTGCCCAATCATGGCTCATCCCGGGGTGTGGTGAGCACCTTGCAGCAGCTTTTCCAACCCAGAGCTCCATCTTCAGTGGGTTTGGGGTCGACACCAGCAGTGGGTTTTAGGTCAAAAGTGTCTCGAGGTCATCCCAGAGGTTTTAACAGAGCTGCTTCTGCCAAATGAACCCATTGTAAGCTGTCTCACCAGGTGGAGGGGCACACAAAGGAAGCTGACAGGCTGTCCTGGGTCAGGAGACAAAGTGATGGCCAGAATATCCTTACCTGTCCCCTAAAAACAACATTGGAGCTTGCCAGAGTCCACAGGAATTGCTCCATAGGCAAACTCCTCCTGCCCAGAGGGCAGGTGCCACGAGGTGTCACAGAACCCAGGGCAGAGAACTGACCCCGTTTTTAGGGCTTTCATTTCATCCCAGAACAAACAAAGGTTCCCCTGGCACAAACCCAGGGGGCTCTGACACAAAAATTAACTGTTACAAATCGATCCCTTCATCCACAAACAACATTGCTTTAAAAATATCACTCTTTACTTACTCTGCAGGGGCCCAGTTTTGGAGGTCTCAGGAAAGTGCTTCACCACATAATTTGTGTGTGGCATCAGTGTGGGGAGAAACGAGTTCATGGTGTTCAGATGTGCAGTTTTTACCCACTCCAAGCTGGCCTGGAACACTTCCAGGGATGGGGCAGCCACATTTGCGAGCTCCCTTCTTGCAACAGGTTTTTAAAACTCTGTTAAAAAAGTAAAAAGTCAGCATCAAGTCCAGCCTCTGGAAAACCCTCAATTTCTACCCAGTGTTTGTGCTGGGTTACATCATGTTATCATCTATATTTTATTGAAAAATTAGTCTGAATTCCTCAAATATCACACAGAAAAACTTTCACACTGAGTCCTCCCTACATCATCCCTTTCTGCTGGGGATTCTACAGAACAGGGCACTGTTGGAGCTGCCATAAGGTGAATATTCCAATCATGTTTCCAGCCACTCATCGTCCATTTGGAAACATATTACGAAGGGAATAATCCAGAATTCCAGAGTGAGCCAAGAGGTGAATCACTCCCCCGCAGCAGAACATAAAATATAACAAAATAAATAGAAATTATATATATGAACAATAATATGAAATAAAAATAAAGGTGATTTCTATCCCCCACAGAGGCTGGAGGGTGCAAATATAAGTTTCACTGGGGTAAATGATGATGTTTTTTAAAACATTCTGTGACAGAGCTTTCCCACCTTCTGCCAGCCACTGAGGTTTGGAGGTGAAGCCCAGGCTGCTCAGGTCAAGGGAGGAGAAATTCGAGAAAGGAGTGGGAAAAGGCCAAGGAGAAGGATCCCCACCTGGAAGCACCACCTTCGCCTGCAGCATCCTCCTGAGCACAGTTAGGTAACTCCCCAACTTCTTGGCCAGCTGCTGGCTGTGGAGATGACAACGAGAGGATTAATCACAGTAATTGCCTGAATGGGTGTGGCTGGTTCACTTGCCTGATTGATTTAATTGGCCTCAATTAGCCTGGCCTTCATTAAGCAGCAGTTGGTTTTTTATAAGATACAGGAGGCACACTACACTTTCTCTGTGTGTTTTGTTCCTTTTTTGCTTACAGATGCCTGACAAAACCTGTAAGTTTGGGTTCTGAGCTGAAGATGCTGTTGGTTTGATGCCTTAAATGGTTACCTAGAAACAGAGGAATAAAGGAGGGATTTATTTGAAAGGCATTCAGAGGTCACACTCTGGGCTCCAGAGGCTCCTGCCTCAGTGCATCCCAAAATGGACAATGACAGCTCATGAGTTCTTCACACTTTGATATCAGCATCAATTCCCCAAGCAGAACCCTGGCAAGGATGGAATTTCCCCAAGCTTTCGCCCCTCTCCCCAAGATGAGGGTTTGCAGTTGTTGGGCCCAGGAGGGTCTGGGTGTCCTTGGAGAGCGAGCTGGAGAGGCTTTGTTATGTCTGTGTGAGCATGAGAGAACAGCACTGAACGAGCTCCAGGGAACTGCAGAGTTACACTGGGCACTGCAGGGTTGGAGAAATATAAAAGTTGAAACCTAAGGCATCAGGTTTCTCAGCTGGAGCCAGTCCCTGGCCCAGCATCTCCAGGTAAATCACTTGGAGTTGAAACGATCCCCCTTTGCAAGTCCACGAGCCTCTAGGCCACGCTCACAAGCCCAAACAGAGCAGAGCAGCACAGCCTGTGCCTCACCATCACCCTGGGGAGGGGGAAATGAAGTGTGAACAGCAACCAAAACACTGCTGCCAACTCCAGCTCCGTGCCTTGCTCATTCTTGTCTCCCCACCGTGCCGGAGCTCACCAAGTGCTAAAAATGAAACACCTGATTTGGTGAAGGTATGTGAGTGCAACGGAATCCAACAGCACTAGAGGGCAAGGAATGGTGAGGCCACCATGTTCCAGCAGCATTCCAGCACCGTGACTGCATCCAGAGCCCTGCAGAAAACCAACAGCTCCGCAGTAACAGAATGTCTGGGCTTGAATGGTGCAGCTGGAGCTTCTGGGCAAGTCAGGATGATCTTTAGAGGACCCCTCCAACCCAAACCCTGGGAATGTTTCTGTCTGCATAAAACAAAATAAAGAATTAAAAGCAAAGAAATGTTGAGCCTGCTCTGCCCTGTGATGCACAAACGAATCACACACAAAACAGAGGGCAGAGATTACGAAGCAATTTCCTTTCTTCAGTGTCTTTGTAACCTCCTTTAAACAGAGAGGGACAGTTTTTAAGGTCTCTACTGAGATATTTAGTAAAGAGGCTCTCCTTGATGTGGTGGTGTTGGGAGAGGGATGAGTCCCACATGCTGCAGCAAGAGAGAGGGTTTAAGTCATTTGTGTATTTTGAATGTATAAAGCCAGGCTTTTAAAACCAGCATGGAGAAGAAAAAGTAGTGACAACAGAAAAATGTTTTTTTGGGCTTTCCAAACTCAGATGGATCAGGCACTACTCAAACACAGCCCACGAGGGCTTCTCCACACACACATACTTGCAGCGTGAAATGAATAAGATCAGGAACCCAGATTCCCTCATCTAGTAAGGACTAGTGTCTGCCACAGCTGCCAAGGTTTTGGGGTGGTTGCCAACACATCACCTGCCCAGAAGCACCGTGGGGCCATCAGACACTGCTCCCACTCCCCTGAGATGTTATTTATCAGTGCCCTGATGGAAAGTTGGATTAGTTTCCTCCCTCCTGGTTTTGCCAGCTGGCACTGGTGGCCTGACAAAGGGGAATGTCACCAAAGGCAAGGGACAAGTCACCTCTGTCCAGGCGCTGGTGCAGAAAGAGCAAGGGTGTCACTGAGCTGTGACCCACATGTGTGTCCATGGGTGTGAAGCAACTTCACTTGACTCTAAGGTGATTAACAGTGCACAATTAGCACAGCCAGCCAGTGGAATTAAGGGCAGGGAGCTGTCCTTGAGCCAATCCCATCTGCCAGAGGGAAGCCTGCAACCCCAGAACCAGAGGAGGAGCAGAAACTGAAAGTGTTAGCACAGAGTGAAAAGCTCAGGACGTTCTGTACCCCACACGGACATCCCCAGGAGCTCTGTGAGCAGCACAGCACTGACTGCTGGGGTTTGCACTGCAAACCTTCCTGGGGAGCACCTCCAGCTTCAGCTTCCTCCTCCCAGCTCCCCTCTCTGGGACACTCCCACATGGAGCTTTTTGGGACTTCTATTCCTGCACAAATGGCTTTTGCATCACTGGAGTCACTTGTAAGTAACCAGATTTGTACCAATGACTCAGTACTGGTGTAGCTGATGTCTCCTCCTACAGGGGGAATCGTTTCAAGATTAAGCCAAACAAAAGCTAAGGAGTACCTTTTCCTTCCCAAACTTTCCCTGCTGTCCCTCAGCTCCATCACTCCTGCCAGTCCTATCTCATCTCCTGAGCCTGGACACCACTGGCAGCTCGGATTTATCACAGAATCCCAGAAGGATTTAGGTTGGAAGAGACCTTAAAGCTCATCCCATCCCACCCCCTGCCATGGGCAAGGACACCTTCCACTGTCCCAGGCTGCTCCAAGCCCCATCCAACCTGGCCTGGGACACTGCCAGGGATCCAGGGGCAGCCACAGCTGCTCTGGGCACCCTGTGCCAGGGTCTCAGCACCCTCACAGGGAAGGATTTCTTCCCAGTATCTCATCCAAATCTACCCTCCTTCATCTTAAGGTCATTCCAAAGCCATTTTCCCATCTTCCCCTCACATCCAGCCCACGACCAGGCCAAGTCTCATTTTCTCTACCTTCCCCTTTCCCTCCTAATTCACCCCTGAGGGAGGTGAAACATTCTCTGGGAGTTACATCAACCAGCACAAAGTCCAGCTGCCTTCTCAGCCTGGCTAAAGTCAACCTTCCAGCTCAGCCCGGCGAGGCTCGCACAAACACGGCAATATTGACCTGACAAACAGCAAATGTGACCTCTTGGCTCTCAGCACCCGTGTCACCACAGGGATTTGCTCCTATTAGGAACGTGGTGCCTTGGCAGAGCTGGCCAGCCCCAGCCCCGGGTGCCACGTGCACACCGAGAGCGGTGCCAGGACATCTGACTTTTTCCTGGCAGGGCCACGCTCCCTGAATGTCCAAAATGTCTGGAATTTCCCCATGGCTGACCCAGTGCTGCCTGTTCTGCAGGGATCCTCACTGCTTTCACGGGTTCATCCCACAGGAAGGTTGGGAAAGCTTGGAAACTCTTGATTTTTCTGAGGCCAGCTGCTTCTCTCTTTTCCTTGATTGTGCCTGGAGTAAATAATAATAAAAAGAATCTTTCATTTGTTGGTTCCTGGGAACAGGAACCATCCATCTCTGTGGGCATGTGGGGACAGCCTGACCGGCTATGCAAAGACAGCCTGATTTACAACCCCGAGTAAACCTGGAGTAATTCCACAGGCAGGGAAAGGACACAGCCGGCAGACACAGAGAACTGCCAGGAGCAACCAAATCTCTCTGGTCTAAATCCCAGTTTCTCAAATATTAATATCCAAACACCTAAAAGTGCCTCATTGTGCACAACACTAACCTCCACCATCATCCAAATATCCTTTTCCTCTCCTGGACTCACACTTTACAGCAGGGGAAAAGGACTTAGAGGGCTGAAAACAAAATCAAGCAAGTCACACACATCTAAAAAATCAGATTTTTGAATTTCCATCCCTCTGAAGCTCTTTCTTTTGGCCCAGGACAGGCTGGCAGGCCCTTTGTGGGGGCAAATAGGTGCAAGGGAAATTGTTGTTCATACAGCAGGAGAGGTACAAGAGGACCCAGTTCTTCTCATACTCTGGTTTCTTTCTGAGGGGAAAAAAGGCAGGAAAGCTCTGGTGGAAAAGGTGGGGAATAGGGGACACGATGTCTTCTCATGTTGTAGAAGTTTAGGAGGCAATGTCACAGGGAAATTTCTGCCATCCTGAAATTCCTGCTGCCATTGCACTGAGACCCAGACGCAGCAGAACATTCCCAGTCTCTCATCCTTACAGAAATCCAAATCCTTCCCTTCCTTTACACTTTCCAGCTGCCCATTCCCACTGCCAGCAGCACGGGGAAGCTGCAGGAATGTTTCCCTCTCAAGAGGCTGCGGGAGAGGGTCAGGAGCGGGTGGGACCTGGAGATACTCCATTCTCCCAGGTAAGGCAGGGAGGGAATGAAGGAGGGAGGAGAGTCCTTGCCTAGGCTGCCTCTGCCCTCTTGTGGCTGCCTGGCCGTGCTGCACAACCAGATTCTTGTGCGGCTTTTTAATTGAAAATGAAATTAAATCCCTTTCTGGAGACAGCTCTCCCCACTGCCATCTCCAAGACGGGAGCAGGAGATCTTCCACGTTAATGTCCAGAGCTGGGCAGGGAGAACAAGTGATTTCAGTGAAACCAGAGCGACCCAAAACCTCTGCCTGCTGAGAGGAGAAGGGGAAGACTGCTCAGAAAAGAGGAAGGAAGATCCTTGAACTACCCAGCACCCGTGCAATGCTTCCAGCCAGCAAATTAAAGGAGACACAAGGGAGCAGGAGAAGCCTCAGCTTCCCTCAGGAAGAACAGGGAGCTGCTCTGATGAATATCAGCATCCAAAACCCCACCCTGTAGGATTTCCTCTTGTACCCCAGGCACCCCAAGCCTCCAACTCCAACCAGGCTTGTAGAGGTTAATAGCAAACGTTTATTTTCCTTTATGAAAGAGCAGGGTGCAACCATCCCACTGTTAACAGAGTGACTTCATTTTCCTTCACAAATTGTTCTCTCTGCTTAGTTTGAAACGCAAGACAACCTCAGACAAGGCATTGCTCCAGTTCCTGCCGTCTCAAAAGTGCTTTTCAACGTGACGCCGAGGGGGAAAAAACATCCCACAAACCAAAACATCTCCTACCCAGAGAGATTATTATGTTTGTGCAGTGCAGCAGCTCACGGCACAGGAAGACATGGAGAGGTTGAAAGGACAGGGGGAGGAGATGCAAGGAGAAATTCCAGGGGTGGAATTCACCTGAGCTGAAATTCACAGCTGGGGAAACCAAAGGTTTTACCTTCCCTGTGTTATTTCTCTCTCCCCTAGACAAAACCAAGGCAACTCGGTGGAAGAAAATCCAGTTCCTCCTGTAACATCCTTCAGGAGAGGATGGAATTATGGAGCTGAGGATGGGCATCAGCTTGCCTCGGGTGGCAGAGGGACAGGGTGACAACCCAGTCAGAAGTGAAAACCCCAGAGTGGGTAACGGCTGAGCTGATTCGAGAGTCACTGAAAAAAAGGCTAAATTAGCTACAAAATACTGTCATGGCTTCAACAAACCTGGGTCCGAGTTCAGGATGTGTCAGGCCTGTGCATTCCCACAGCTCCAGGGACATCCCTCCCTCCCAGCACATTTTGAGGCGTGCAGGAACCTCAGCCACATCCCTCACGTGCACACAGACATCTCAGATTCCCTCACCAGGGAATGGCAGCCCAGGAAAAGCTGGGATTCCCAGTGGACAGGCATCTCCAGGCCTGATGTAACAGCAGGAAGGAATCTCTGGGCTTTGGGACTGCCCAGCCTGGGCACGTTCCTTATGGAGACACAAAGAGCCCAACCTAGGAGCCTGAAGAGTGGCAACAGGACTGCCCAAAGCTCCCTCAGGGCAGGAACATCTCCAAGGGCTGTTTGTGTGTGAGGTTTGTGTTTAGGAGCATCTCGGGGGACTTCCCACCAGACTGCCAAAGGGTCCTGCATCTGCCTCTGACAGCTGCAGCAGATTCCCTAGTCCAGGAGGAAACACCCTGCAGCCAGCTGGGAGTTACGGAATTTCCCTGCTCCCTTTCTTCTGCTGGAGGCCCCAGGTGCACAGCTCCAGCCATTCCCCAGCCTGGATAACCCAGTGCCAAAGATCCAGCTAAAAACAGGAACAAATGCCTCTTTGTGACTCTGCTGGCAAGAAGCTTCTCTTGCAGGGCTCCTTTAAAAGGGACAAGGAAGTACTTGGAAACAAACTGTTCAAGATTATTGTGCTCTGCTGGCATTTTCAGGGCTGCTGTGGTCAGCAGGACCTCGGGGACAGCACCCTCTATCCCAAAAAAACAAGTGGAACAGACAGCCAGCATCTGTCCTGACAGACTGGCTCACAAGGAAGGTCCAGAATTCCCACCCTGCACAGGCCTGGCCTTGGGTTATGCCAAAACAGGCTGCATATAAAAACAAAAGGTTTAAAAAAGTTGGATATATACTGCATATAGGAGACTCCAGAGTCTGTGGATGGCCATCCCAGAGCAGCCAGGGCCAGCCCAGCTCCCCCCCAGCTCCAGGGGCAGCGGCATTCCAGTCACACTTGGAGGAGCAGGACAGCTGAAGGTGGAACTGGTGCCTCTTGCTCCTTGCTCCAGGCAGAGGGAAGGTGGGAGGGAGCAGGACAAGCACTGCACTCCAAGCCCTTCCTCCAGGAGCAGTTTCTTGCCACGCTCAGGGCTCTGCTTACATCTCGCTGGGATAAAACCCCAGCTTGGCCAGAGACATCTCCCTCCGCAGCCGCATGACCTCCCAGTACATCAGCTCCACTGCAAAGCACAACGGGGAGGGAAGAAGGGGAAAAAAAAACACAAAAAAGATCAGTAAGGAGGGCACAGCTGGCCACCAGCTCCTGCTCTGCTGTGCCCCTCAAGCAGAGAGAAGCAGGAGAGGCCCATCAGGTCACCCCTTACCAGGGGAAAGCTCCCAGGAAGCTGATACCCGAGGGAAAGATGCTCCAACTCCTCCCCTCGTGCCTTTCTTTTGTCATTTATCTGCTTCTGCCCAGCTGGCCCCCACTCCTGTCACCCCAAACAGCTCCTCCCAGTTCCTCCCAGTTGCCTCCCCACAGAAGAGCCAGCTCTTACCATCCTGCCTCACCAGGCCTTGCTGGATGTAGCGGATGTAGGTGAAGAAGTTGCACACTGCTGTGATCTGAGGGACAGGGGGAAAGGGGGGAGGGAAAAAAAAAGGAACAAAGATTTGAGACTTTGCTTTGGTGCAAGTGATGAAAATGAGTCAAATCTGCATGCAAAAACCAATTTTTTGTGGGGTCAGCTCTTCTAAAATGCAGCTCAGGAAAGAATTAATTTCTAAAATCCTCCACTGAGCAAGAGCCCCAAGAGCAACATTAACAAATGATCCACCTTCTCCCTCCCCTCCACAGAAAGAACAGTTTGTTCCCACAGCCAGGCACAGATCTGACTGGAACAGTAACAGCCTCTAAAGAGCAGAAAATTACTGTGTTTTACAAAGGGGAATTAAATAACAACAATAAAGCCAAACAATCAAAGCCCTGTACCGAATGGAATCAGGGCAAGGAAACGCACTGAAGGCTATCTGAAAGCAGAAGGAAAAGCTGGATCTGCCCCATAATCATCAACCAAAAGCCACCTTGACCTTAGGAACAACCTGAAATCCCAGAGTTTTTCCTCAATTCCAGGGTTGACCCTCAGGAGCTCATCCACTGCAGGGCATGGAATAATTCTGGGGAGGTGAAGGACTCACCCTGGCCCTGCAGGAAGGGGAAATGTAATAGTAATTCCCAGAGTCTCCTAGCATGATCCGGTGCTTGCAGGTCCTGGGGAGGCCGCTCAGAGCACATTTCCTGCAGGAAAAGGGAAAAAGCACTTCAGCAATCCAGTGGCACAGCACAGATCCAGCAATTCAGCCACTTGGAGTGATGGAAGTGATGGCTCAGAAGCCACCCCGGAGTCAGGCAGCGTGAAGAAGGGAAAAAAAAAACCTTTGTAAATGGCATAAATGGCAAGTTTGGGTGACTTTAGGTGAAAGCCCCTTTTCCCTGGCACACAGCCCAGGAAATATTAAAGAAATATTTTTCTGGATTTTCCCTGGAAACCCCAGGAAATATTAAAGAGGTGAGGCTGGAGCAGAGCACAACCAATGTCCCCTGGTCTCTGCACATGTCCCCCACATTCCAGGGCAGGCTCAGGTGTGTCAGCTGTGCTGGTGGGATGCAAACACGCTGGCTGGGCACCAAACTTGGCCTCAAACCAGGTAAATCCAGCATTTGAGCAGGGATTTGCACATACCACACACTCAAAACAGGCCAACGCCTCCTTGGGCACGCAGGGAGGGAGCATGGCTTCCCAATTTTGAGATTTCAGAGGGTGAAAACAGCCTTTTCTGAACAATCAGCAGCAGGGGGTGCAGCATTCCTCTATTTCCTTCCATTTTCTCCTGCTGTTTGCAAGGCAGATGATTCCCATCAGCACTTTTAGCAATAAAGCAGAATTTTCTACTGCACAGTTATCACCACATTCCTCAGGGACTCAGTGGGAAGGGGAACATCACTCCCAAACTGCAAAAAAGTCTTCTCTGGGGAGCCACAGGTGGTGACAGCAGAGGGGAGCAGATGTTTCAGACAAAAAAAATGCTTGTCCCTGGGCTTGTTTTCCACTGCTCTCGGAGGCAAACATTAGCCAAGAGTGGAAGCACGGGTTCCAAGCGTCCAGATGCAAGGAGAAGTAATCATTGACCAAATATTAACACAACTCAAGGAGATTAAATTCCCAGGAGGTGCAGGATGACCAAAATCTTTGTAAACAAGATACCTGGAAGGAGCCACGTATTTGAGCATTGCAATATCCTGGAAAAGAGTGACTCTTGCCAGGTTGGTACCACCTGGGGTAAAACCACAGCTATCACAACCAAACTCAGCAAAACTGCCATAAAAATCAGTGGTTTGCATCTGGGAAAAAAAGGGGAACAAATTCCTTTGGGGTCTTTTATTGCCAATGGGTTCCTTCCCATCCTGCTTGGGTGGAATTTAAACAGGGTTAAAGAGTTAGGTCAGCTCAGCACAAGCCTCCAAGCTGCCACATGGGGCCGAGTTAGTGACTTGTTAATTCTCCAGAGATCTTTGATCACTGGCTGAACAATAAATGTTTCACTTACGTTACAATTTGTGACCGGAAGCCACTGCGAAGACAAAAAAAAAAAAAAAAAATTAAAAAAAAATCAAAAGGAAACTGAAAAGGATAAACACAGGATGGGTTGTTTGGGGAATAATTTGTAGGAAACATGCATGTCCCTTGCTGTCACCTTGGAAGGTAGGAAAGGATATTAAATTTAATATCTAAATAAAACCCCTCAACTTTGGAACATCACATCACTACTGCTGGCCTGAGGTGACCCCGAGGTGGCCCCAAGCTGTCACACCACCCCAAGACAGGGGACAAACCAGCAGCAAGGAGAGGACAAGGCAGGGAGACCTTACTTGGGGCCACCACACTCTTCTGCTGCCACCTTCCCCACAGGGACAGCCTGGGAAGCCACTGGCTCAATGGTGAGGGTGTTCTGCTCCACAGCTGCTCGCACCAGCTCCGACAGCTGCAGCAAGAAAAGGGAAAACAGGGATGAATTCTCCCCAAAGGTGATGCTCCAGAGCTGCTCCTGTTTTTCCAGCCCTCACCTCCTGCTTGGTGAAGTCCAGACAAGGTCCCACATCTTCTCGGTAAATTCTGTCCAGGAAGGAGCAGGACTTGTCCAGAGTTGGAGATTCCTTCCAGGCCTGGAACTCGGCAAATAAAATGGAGTCGACCTGCAGCGAATGTCCAAGAGGAGGGGGAAGAAGGAGGGATAACCTGTTAGTGCGCAGGAAACATCTGCTCTTGCATCTGGAGAGGCTCAGACATCATGGAAGTGCCTGAGGGAAGCTGCCTGGCTCCAAAGATCTCCCATTTTCCACCCGGCAGCAGTTCTGTGCCAGAGTGACACTGTTGCCTTTTCCTGGTCTTCAAATTAAAATTAAGATATGGCTGATAGGGTAAATGGGGTTTTACTTTGGTATTTATTTCGGGATCTTTGGGTACAGCACTTTGTCCAGGTAGAATGTTTTGAAAATATATGCACTCCATTATACTGAAATACATACACTGATAGGCTTTGTAAAATTAACATATTTATCAAAGATTTTTCAATGAGAGGCTCGAGTGAAATTTTTTTCTGAGGAATTTTTTTTCTGGATGGGCCTATCTTAGTTTACAAAAATATGTTTTGGAGAGGACTTTGGTGTCTGGGGCTTTTTAGACTGATTTTTTGGTTTAATGGTACAGTGGGTTTCAGTTAAGTTATTGGACTTGGAAAGTTACAAGTGTGTGGGCTAAAAGCACTAATACATAAAACTATAGAAGAGTATGTAAGAGGGGTATAACAGAAAAAGTAAAAAATCATTCTGCCATCAACACAGCCACCCTGGGCTGTGTGTGCCAGAAGCCTGCAGGCACCTCTCCATCCCATTTCCCTCCAGGTGGCTTTTCCTCCTTCCCATGGCTGCAGGAAAGCCACCACATAACCACAGCACAGACCAAGTGCCTGCTCAGTCTGTAGCAGCAACGATGAGAGCAGCTGAGGGGCAATAGGAGACTCTCTGGGACCTGGCATTTAAATCCCAGATGGATCACTGGGCAAAGCACCAACCTGACTGACAGGGCAGTTCCTACAAGCCAAACAAAAGCTGCTGAAAGGAAAAAAAAAAAAAAAAAACCAAAACCAAGCTGAGCAACACTCAGAATGTGAGTGAAAACAGCTGGAAAAGTCTGGATTCCAGCACACCCCCTCAGTGCCATGGAGACTGCTCACCTGGGACCAGCAAGAGCTTCAGAGCCACAAGATGGAGAAACAAATGGAGAAAAACAAAGTGAAAGGAACATAAAAATGGAGATTAGCATAAAAGGAAGCTGGAACTGAAAGGCTGGAAGCGTGAGAGGCAGGTGGGTCCCCACGCGTTCCCAGAGGTTGGTTACCTGCCGTGAGGAGGAGGAGGAGGAAGCATCTGCTCCCAAGGCCTGCCAGCCTGGCTCATAGGTGATGTGGATAGCCTTCCCAGGGAGGATGCAAAGGAGCAGGGAGAGGAGAGCAGGGAAACCAGACTTGGAGGGCAGAGGGAGAGACAGACAGCGAAGGAAGAGGTTTAGAGAGACAGGCAAGGAGGGAGGTAAAAAACATGAGATACAGAGAAAGGCTCAAGTCCTCCCCTCCAGGAACTGAGCACGGCCCTCACGGCACCACAAGGGCCACAAGCCACATCTTTAGACTTCATCTTGAGGTGCAAAAAGGGAACAGAAATTACCACTTTTAGGCTCAATTTAAGATCTTTCCCACAGAGCACCAACTCTCCGAATTCCAGGTTCCCTTTTATCACCTCTCACACAGGCCAGTAAGGATTCTGAGGGACAAAAAACCATCCCATCCTTGGTACATAACATTATTGGGCACTCTGGAAGTGAGATTTGAAACACCAGGAGATCTGCATCCTGTGGAAGTTGCCTCCATGAAGAAATGACAGATCCAAATCTTTAACAACCTTCTGTGTTCCCTCAATGATTCTTCACAGCAGAGGCCGCAGCTCCCAAAAAATCACATTCCCCTACCACATTCTTCTTCATTTTCATTTTTCCTGACCAAGTGCCTCCTATTTGCTTCCCAGGACAGCTGTCGCCACATCTGGCTAGTGGAAGTGGCTTCTGCTCAGCAGCTCTTGATATCCCCTCACAGCACTGGCACCCCCCAGATCTGCCCCTCAGCAATCCCTCAACTGCTTCCTGTCCCAACAAAAGAGGAAATCCCCTCAAAAGGAAACCCTCCAGCACCTGCCTCAGCACAAATTTAGGGAACAAAGCTCAAGCAGCTGCTCAGTGAGAGCACAGAGCTCGTGGGAAGCCTGGAGCTCCTGGGTGCAGCGAATGTCCCTCACCCACCTCTTTGCATTCCCGGCTGACGGGCTCCGGAGCCACGTTGTGGCTGGCAGCTGACACCATGGCACTGCTGGTGCTTTTGTTGCGTCCATGGCCCTTCCTGAAGCCACCTTTGGAAGGGCTCTGCAGCTGAGGGTGCAGCTCCCGGTTCGGGGAGGACGGTGTGGATGTGATCACCAGAGTCTTCAGGGCTGTCACCTCTGCCTGCAGCATGTCAATCTGGGGACACACAAGCAAGGGCCACCCTCAGCACCTGCTAGGCTCCAGTTTGCTACACCACATCAAACATTGAAGCCACAGGGAATCAGCTACCAGCCCAGCCACGAAGCCTCTCCCCATCCTCCCAGTGCCCACCATCACCCATTAAAATTTAGATTTTAAACAGCAGCTGTTTGGGAATCTACCCCATCCATCAGCACATTTTGCCCCAGGCTCTTTTCAGAACGACTAACTCCAAAGAAATTTCTCTCCTCAAGATGGAGCCATTTGAGCAGTGTTGTGGTACAGCTGTGTTAGGAAATTCCAGCTCCCTGGGTCCCTGCTCCATCCATCCATCCATCCATCCATCCATCCATCCATCCATCCATCCATCCCAGAGCTGTGACAATTAAACAACTCATCATTTCTCTGTGGATCCATTTCCCAAATGGGAGCTGGAGCAGCAGGACACCGCAAAGATGTCGGTGAGGCCTTTTGCCCCTCACTCAAGTGTCTGCAGGAAAGGGACCACAGCATCTCAGAGAGATCAAGCTGCACTTCACCCTCCTCAGCCAACAAATAGCCCTGCGGCCAGGCTGGGCAGGGAAGCCACCACACCAACCCCAAAAATGAAGTCACAGAGAGTCACTCACCTTGCCCCGGGCCTCTCTGAGCTGTTTCTCTGCCGCAGCCTGTTTGGTGTTGGCTTCTCTCACCATCTTGTGGGCTTCCTGCACCAGAGAGAGTTTTAATCCATGTGTTGCATCCCAGCTCATACAGCCAACGAGGCAGGTAACAGATCTGCCACATCATGAATTCCAGGCAAGGGGACAGACACCCCTGCCACATCCAGGGTGTTGTTCCATCAGCTGTGCAGAGCCTTCCCTCAGAATTGCCCGGAGAAGGCTCCCAGTGCCAGAGCCTGGAGTGCATGCCCTTTCCAGCAGTGTAACTGGCTGAGTTAAAGATTTCAGCTGGCCAAGGTCATCTCTCACTCATAGGGGCCAGAAGAATGCCAGAAGCAAGGACCTGCCCTTCCTTGCCCTTGGGAATTGCTTTGACGTTAGAACCCACCCATGTCACACCACAGCTGTGCCTGCTCCTATGCCAACACCTCTGTGACTCCAACCTCACCTCAGCCTGGCTTCCTGCAGCCACTGTGGATCCCTGAGCTGATTCCTGACCCTGGCTGCTGCCTGTGGCTCTGATCCTGATCCAGACTCACTGCTCCAGGTCTTAGTGAGGGCACTGCTCCTGCCTGTCTTCTTATTGCACTTTGCTCCCACTTCCCTTTCGGAGTAGCTGGTCCCCACTGCCCCAGGCATGGCTGTGACCTTGCAGGAGCTGGAGCTCAGGTGGGAGCCAAATGGTGGAAACTGGCTTAAAAGCTTCTCCCACAGGAAGAGGGGAGTGGGCTGAATCCCAGCTGGGGCCTCCCTGCAGTCTGGAAGCAGCATCTGGCCAAGGCCACTGAAGGAAGTGGATAGCCCTTGGCTACATCATCTCCAAGATCACCCCGCGCTCAGGTAGCTGAAATTTCGGGAGGGGGGTGCTCCCTTGGCTCTCACAGCCCTGCATTTCAAAGCCACAGATGGGCTCTGGCTTTCCTCACTACCCAGACACATCCAGGCATTAGAGCTGCCGCTAAATGGGATTTTAGCAGGGTACAGCTTGGCAAGAATCACGTTACAAAAAAAAACCTGCCAAACCAAAACAATACCAAGAATCAACAGGCCTTCTGGACACTCATTGGAGCAGAGTGGATGAGGACATCCAGCGTGTTCCCACTCCCAGCAAGGGCTGGGATGAGCCAGGGAATCATCTCTATTACACAGCAGCCACCCAGACTACAGAGTAGGCATGGAGAGGGACAGGGAACTGTGCATGGCTCCAGCTCCAGGCACTCCCACATCTTGCAACCATAACTACTGTGCTCTTTATGCCACTCCACAGCTGCTAGAAGGGGAAAGAAATCCAGGAAAAGGCTCCACCTGCAGCACTGGCCAGCTCTGCTTCTCCAAGTGGGAAAGAACAACAGGGGAGAGGAGGAAATTGTGGGAGGAGGTGGCTGGAAGTCCAGGGAAAGCCTGTCTTAAAGGAGCTGGATGTAAGCTTAAGAAATGGTGGGAAAAGGAAGAGGGTGGTACCTCAAACAGGCTGGCTGTTAACTCCTCCAGCTCCTGCTCCAGTTGTTCCCTGACTTTTGACAATCTCTCACATTCTTTGTCCTTGAGCTTCAGCTCCTGTTGAGGAAATGGAGAGGGCTAGGAATGCTGATGCCCTGCCCTGCCCCAGCCTGTCAATCACAGCCCTTCCTCCCCATCCCACCATCTGATCATTGACCCAAGATTCCTGTCACCACCTCTAGGAGAGCCCCTCCCTGCTCCAATCCGTGCCACCCTCCCCAGGAGCTCCCACAAACCCTGGGCTTCACCTTCTGTGCTTTGTGCAGCTCATCCCTCAGGAACTCAGAGCCCTTTTCCCGGATCTCCACCGAGGAGCTGCGCAGCCGGGACACATTGAGCTGCTCCGTGGACTGGGGCTCATCCACACCTCCAGCATCCTGGCATCCACCCTCTGGCTCCTCCTTGTCACCTTTGGATGGCATCAGGGGCTTCCAGTGTCCCACAGCAGGTGGATTCTGGCTCTCTTCCTCAAAACTGACCTGGCTGGGGGGGGTAACAGCACAGGGAAAATGAGCGTGGGGGTGACCCAGAGCCTTCCTCCAACACTCACAACACACCCAGGCACTGGGAATGAGGCAGGGAGGGTGATGGGGAAGGATTTGGGCAGCAACAGCTGCACCAGTTCCTTTGCCCTGCACCCCTATGGAAGGGCTTCATCCTAATAACTCAGGATTAGGCAGGAGAACTAAAGACAGCTACTCCAGGGATCCCATTCTCACCTGCTGTCCAAGAGAAACACCCTGCAGATGGTTTTTTAGGATTCCAGGATACACCCAGTAGACCTAAGGTCAGATCTCCCTGCTGAAGCAGCAGAAAAAAGGAATACAGCTTTCCCATTCCTAATATACAGACCCCAATCCCCTCCGCTGCCAACCCAGCCTTCCTCTACCCCCTGCACCTGCTTCAGAGGGAAGAGATCTATTTTTAACCGATTTTTAACCTATTTTCCCACCTATTTCCCACTGAAATCCTCCACAGAGCTGCCTAAACCAGTGTATTTTCCTCAAGCTGGGTCAAAGCCCTATTTTTAAGTTTCAGTGGCCAACAAGCAGAGATGTCCTAGGAAGAAGAAACCAGAAGAGTCACCCAGGACACCACACCCCAGTGCTGAGCAGGGCTCTGCCAACTCCCAAATTAACACAGATGCTGGAGAGGTTTTAGGGGAGGAAAACAACATTTGAGTGCCTGCACTGCTGTCGCTGCAGTGTTTGCATTTCTCCTCTTCCTCGCTGAACTCTCCCTGTGGAATCTCCCTCCATCTGAAGGCAGGGTGAGCGTGTCCAAGCCTTCCCCACGCCCTGGAAGCTTTCCATCCTGCCCAGACACAGGCAGTGCCCTGCAGATTATCCTGCTGCTGCTTATCTCTGGCTCACAAGACCTGGCTGAGCCCTGGTGCCCTTGTCTTCAAGCACCTCCTCCCACACTCCCGGACACTACTGCTCACCCACCATCTCCTCCTGCAGAGCAGCCATCACCTCTTTTTGCCCAGGTTAATTTTTTCCTCTTCCCTTTGCCCCGTCTCTGTGTTTTCCTCTCCTGTGTTCCAGCCAGGCCACACTCTTCCCCCTCGCTCTGACTCCACATAGGCTGGGCTTATCTCCTCATTCCCAGTGTCCTATCACCTTTACCACTCTAATTTCTCCCTTCCTGTGCCCCTCAAGCTGTCCAAGACCAACAGCTGCCCACAGCCACCTTCCACAGAGGGAGAGAAGCAGCAGCTCCCAGCTAAATCAGCTCAGGTACCACAGGAATGCATTTGGAAAAACACACACGGAGAACTCTCTGTACCCTCGGAAGAAACCACACCAGAAAGGAGCAAGGAAACCAGAGCAGAGAGGATAAAAATAATAAATAAAAGAAGCAGCAAGGAAAAGGGACATTTCACCAGTCTACTGACACAAATACACTTAATCTAACCCACAGGAAGGAAAAAATAATGTTGTTTCTTTATGACTCTCTAATTCTCAGCTGAAAGTTGTCTCAGGAGACAGATATTTCAGCGTTATTTCCACACATTACGGAAGAAAGCTGGAAGATATGAAGGAATTAAACAGTCCCACCCACACTCTGTAATGCCAAAAGCATAGCCTGGAAAATCATCTATGATAGAATAGCTCATTCTTTCTCCACGCCACGCAAACTGAATCCCTGCGGAAGCCTTGGCTATGCTGGATTCTGCTCAGTGTCCAGGTGGGGCTCTGAAATCCAACCCCAGAGACCAAAGCACCACCACAAACACTCCGTCTCTCTCTTGCTGACTGGTAGCTGTCTTTCTAGGAAAAAAGGATCATATCCTGAGAGTCACGCACTGACACAAGAAATGCAAACCTACACAAAAAAAAAAAAAAAATCCCCAACACCCCACCACCTTCTAAAGTTGGTTTCTGTAGAAAAAGCAAAAAAATGTGCAGGATCTGCACTTTTTCCAGCAGGCCCCACGTTTCCTGCAGCGCTGATCCAATGGGGCTGTTTCCCGTGCGAGCAGCCTTTGGCTCTCTCCAGGTTAAACTCTTACCCGCAGGTTTGGGAGCAGGGCCTGACTTTTCCATCCTCACAGGGACAGACCCCTGACCTGCACCACCATGGACCAGCACCGGTCCAGAGCCACTCATCATCCCATGGGTGCTCAGCATCATCCCTCGATTGTCTGGCAAAGCATCTGGCAGTGGTTTATTATATTTTTATATTATTATGTTATAGCAGAACACGCATTGGTGTTTCTTATGTTGGCCTCAGCAGTGAAAAGCCGTGTCCTGTGTCTGGTGATGCTGCTGCTTCCTTATTCCATCTCCTCACTTGGCTTCCACACGACTTCTTCCCCGTGAGGGTGATGGATTTCCCAGAGAAGCCGTGGCTGCCCCATCCCTGGAAGCGTCCAAGCCAAGCTGGACGAGGCTTGGAGCAACCCGATCTAGAGGAAGGCGTCCCTGCCCTTAGCAGGACAAGATGAACTTTAAGACCCCTTCCAACCCAAACCATTCCAGGATTCCACGGAGACTTCGAGCCCCGGCACACGGACGCCACTCCTTCCCCGTCCAGACCCGCACCTACCCCCGCAACATCGCTGGGTCCCGCTGCTGCTGATGCTGCTGCTCACGGCGGAGGCGCGCCCGCCGCCGCCCCCATGCCCGGGGCAGCCGCACCGGGAGCGGGAGCCGTGCCGGGGAGAGAAGCCGGAGCGAGAAGCGGAGACGCGCCCGGAGAAGCCGCAGCCGGAGTGGGAGCAGTGCCCGGAGGAGCCGGAGCCAGAGCCGTGCCCGGAGGGACGCGAACCGGAGCCTCCGGAGGACCCAGAACGGGATCCGTGCCCGGAGGAGCCAGAAGCAGAGCCGCCGCCGGAGCCGTGCCCGGAGGAGCCAGAAGCGAGGGACAGCCGGAGCCGTGCCCGGCGGGACCAGAAGCGGAGGCACAGCCCGTGCCCGGAGGAGCCAGAACCGGAGCCGTTCCCGGAGGAACCGGAGCCGATCCCGAGCAGCCCCGGCCCCGCCGCCCACGTGATGCCGGCGCGGCTGCGCCCTGAGCGCCGCCGGGGCCCGGAGGGGTCACTCCGCAGACAGCGGCACGGGCACGGCGGGCTGGAGCCGGCAATTAGCGTGCTCTATCACCCATCAACTCACCGCGGGGCAACCAGGAGTTAAAAGGAAATGTCCAACAACCGTCCCTCCGCTCCGCTCCGCTCTTCGTCCCCGGCTCGGAATCGCTCCTGGCTTCCTCCGCCTCCTTCCCGACAGCGGGATGGGGAATGGGGGCTGCTGTCTCTGCTGCTCCTTCTTCCTCGAGAGGAAGATGCCTCACACTCCGCCCCCGCTCCAGCGTGGGGTTCCTCCCACGGGAGAGGCCCTCCAGGAACTTCTCCGAGGGGTTCTTCATGCACTGCCCCAGCGCTGGTCCCTTCCTCGGGGTCAGTCCTTCAGGAACAGGCAGCTCCAGCGTGGGCTCCTTTCTCCACATGTCCTGCCAGGACTCTGCTCCAGCTCAGGCTCCCTGTTTGGTCACAGCCTCCTTCGGGCATCCTCCTGCTCCAGCCCGGGCTCCTCCATGGGCTACAGGAGGATCTCTGCTTCCCTCCCAGCTATCAAAACCGTGCCACACAAAGCCCAATACAGAGGGGAAACCTGGGATGTGGAGAAGGGATATTACACAGGAAGGTGGAAGGAAAGGGGAAATCTGACTGGGGGAAAAAAGGCTGCTGATTGTCCAGGGTTTTTAAACTTCAAGGGGACCACTAGGCTGGGAACCCAAGAGCACTCCTGCTGTTTCCCCCCGTCCCACAGTGGATCCCATTGCCACCTCTGGATTGACAGCACTGGAATTTTGAACCAAAAACTCAGAGGACGTTTCCCATCACATCCTACCTTGCCATTGCCCTGGGCTTCCCTCCAGGCAGCTGTATCCCCTTGGAGCCTTCGCACACAGGGGCAGCTCCCACCACCCTGCTCTCAGCTTGTCCGTCCTCTGCCTCTGGGACGGATCCAACACCGGAGGCAGGAGAGTCAGACATGGTGATCCTTGTGCCCACTGCAGGATTTGACTGTGGATACCACACAGGGAGCAATTCTCTGTCCCAGCATCTCCTGGGTGTCCCTGTCACCTCCAGTCCTTCCCTGCCTCATGGCCAGGATCCACGGGGACAGCACGGGCCAAGCCCATGCTCTGAAGTCTGGGAACGGAGTGTCCGGGATGTTTGTGTCGCTGGCTGCAACCTTTGCTATCTTCAGGGAGCTTTTGGGAGGAGGGGAAAGATCTTCAGCTCTGCAAGACAGCACCAGAAGTGATTAGTCTTTGTAATTATTAACTCCCAAGGCTTGGCCGGCAGCAACGGAGGGTCCTGGGATTAGAAAGGTAGAAGTGCTTCCAGGAGCCAACAAAGGCAGGAAGGATGAGAACTGATAGTGCTGACAAGAAGCTTTGAGAGGGATGTTCTGGTGATACTGAATCCCAGCCACTTGAAAAAGTAACTTGTCACAAGGGGGGGAGTGGCACGTGCTCCCCTCTTCTTCCCAGAAGAGAAGCAGAAAAGGAAAGAAAAGGGGGAAAGTAAGGGGAAATAAAAGGAAAGGAAATGACAAGAAAGAAAAGGGGAAAGGAAAAGAGAAAGAAAAGGGGAAAGGAGGGAGGAGAGGGAAAAAGGAGAAAAAAGAAAAGAAAAGAAAAGAAAGGTTTACACAGGCTGGAAAGGGAAGGAAGAACAGGGATTATCTTTGATCTTGGAAAGCAGGATCTGACCTGCTGACACCCAGCAAACTCAAACCGGATGTTATTGCCATGGAAAGGAGAATGAAAACAAATGGCCTGAAACTCCAGGCCCCATCCACCCGCTCCTGGCTCCTTGGCTGTGCCACATGTTTGCTCAGCTGGCTGCAAGGACTGCAGCAAGGCTCCTCCGGGGTCTCTGATTTCCTGCGCCAATATGTTTGATCCTCCCTTTGGCACCTAATCCCCACCACAATTCCTAAGGCAAGAGAAGAGGGACCTCACTGAGGACCCTTCCCTCGTTTTCGTGCTGTACACACTGAACTGTGCCACATCAGAGCAGGAAGGTCAGGGATTTGTCGCCATCCAGGCCCCTAAAAGCAAAATGCAAAGGGTCAGATGGAGCTTGGCACAGGGATGAGCACCCCCAGCTCCCAGGACAGGCCAAGATGGCACGGAATTAGTGAGGAATTCTGCAGCATAAGGGGAACAAGCCTGGGGGCCCTCACAAAAGCACTGCAGGGTCACTGCATCCTCTTCAAACATTTCTGGCTGGCTCAAACCCATAAGTGAATCCTGTCCATGAAAAACAGCATCTCCCCAGACACTTCCCACTTCAATTTTTTTTTAAATCACATCAGATTCCATGGAAGAATGTAATTTGCAGAGAGGCCTCTGATGCCAGCTGCCTCTGTGTCTATCCCAGCTCTGAAACTGGAGAAGGGCAAGGGATTTCACCAAGCTTTGGGACCCACTGTCCCTAAAAACTCTTAGTATTGTCTGGGAGAGAGCAAGGAGGGCACTGTGCCTTTCCCAGCCAGCTGCTGCTAACTCAGCATTGAGAGTGGCCCTTTGGCATTCCCAAAACAGGGATTCAGCTCCCAGCACTGCAAGTCGATCTCTGCATCTTTAACACAGAGAAAATGAGGATGGATTGCAGCGCTCTGAGAATGGATGCCAGCACCTCTTTGCTTCCTGCTCTGCTGAGCAAGGCTTTCAGACCCTCCTCTTCCTCAGGGTCTGAGGCCACAGGGGATGTGGAAAGAGATCCGAGCAGTGCTGCCATGCTGGTAGCCCCTCAGTTATTTATTTTAATATTAAATTCCACACATTTTTCCTGCTGTCCCAAGGGCAGCTGTGGAGCGCACGAGCTGCCAGCAGAGTTGCTCTCAGAGGAGGGCAGCAGAGGCCCCCAGATGCCAGCACATCCCTCCACAAACAGCAGGACACTCAGGGCCTCGTTGTTCCATGTCCCCAGGAGCACCCAAACCACTCCCAGCAGCTGCAGCGAATGTCTCACCTGAAGCATTTTTGTCTCCCTACTGTGTGTGTGGATGAGGGTTCAGGCACTGAGACCCTCGAGATCTGTCTCAGCCTGCCTGTTCACCAATTCCAGCCCTGGAAGGGCCACATTCCCTTCAGAGAGGGTCCCCCTGTTCTCACCTCCCTTCACAAAGCACTGAACCCCACATTCTAAATATGATCACCCTGCCACTGGCAGCAATTCCTAGGACTGCACCAGAAATCCCACATCAGGCAGATGCCAGGCAGCACCTACTCCAGAGGAGCAGTGAAACAATCCCCTCCCCTTGTCTAGGAAGGAGAAACCTACAGCTGGGACAAATTGATCCCAACTGCTGANTTCCCCTTGTCTAGGATCAGCCACAGGAAGGAGAAACCTACAGCTAGGACAAATTGATCCCAACTGCTGATGTTAAACAAGTGGCAAAGACAAAGCACAAGAGAAAGTTGGTTATTACAGGAGCCTGGGTCTCCAGCTGCTCTTACCTGCAGGGAGCAGACCTGTGCTCCCTCTCCACAGTGTCCCACGGCTGCCTAAACAATGGAAGTAAGAAAAGATTGTGATTCAGAGCCTCATGGAAGGGGAATGTCCTAAAGACCTGACTGGAGGCATTGAGGAGGTGGTGGAAGGGAAGGATGGTCACAATTGGGAAGGACGGCTTGGGAGCAGAAAAGGGACTGAGGACCCTGGAAAGACAGAGGGAAGGAGTCCCCAGGCTTGGCAGAAGTTTGAGGGCAAGGCAAGGACCAGTGTTTCCCAGGATGTCACACAGGAAAGAGCAGTGACAACCCCCAAGCACTGCTGGAGAAGCAAGAGGAAAAGAAAGCAAACTCGTGGAAAGAGTCTCGGAGAGCCTGTGGCAGAGTGAAAATCCCCAGCATCCAAACCACAGCTGAGAAAGGTGGCAAACTCATCCAGGGACAGCGAGGGATGATGGGGGAACATCCTGTGAGAGCCAGGCAGAGCATGGACCAGGTGTTTCACTGACCTAGGGAAGAGAGGGCAGCCCCCGAGCACACTGCGTTTTACAGCCTTGGTGGAAAATTCCAGCCCTGCATAATCTCCTGAGGTTTCTGTAAGATTGTGACACGGAGAGAGGGACCAAACAGGAAAGAATTAGAGGAAAAATGCCTCTCTTCTGGCAGCCACCATGGCTGTGCCAGGAGTTAGCAGCAGCGGAGCAGCCAGCCCTGCCTCCCCCTCCTCTGGCCGCCTCTATAAACACGCAGGGCTTACTCAGAAGATTAGGAAGGAACAGGGCAAAAGACAACAGAGTCTCTTTTGTAATGAGGAGGGATTACAGCATCAAGTGACCGGCTGCAGCTCCCAAGTGGGTCTCAGGCTCCTTAGCACACCGTGTGGGGCAGGTCCAATCCCTCCATGAGCCAAGGGGGCACGAGGAGGCGGGCGGTGGCTTGGGCCACAAAGGACCCAGCGGGGACACGTGCGGGACCAAACCTCCCCAGCCTCCAGCGCGGCTCAGGAGCCCATGACTGTGAGTATCTGGTCCTCCTAACAGCAGCAGGAGGATTGCTCTCTCCTGCAGAGATCCATCTTCCCTGCCTATCCTCCTCTGGCTCCATCCCTCTGCTCTGTCTGCTCCTTGTCCGTCTCTGCGATAGCTGCTCGGGTCTGTTTGCGGGGGGTGATGCACCTGACGTCCCGGAATCTTGCTTGCTGTGGGCTCCCACAACTGAATTCTGAGTCAGTTCGCTTCCAGGGGGTGCTGGTTTGTCCAGAGGGATGAGCAGGGGGATGCAGGCAGCAGCTCCCTGGGTGGGCTCTCCCTGCTCATCCCGACTCCAGTGTGTCTGTGAGCCACCTCCCACCAGGCACCTCAGCCACAAGTAGAAGGTGCCAGCTGCTCAGAGACATCCCAGAGCAGCCCAGCACAGGCTGGCAGGTGGGCAGGGAGGTGCCTTAACCATTCAGGGCTGGAGGGAAAAACATTGGGAAAAGCCCCATATCCCACGGGGGAGCAGAATAGAGTAGAGGTGGGTGACATTCATTATTCACACGGACAAGAGCTGGAGTTTTCCTTCTTTGGTAAAAAAGTGAATCTGTATTTGAATTACGCAACGAGGATTCTCCCTGAGTGCTTTCGAGCCCCAAAGCCCAGAGAAAAGAGGCAGCTTTGTGTAAGAGGCCCCAAAAACGTACAGGGTTTTGGGCATGCTTTTCTCTTCTGGACAGCCCGTGTGTGCAGCCTCTGGGGCAGTTCAAACCCATTCTTCCAAGTCCTGTGCCCAGAAATCCATATGGAATGGGCACGAGGAGTTATTGAAACGGCCATTTGTGCAGCTGGGGACAGGGACAGCTCTGCTCCTCTACACCACCCTAAAGAGGGGACTCAGGGACCTGAGTTACCAGAGGGAAACCTAAAGGAGGAGCAGCACCAAAAGCCAAACCCAGGACAAAGATGCTGTTCAGCTGAAATAGCCAAAAATCCAAACTTTGCTGGTTTTCTTCACAGCAGCAGCTCACTGAGACCCGAGTTGTCCCAGCCTCAGTGGAAATCTTTCACTGGGGTGCTTAAATGAGAAACAAATGAGGAACATGGGCCCAAAGTTACCTGCTTTCAGCTGCTGCAGGGTGTGAACTGTCCCTTGAAGTGCTTCTTCATCCCCGTCCTTCAGGGAAGGGCCCAAGGCCCCATAATCATTAACATTATTACCTCTGTTAAATAGCATTGCCTGGTGACATGTTAGGATTCAGAAATAGTTTCACCTTGAATAATTATTTCTACCCCAAGGAATCATTCACCAATCTGCCTGGCATGGATAACCCTGGTGTTTTGTTGTTTGTCAGGGATTTTTTTAAAACAAATTCAGGTTTATGCAACTATGAGTCTGATTATTCATTGATGATAAAGAATTATTTATGCAAGTTAGACTAGAAGTGAAATGGGGATGCTGCACGTCTGGGGAGCATTTCAGGAGCCTCAAAGTCTATTTTTCATCCACTGTGATTTATTGTGCAACATATGGTTGAAGGAGAGGGGAGGTGGAGCTGCTGGAATTTGGGCCCTGTGAGCCTGGCCAAACTCCATCCCACAGATCTCCAGCAGGGAAGGCTGCTCTGCCTGCAGGACTAGGACCAGCAGAGTGCAGACAGCTATCCTTGCTGGGATGCCCTCACCTGGATCAGTCCCAAGAAATCTTTCTGAGGTTTTTCCTTTCCTTTCCTTTGGGTTGGGTTTTTTTTTCCAGCAGTATTCCAGGAAGATGCTTCCCAGCAAGTAGGCTTACAGAAATGTATTTGGAACAAAAACTGTATTGTGAAAATTACTGGGAAAAGCATAAACTTTGGAGTTTGTGATCCTGAAGTTAATCTTACACAAGGGTTTTGTGGAAGGGGGTGACACCTGGGCTTTGTCCTCTCCAACCAACCAGTCCCAATTGAATGCTGACAATCAAACCACAAAGCGATCCACCAGAAAATGCATCCTTGGTCACTATAACCAGCTCAAGGACAGGGAAAAGATGGCAAATTAATCAAATTAATTGCCTGACATTGATTTCCTCCTGGTTCTCTGTGCCACCATCTTCATCTTACCTGGCTTTTGATCTCAGCTCATTCTGTTTTCTCCTTCCTTTCCATCTTGCCTGGTGGGACACTTGGGATACCCCTGTGTCCTCCTCCTGCTCAAGCTCCAAGCCCTGCTTGTCATGTGCCTGCACAGGAGCTGCGATGACAGTGACCTACACCAACCGCGTGGCTGATGCCCGCCTGGGCACCTTCTCCCAGCTCCTGCTCCAATGGAAAGGCAGCATCTACAAACTGCTCTACTCCGAGTTCCTCATCTTCATCTCGCTCTACTTCACCATCAGCCTTGTCTACAGGTGAGCACCTTCACACCCACGGCCTGGCCTGGAGCAGGATGCAGCAGAAACATGGGATTGGGGCAGGGATCCTGCTGGACAGACTCTGCTTGTAGGAGGGAAGGGGAGGGGGGAGAAGGGAGAGAGAGAATTGCTTCTGTTTGTCCCTTTTAGGCTGATCCTGAGCGAGAGCCAAAGGCTGATGTTTGAGAAG
The DNA here is from genome assembly GCA_013396875.1 of Vireo altiloquus. Classification (NCBI taxonomy): domain Eukaryota; kingdom Metazoa; phylum Chordata; class Aves; order Passeriformes; family Vireonidae; genus Vireo; species Vireo altiloquus. Next base: position 233,183 of record VZRF01000933.1, read on the forward strand.
CTGGCGCTGTACTGCAACAGCTACGCCGAGCTAATCCCCGTGTCCTTCGTGCTGGGTAAGGAGCTGTCTGGAATCCAGCAGGGAGGGGAATGGGACAGCAATTCTTCTCCCTGGTTTGATAGAGCTCTGCAGGCAGGCAGGAATCACTGAGCAGATCCCTCCCTCTCCCTCTGTAAAACTCCTCGAGTGGAATTTTTTGTGTCACAGCTGTGAGTGTCCCCCAGCACACAGCTGGTACTGCATGCTCTGGGTTCTGCTGGGAGGGCAGGCTCCCAGTGGCACCAAAGACACCCAAGGAACTTGTGGTTGCCCCATCCCTGGAAGTTTTCAAGGCCAGGCTGGATGAAGCTCTGAGCAACCTGGGCTAGTGGAAGGTGTCCCTGTCCACAGCAGGATGTTGGAATGAGATGATCTTTAAGATCCCTTCCAACCTAAACTGTTCTATGATTCTACAAAACAAAGTATGACATCCAGACTCCTTTTAGCATGGAGGACTGAATTCCCCTTCAGGCATCCCTGTATGAGCAGGAGAAGAGAAAAGAAGGAGGGCAGACGGAGTGGGAGAAGGAAGCTCTTTTCAGATGCCTGACTCTCTCAGCTCCCCTCCAGGTTTCTACGTGGCCCTGGTGGTGTCCCGCTGGTGGGCCCAGTACGAGAGCATCCCGTGGCCGGACCGGATCATGAACCTGGTGTCCTGCAACGTGGATGGGGAGGATGAGTACGGGAGGCTCCTGCGCCGCACCCTGATGCGCTACAGCAACCTGGTCAGCGTGCTGATCCTGCGCTCCGTCAGCACCGCCGTCTACAAGCGCTTCCCCAGCATGGAGCATGTCGTCAGGGCAGGTCAGTCCTGCTCCTTGCTGCTCCTCCAGGGGCAGGGGGCCTTGGGAAAAGCTCTCTGGAAATGGGGTGGGTGCTGTTCCATCGGGGCAGGTGGGAATCTGAGCTCCATGTCTCCAAGCTTAACTGCTGGGCACTCTGAATCTTCCTGGGAGGTGCTCCTCAAGGTGCAGCAGTTCCCAGTATGTTCACATTGTCTGGCTTCCCTTGGCAATCCAGAGGGATGTGATATTGTTGGCCTCCTAAAAAGGCACTTCAGGAACAAAGTATCCCATTCTCAGTGTCACCAGGCAGTTTCAGCTCAGCAGTGCTTTATCTCCCTGCTGACTGATCTGATCTGCTGCAGACATCCAAAGTGAAATCCCATTATCCCACCCCTATGACTCGATGTTTTAACAAGGAGACTCGTCCTTCTGCACGTCTCCCAAAGTTCTGAGTCTTTCCTGGGATTTTTAAGAAGAGCCAAGGCAACCACCCGAGACTCAGATGTCTCCATTTCAGACCAGATCAGTTTCTTCTGCCGTCTATGACCATCCCTCTCCTGTTGCTCTCTCCCACCCAGGCCTCATGACACCAGAAGAGCACAAGAAGTTTGAGAGCCTGAATTCCCCCCACAACAAGTTTTGGATCCCGTGTGTGTGGTTCTCCAACCTGGCTGTGAAGGCGAGGAATGATGGGAGGATCCGGGACAGCGTGCTGCTCCAAGGCATCCTGAATGTGAGTGACAGAGGGGACAGGCAACTCTTTGAGATCCCAGGGAGTGTAGGAGGTCCTTGACACATTCCAGAGCAGCCAATGCCAGTGGAGGTCTCCAGGATCCAGATGGAGAGCCACAAGGAAGCATGTATCTGGAAGAGACTAGGAGAGGTCAAAAACATCCTCGACAACTGAGGTCCCGTAGAAAACTTTGCTATTAAAAACTCTGAGATAGTTTTGGGCAACAGGCCATGCTCCACAGGCAAGACCTGGCAACAATCCCTGCCCAGCTGCACAGAGAAAGCCTCTGGAGCAGCTCATCCTTCTTGGTATTCATGTGCAGAGAAAGTCACGTGGTTTCTGTTGCCTGGAGCAGGATTCATCTGCCCACAGAGAGAGAAATCTCCCTCTGGGATATTTATCTATAGACAGGAGAGAGAAATGGATGCTCCTGAGGGCATTCTTTGTCTCACCTGCTGGCCGCTCATTTTGCTGTGACGTGAGCTAGGAAGGGATCTTTGGCTCAGGGGGAGACACCCAGGCAGCAGGGAATTCCTTCAGGCTGAGAAATTCCCAGGCTGAGACTGAGCCCCACTTCCAGAGGAGGTATAAGCAGAAGGGAAAGGGGCTGGAGCAATGGAGAACAGTGGTCCTGGAGAGGCTCTGCATCCCCAGCAAGGAGATGGGAAGTTATCCTGACATGCCACTCCCTTTTCCCTGCTGCAGGAGCTCAACACCTTGCGCAGCCAGTGCGGGAGACTCTACGGGTACGACTGGATCAGCATCCCCCTGGTCTACACCCAGGTGAGAAGGGAATCCCCACACTCATTGCTCCACCACTGCCTGTGCACATCCCCATTTACACCCACACCTGGAAGACTGGAATGGTTTGGGTTGGAAGGCACCTTAAAGCTCATCCGGAGACACATTCCACTAGACCAGGCTGTTCCCAATCCTGTCCAACCTGGCCTTGGACACTTCCAGGCGTGGGGCAGCCACAGTTTCTCTGGAAAACCTATGCCAGGGCTCACGCTCTCTTAGTGAAGAATTCCTTCCTCATATTCAATCTAAAGCTTCCCTCTATCAGTTTAAAACCATTGTTCCTTGCGCTGTCACTAACTGCCTGAGTAAAAAGTCCCTCTCCCTCCTTTCCATAAGATCCCTTAAGGTACTGGAAGGCCACAGCCTCCCCAAAACCTTCTCACCTCCAGCTCTCTCAGCCTGTCTTTGTAGAAGTGCTTCATACCTGACCCACCCATGGAAAATGCAGGATACTCTCGAATCCCTCATCCCCACCTGCACACATCATCTCTCTTCCAGGTACCTCAGCACACACCCAGCCCAGCCTCCTTTCCCTAACTCAGACACATCCACCTCTCCAGAAATAACCTCTGCCCAGGGGTAACAAATCCACATGGGAAACACAGACCCACTCCCTGCACCCCCTTGCAGGGATCACAACCTGGGCAAGATCCCGGGAAGGTTGTGCCAGGCGTGTACTCAGCTCTTTACCAGCCCAGGCAGACACTTTGGCACCAACCTGCTCCTTTGTCTCCTGCAATCCAGCTCCTCAGATAACAGGGAAATTCACCATGAAACAGGAGCTGCTGCTGCTCCTCAGGCAGCTCCAGAGGTTAATGGGGAACATGTTGGGAAAGTGTATTCCCATTTTGAACCCTCTTGTTTGTATCAAGGGACCACGTGGGGGCCTTGGTTACTTTTAACTTGGAAAGGGGAAGCTCCAGTCCCGTGGTGGCAGGGAAAAGCACAAAGCTCAGCATAGCTTGAAATACAGGCAAGCAAATATTAATAAAAGCTCAGCATGAGGAGCAGGAAGGAAGGAGCAAATAGCAATGCCAGGGTTCCCTTCCCGGACTTGGAAGCAGCCTGCCAGCATGGACTGAGCCACGAGACAGCTTCCAGCCCATCCAGGATGTCACGTGCTTGCTGCTGCCACTGGCCTGTGCCACCTGCCCAGATGTCATTCCAGGGACAGCGTGGAATGGCACACAGCGTACGTAAAAGCTGAAGGGAAAAGGGAGTATCTAGCTTTCTGCAAGGAAATGCATCCTCCTGCAAAAAGCCTGTCAGAGCTGCATCCAAGGCACTCCAGAGGCTACAGAGCCTGCCTTTGGAGCTGTGTGGGGTGGAACTGAAGGGAGATGCTGGGAACTCACGCTGCCCTGGTGTGTCCCTTGGCATCCTTCCCAGGTGGTGACCGTGGCTGTTTACAGCTTCTTCCTGGCCTGTCTGATCGGGAGGCAATTCCTGGATCCAGAGAAAGCATATCCTGGCCACGAGCTGGATCTCTTCGTGCCCGTCTTTACATTTTTGCAGTTCTTCTTCTACGCTGGCTGGTTAAAGGTTAGTCTGAGAAAGCATGGCTGGAGCTGGAAGCTGACTCAGCCAAGGGTTTTTCCCAGTGCGAGCTCACCAGGAACCCAGCCATGTTCTTTGATCTAGGGGCAACAACAGGAAGCCAAGAGGGGCTGCAGGAAGTGCCAGGACTTTCTAGTTTTCCAGCTGTCTCGTTCTGGACACCAGCTGCACTTTTCTTAAGCTTTGGTCCTGACTAGAAGGGGAAAAAAGGAGCTCCTGAAGTTGCAGGAGGGCTTTGTGAGCACGGGGGGGGAGTTATTATAAATTCCAATGTCTCCCAGCCTCTGGGATACTTCCACTTTTAACCCACCCCCTTTTGGGAGGAAAAATATGGCTTGGAATTCAAGGGACATCACACCTGACTTCTCCCTGCAGGGAAGGGGGCAGGGATGACAGTGGTGACCTTTGCTGTGTGCTCTCCATATGCAGGTGGCCGAGCAGCTCATCAACCCTTTTGGGGAGGATGATGATGACTTTGAAGCCAACTGGCTCATTGACAGGAACCTGCAGGTAAAGGGGAGGAAGATCCCCCAGCTGAGCCTCACCTGAAGAGGAACACCAAGGCAGGACAGTGACCAAATTCTCCTGCAACACCTCTGCCCCCAACTCCCTGCCTGCGATAGGACAGATCCTCCCGATCCCCACCAGGGAATTTGGGGCTTCTGGCATATCTTTGAACAGAGAGGGCAACTGCAGCTTCAGTCCATGCTCTGGCACATGGGATGGATCCAGGCTGCTCATTTCAGGCCTCAGCTGCCTTTGGATGACACGCCATTCCTGCCTCTCCTGGCCTTTTCTACCTCGTGTCCATCTAAAACTCTCTTCTGCTTTCTACCATGCAATAACTCCACACCTCCAGCCCTTCTGTCCTAGTGAGCCCATTGCTTTCCTGTCTCCTTCAGCACCATATTCCTTCCAATTAATCAAATCTCTGTATGAGAAACAACCCAAATGACAGGAAACCACAGCAACCCCAGCCACTTGCCTGGCTTCCGTGCTGCACCGCTTCCTCCAGCTCTGTGTTCCTTTGTTCCTCGATAACAGGCACACAAAAGGCCCCATGTGACATTCCTGCTGTCCTCCACAGGTCTCCCTCATGGCAGTGGATGAGATGCACCAGGATTTACCCATTCTGGAGAAGGATCTGTACTGGAACGAGCCCGATCCCCAGCCACCCTACACCGCGGCCACTGCTGAGTACAAGCGCCCGTCCTTCCTGGGCTCCACTTTTGACATCAGGTGAGCACAGGGACAAAGTGTCACAACACCTAGATCAGGTCTTGTGTAGGACATGACGCTCGAGGAGCTTTTAGGCTCATCCACAACAGCCAACATCCTCCATGGAAGAGGATAAATCTGACCTCTTTTTCCCACTCACCTGTGGATGAGCATCCCTGTTTTGGGGGGGGGGGTTTAATGGCACTACAGGGAGAGGCTTGCCACTGGCAGCAGCATTCCCAGTGCTGCCAGCCTCTCCAGGAGATCCTCCCCCTGCCTCTGTAGCTGCATAACAGCCTGCTTTGCCTTTCCCAGCATGCAGAAGGAAGAGATGGAGTTCCAGCCCCTGGAGCAGATTAAAGAGAACGAGGAAGCCAACCACTCCACTCCCTTGCTGGGACATCTGGGCCGCCTCCTGGGTGTCCAGTCCCCGAGCTTCTCCAGGTCCTCCTCCAGGATGAACCTGCTGCGCCGGCGAGGAGATCCCGCCTCGCCCTTCTCCCATTATACCTACCAGGACATGGGCAAGTCTGGAAGCCCCTGCGGCATCAATCAGCCAAGGGGAGACTCCCAGGAGCAGTGGGACAGTGAAGAGGGAAAACTGAGGGAGTTGGATGCCTTCATGTCCACCCCTTTTTATGAGAGGCCTGGGTTCTACAGCGCTCCACAGACGCCCATCAGCTCCATCCCCATGATTTTCCCTTCCCGACGCCAAGGGCGCAAGAAGCCGCCGGCGCTCTCCAGCATCGCCGCGTGCTCCACTTCCCTTCGGGACGTCATCGTCAACGCCTCCCCTTCCAGGGCCAGCGACGTGGACAAGAGCCAGAGCTCCCTGGGCTCTGCTGCAAAGGAAACCTTTGTTTGGCCCATGGAGCGGAGTAAAGGTCCCGACTCCATGGCTGTGGCAGTAGAAGAAGGAAAGAGCAGCTCCAGGGAAGCTGCCACCACGGGAAGCCCAGGAGCACGGTCCACAGCATCCAACAGCCCAAAATTCCCCTTCCTGGCAGAGTCCCCTGAGCATGATAAGCAAGGCAGCTTCAAAAGTCTGAAGAGCTCCAAAGCCTCGCACCCACCCTGGCTAAACCTGGAGAGCACAGCCTCAGCCACTCCCAATTCAGAGCATTCCAGTGCCTTTCACACTCCCAGTAACAAAACCCCCGGAGGCAGCACCTCCCTCTGCTTCTCCTTCACTCCCGTCACCTCTCCAGTGCTGGAAAGGTCCCACAAGGGGAATCTGGGCCCCGAGGCTCGCAGCCTGAGTTTGGAAGATGCAGCCACTGCTCCAGACCAGCACCCAGAGGTTTCCAGGAACATGAGAGACACTGGGAACGGAAGCAGTAACCCTCCAGCTCCAAAAGAGCCCAGGAGAGTGGAGAGTCCATCCCCCAATGACTCCGGAATCTCCCTAGCTGAGGGTGACTATGTGGGGCTGATGGAGGTGATCCTGGAGGCCAGTGAAAGCCCAGGGGAGGAGCAGATGGACCAGTACAGCTAGAGGAGACCCCATGGATCCATGGGATACCTGCCTTATCCTGGCACTCACCCAAAGAGAGGTGTGCTGGACATGCAGCTGGAGCCCAGCCTGGGCTAAAACCAGCACTACAGACACACTGCTCCTGGCCTCAGCAGGCACAACTTGTGTTGCAACAAGAAAAAAAACCCAATCTGTAGCAAAAGAACAAGACTTTGAGTGTTAAATATTGCAGGTAGCAGCCTGAGCAGCCAGGTGTAGCCCAGAACAGGAGCACTGTTAATGTGGATACTTCCCTCCTCCTCCTCACAGCAAGAATGAGAACTTGAGCTTTCAAGTCTCAGGTAGGAACTGCACTCCTAACAAGACAGGCCAGGGAAAAGTAAGGGGCTGAAGCAAGTCCCATCATTTGTGATGCAGACCCACAGTGCTTCTGCCAGTCCTGTCTGGCTGGTGTTTTCCAGTACTGGGAAAGTTCTGGAGTAAGGCAGGGTACGGGCCTACCAGCACAGGCAGCTGCAGCATCTGCTCAGCACATTGCTTCCTTCTGATGTTCCACAATCCTACTGCCATGGACTTGACAGCACTCAGAGAAAGGTGGATGGCAGCAGACACCACTCAGCTGATTTTTATTGCCCACCCTCAGAAAATAAAAGTGAGGCTCAAGCCCAGGACCTTGGTTTCGTTTCCTCATTTTAGTTCCCTGCAAGGAATTTAAAGAAACCACAGAGCTTTTCGTACTTCTGCCTTCAGCAGCAGCTGCAAATCCCCCATGTCACATGACATACTGACCTCCCACTGCCTTCGCTACAGCTGCCTGCTCACCTTCCAAACTAAACAGGAAAAGCCAGCTGGAACCAAGTCACTTTATTGGCTGGAGGGCAGTACATAAAACACGAAAAGAGAGGGGGATATTTGGTACAGAGTATGGAACTGTTTATCTAGGTAGCTGAAGCTGCATGCACGGCTGGACAGTAAGTAGGAGTCCCACTGAAACCCAGAGAATGGCTCTTGGCAAGGCTTCAGCTGTCACAGTCCCCGAGGGTGTGCTTGTCGAAGAGATACTCTGCCATGCCGTATTTGGGGGCCCCCATCTTCCGCAGGTTGGTCACGTGGTCACCCAGCTCCTTGATGGCTTTCACCTGCTCATCCAGGTAATGGGTCTCAATGAAGTCACACAACTGAAAGGGAGACCAGAGGTTTAAATTCAGGCCTGAAACACTACCAAGGCTCTCGAGGGAAAGGAGAGCATGCAGAATTTTCAAGCTGAGAGGAAGCAGCCTCTAGGTTTTGTTTCAGAGCAAGATCAAAGTGAGCCACGCTTACATAGGCTCACTTGCTCCAGAATCCTGCAGAGCCAGGCAGCTCAGGAAGCCTCTCCTCTTCCTCACTGCAGGAAGCATTAGCCAAGCTCCCAAACAGATTTAGACTCCCTCACTGCACTGCAAACTCACAGCAGTGAGGATTTACACCTCTGGTTTTGTTTTTGGCAGGACAGTCCCAAGAGTGCATGGATTCTCACACATATTAATATTAATCTCTTCCTGATATTAAGCAACCTCAATCCAGCCTTGCCAAAAACTTCCATCTGAGAAGAATCCTGTGTTTTCAGACACTGTTCTGAAACATCAGGGCTTTTAATATTCCAAAGCAACTCCAGAATTTTGTGGTAAAAAAGCCTTGTGACAAAAAGCCTTAAAAAGATGGAACTCAACCCCCTCAGAAACAGTCTCCATAGAGACTGTGCACAGACATACTTCAGAGGGAATAAAGCAGGTCCCTACCACCTTAAAAATCCTCCTGGAAGGACAGCAATAACCCCACCAAGGGGCTTTGAGAGGGCTGCACCCCTAGTTCACACCTTTTTTCACCTTAAAGAGCATCAGGGACACACAGCTCAGCCCTAAACCCACACAATTAAGAGACACATCCTTGGACAGCCACATTAATCCCCAGCATCCACTTACATGTGGGTCGTTCTTTTCGGTTGCCAATTTGTGCAGTTCTAGCAGTGATTGGTTCACATTTTTCTCCAGGTGCAGGGCACACTCCATGGCAGTCAGGCCATTCTCCCAGTCATCACGGTCTGGCTTCTGCAAGGGGAAAGCACAGGACATGTTTTCTGTAAGAACCCACAGACCTGCACAGCGGAGAGTCTTTAGACCACTCTCAAAGCCTGTTTAGACCAAGTTTAGGCTCTTATGCAAAGTCAAAAATGTGAAGTGCACCCTCAGAACAGAATCGAGTGAACCCTCCAAGTCCCACTTCTCCAAACAGTGCACAGAGCACTTCTGCTGTTAAGTTTAATGATGGTGATGAACCAGGTGTCTTCTGGTTCTGCCCTCACCCCTTGGCAAACAAATTGGGGCTCAGCACCCTCTGCCTAATAAAAAGTACTTCTTGTGTAAGGAATCGGCACAAATCATCAAATTACTGCACATCTCAAATTACTGTGCCTCTCCAGTGTCAGCTGCTGCTCCTTTTAGGGAGGACCCGGAGGAAAATTCATCCCTTTCCAGCTGGGGACAGCCCTCAGCTCACCTTGACGTCCTGCAGGAAGATGCGCCCACCCCTCTGGTTCTGCAGCTTCATCAGCTTCTCAGCGTGCTCCCGCTCCTCGTGGGACTGATGCAGGAAGTACTTGGCAAAGTTTTTCAGGGCCACATCATCCCGGTCAAAATAGTAAGACTGAAAAATAAAGAGTTCACAGGCTGAAAACCCCCTGCTTCAGGATGGCTGCTGTCCAAGCCCAGCCCAGCAAGGCAGTGTGGAACCACTCTCCCCTTAGTATCATTCGATTTCTCCAGCTAGGATTAAATTTTAACCTGTATCCCTACCAAGGGCACAAATAAATGGCGTTTGTGTCCTTAGCTCAGTTCTGAAGATACAAACAAAACCAAAAACCACCGAACTCTGACACCCCATGGATACCTCTTCAGAGCAGCATGAAACTGCAGCCTTGAAAAGCCTTTTTCAAGGAGAAATCTTCCCTTTGTTTGCCCGAGCTTGTTTACAATGATCACAGTGCAAGTCAGGGTCATGACTTACAACACCAGGTAAGGGTAAGCCAACAACTTTTAGGTACTTCTGCAATAAAGCTCTCTTGCTTCCCCAAGCTTTCCAGGGATTTAGACTAAGGAATGCACTTTCTCCTTTTTTGGGGGGGAAAAAAGGTCACATTTAAAATAAATGGAACTAGAATATAAATTCAATAGTAACTAAAACATGAGTTCAATAGCAAATACTTTTCTGAAAGCCAAAAAAGCCCCTGTAACAGCTGTCAGAAGGCGTCATACAGCTTGTTTATTCCTTGGTCAGAGCCATTACCAGGATTCAATGGAAAGTTCTGTATCAACTGCCAATTATTTACCAACCTACTACAGAATTCTCTGCTCTCAAAACCAGCGGCCTGGAAGTTCAAGGCAAGACACCGGTGCTTGTGTACCACTATCACTCACCAACGTAAGTGCAAAAGAGGGCTCAGAAACAAATTAACACAGAAAAAAAAGCTGCAAAATACGTGCCACAACCAGCACAGTGTCACTAGGAAGTCTCAATGTCTCGGCACGCCCAGACCAGCAGGATTGCTGCACAGAGGTCAGGGGAAGGCTAAAACGGGCACCTCGGGCCAAAGGAGACATGTAAACACAGGGCCCAATGAAACCACGGATACCTACCGATTCCTGGAGGAAAACCCGTGCCTGGGAGGCGAGCACGCCTGCGGGAAAGGTGCCAAGCGCCTCGTTCGGCACCTCCCGCTCCCCAGCCGGGCCCCAAGGGCAGAGCCGCCGGCAGGGCGCTGAACGGAGCTGATAACGGGGCCGCCAAGGGCAACGGCCGCGGGGCCCGCGGAGCAGGCGAGATAAAAGGGCCTCACCTATACCCAGGGGACGGCCCAGGAGGGCCCGGAGGCGGCGGGGGGAGGAGGAGGTGGAGAAAAAGGAGGAGGAGGAGCTGGGCCTGCAGGCACCGCCCGGAACCCAGGAACCCCCCCCGCCGGGCCAGGCCCTCGTGCAGCCCCTTTATCCCTCGCAGGACCCTTCCCTCACCCCGCCGCGCCCGCGGCCCTCACCATGCTGAGGTACACGTAGGACGCGTAGAGCTCCAGGTTGATCTGACGATTGACGGCGGCCTCGCAGTCCTGGTGGTAGTTCTGGCGCACCTGAGAAGGGGGCGCTGCCATGGCTGGGGTGCTCCGGTGGGTGTTGCGGTGACTGTGTGGGCGGTGGTGATGGAGGGGGGCGGCGAGCCCGAGCGCGGCCGGTTCCGTCCAAGCACTGTTGACGCAGGAACCCGCTTCGCTCCGCCGCCGACGCGCTCTGAGGGGAGAACGCCCGCCGCCATGCGTTTTATACCAGCGCGCGCCAGGCCACGCCCCCAGAGGGGGGCGGGGCGTCCCGGCGCCCTTCTGCTGGCCCGGCGTGACTCAGCACCCGCCCAGGCCACGCCCACCGCGGGGGCGGGGTCCGCGCGCGCCCTCGCTTCCCGCCGCGCGCGCGCGCCGTCCCTCCGGGAATGGCTCGTGTTGGAAAATCCCCCCAAAAATCACCAAATCCG
>VZRF01000933.1:244398-255193 GCA_013396875.1 Vireo altiloquus
TGAGGCGCGCCCCCCCCCCTCGCGCCCCCGGGGGGGGGGGGGGGGGGGGGGTGCTCCGCCGCTTCCCCGGGCGGTCTGTGCCAATGCCCCACCGCCCTCTCCGTGAGGAGATAAAAGTTCCGAAAATCCCAAGTTAAATCCAGGAAAAGAAGGCCAAATGTCAAAAATTGAGCCCGTTGGTAATGAGGTGACTATTTCGACTGCTTTTGGTGATATCCCAGTCGCTCTGTGTGCTATCCTTTATTTTCAATAAACATCGGGTTCTTCGGTCGTTCAGTACAATCATTAATTTACAATAAGCACCGGAGTCTTTTAGTTTCTGATTTCTTAAGTTTTAACCAGATTACAAGTGACTAGAAACTTCAACTGAGATGATCCCATAGCACTGAACTCCCCAATCTTGGCTTTTCCCAAGCCAATATTCCTGCTGAAATCCATCAGAAATACAATTTACCGAGCCTGTAAACTCAGAATAAATAATTTTCCCTCAACGCGCTGAGCCCGCAAACTCAGATTAAACATTTTTTTTCCTGTATGTATGGAGACCATAAACTCAGATTAATTTTTTTTTTTCCTCTCACCAGTTTTTTTGTACATATTTTCCTTCGATCTTTGACCTTTCCCGGCACTGCGGGACGTCCCACGTGTGACTGCACAAGTGCCTGCGCGTGGGTAAAGGGCAGCACCAGAACCCTTTTCCAGACACTCCAAACGCCCTGGAGGGAACAGGGAGCCTCGGCCTCCCTTTGTTTCAGGGTTTTCTGCTGCTCCTGTCGGTTAACCATCACAAGTAATTAAGATCTATAAGATAACGCGGGTCATACCTATGCTTCAGCAGGCTGCCAGGTACATTTCAAATCTCCTGTTCTCCTCCCACATAAATGCTTATGTAACAAAAAAAAAGAGGAAAAAAAAATGTAGCTGCTGAGCAGACTCTTTTTAATTTTTTTTTTTCCTTTATTAATGAGTTCACAGTGGAGTGTCTTCACAACAGGAACATCAAACAAACCTCCATAGCTGCCAAGTTTGTAACGGGAATATTTCCTCTGCGGCTCGGACAGTCTGTGCCACCCGTGATCGCACGTCAGTAGGATTAGGGAAGTCCCAAATTCTGCTTTCTGGAGTTGCACAATGCACATTGTGCTCGATGGCAGCAGATTTACGTGGGCAGCAGAGGAAACACGGGGTTGCACAGCCGTGGGGGTCATGTCTTGGTGACCAAGGTGAAGAATTCACCACTCTGCTCCCATACGGGATTAGGTTCAGCCATTCCCAGATCCCTCCTCTCTCAAGTTACTGCTTTAGTTTTGAATTTACTTCATATTGTTTCATCATGGCTCGGTTCAGGCCTCCTTTAATCTTATGCTGCTCTTCATGAAAATGCATTTAAAATAAAATCCCTGAATGATTTGGGTTGGAAGGGACCTTAAACATCATCTCATTCCAGGGCAGGGACACCTTCCACTCTCCCAGGTTGCTCCAAGCCCTGTCCAGCCTGGCCTTGGACATTTCCAGGGATGGGGCAGCCACAGCTTCTCTGGAAATCTGTGCCAAGGCCTCACCACTCTCACAGGGAAGAATTCCTTCCTAAAGGTGAATGTCTCTTGATGGAAAGCCCAGACTCAGTAAGGTGATGCTTTTGGCAGGCTTTTTCCCAAGAATGCCTGTAAAGTCCTGTAGGAAAAAATTCTTTACTGTTCAGGAAGGAATTCTTCCCTTAATTTAGTACCTTTTTATCCCCCAACATTCCCAGCTGCCTGCCCCATCCTCTTGGCAGCATGTGTGGATTTTGAATTCATGTCCTTCTCAGCTGCTTTCTTGGGCTGAAGTAGAGGCATGTTCATGCTGCCCACAGACAAAATCAGTGTATTGTCTGCCTACACAAGCTTCAAATTGTTAAAGACAACCCCTGTTTTCCCTTGGATGATATCCCATCAGGAACAATGGAGCAAGCTCCCATGTTGTTTACAGCTTAGCTACTGTACACAGGGCCCAGACCCCAAAATCCGCCAATTTAGGAACAGTAAAGCTGAGCTTTAAGCATGCAAAAATAATCAGAGCTTCTCTGGTGAGTGTCTGCATATGATACAGAAGGTGATTAGGTCAGAGACAAGATATACCCAAAGGGAAAGTTCCCATGATTCCTACCCCCACTTTAATATCATTTATCCTGATTCTACCTGTGCCCTTCTCGTGCATGACCTTTCCAAAGGGGCAGAAAACAGGACTCCTAAACAAACACCGGACAGTATTTGCCCAAAGTAAATCCTGAGACAGGCTTTTGCTGATACAGTCCCTGAGCAGAAACCTTGACATGTGGCTTAGACCTTCAGTGAGAGGGCTGCCTTGGCATGAGCAGAGAGGGAGCCAGAATGCCCAGGAAAGCACAAATTTCATTTCTCACCTGTAGAAATGGATCACCTCTAGTTTTAAAACACTTGAGTTTGCCTTGCTGGTTTAATGGCCAGAATAATAACAGATCCCAGTTAAAAAAACAGCAACTGTTCCAATTCTAGCAAGCAAGAAAACGCTGAATATGCCTCAAATGTAAAATCAACAAAAATACAGTAACCTTCCCCCTCCCACCCCCCCGCCAAAGCTCAAAGTCCTGTAAATAAGAGAAATTGCATGCAGTCAAATATTTGTTATGGAGAACCTCCACTCCATCCACAAATTTCAGTGTCATTCAGCTTCCAGGCTTTATGTAAACACAAAGGCAACTCTCAGCTTGGCTCCAAGGTTGATCATGTGTCTGGAAATTCAACACTGGTCTCAACTGTGAGTTTTGAAAGCTGTTTACTAAAAACATCTGGGCTCTGCTTGCTCTGGGAGTTTAACTGAAAACTCCTCCTTGTAGCTCCTTGGGCAAAACACTCGGTGCAAACTTTTCGGTTTGGCTTTTTTAGGTGCCTGAATTTTTCCAAGTGGGAAATCCGGGATTTAGGCAACAAGTTTTCACTGGGTACGTAAAGCACAGAATGAAAATGGCTGGGGTACACAGAGCTGCTGGTTCCTGGAAGCGCTCTCCAAAGGGAGACAGACAAAGGGTGTTTGAAGTTCTGCCGGGAAATTTGCTTTGGAGACTGAACACGAAGCTGTTTTTATACAGGAAAAAAAGTCCCAAACGCAGAATAATCTGTAGCAGTTTGTACTGTGGGATTTTGTAGACAAGGAATATAAAACCCTCTTTAGACAGACAAAATTCTTCTAATTTATGATACAGGGGTTTTTTTTGTCTCTGGAGTATTTTTACAGACAGTCCAAACAAAATGCTGTAGGAGATTGCAATTCTCCAATTTGCCCAGAATACCCTTCGATTTATTTTTATTTCTTTTACAAGCCTCTAAAAATACACTTAGAGCCAAGAGAGTGAGAAGGAACAATGTCAGTAACACAGTAATTCTGTCGGCATGAGCAGAAGCAGGATCTGGTGAATTTACTTGGACATATCACCCCTTTTTAAACTAATTTCCAGACCGACTGCGTTACCTGTAGGGGAAAGGCTCCATCCCTGATTCCAAAGGCAGCCTGTGCCCCAGGTGCATGTACAGGAGCCTTCACAACACAGATCTGCCAAGCTAAAAAAGCCACAATAAGTTTGATGTTGACATTCCAGAGCAGGCCACAATCCACAACATTTGCTCTACTGTCACAATCCTCCCGTGGTGCCATCCACCTTTTCATTCTTCCCCCCTCTCAGATTTACAAAGTGTTAAAAACAAGGGGGTGGGGATCATTCCCGTCCCCTGTTTCTGTTGTATTGAACTTTTTCTTCAAATACTGTACAAAAATTGCAAATAGACCACCCATCTAAAGTCAACAAGTACAGGGAAATTTCTCAATACACCACAAAAAATCAGCCCCTTCCTAGCATGAATTCCCCTGGAAAACACCGGTGAGCGTTCAAGCCCTCATGGATCACCAGGCAGCTTTCATGCTGGATACATGGGTGAAATGCTGTTTTTTAAAGAAGTTTTTAAAAGTTTAAAGAAGTTTTAAAAGAAGTTTTACTTGGGAATCAGAGAGACAAACAGGTTTGTCTCCCCTAAGGCCATCAGTTTTTAGTTTTCATCATAGTTTTGTGAGGATGCACCAAGGTGTTCCTTGGATTTAGTGCAGCACTGAGTTTTAGCAGACACTAAATCTCCCAGAAGAGGCTGCTTTTATACTCAGCCACCCCAAAAAGGGACAGGCAGCAAATGCTTTCAAGCACGAGGAGAAGGAACAAGCTTTTACAAGGAGCTGGCAGTTAAAGGACATGCAGCAGCCTGATAAAACACCACAAACACAAGCAGTGGCCCGTGGCTGATCTCTGTCGGGCAGGATGGGCGGAGGGGCACCCCCGAACTGCTGAGCAGGTCTCTCCAGGAACTCGTTCAGTGGCTCATTCAGAGGAAGTGAAGAGATTAAACCGATGTAGAGGGATGTTCTCAGCAGAGGTGAGGCACTGGGAGAGTTTTCTCTGGGAAAAGCTGTTTCCTGCTGTGCCGTGCTGTGAAGGAGCGCTGAAAACACCCCCGTGGTTCATGCAGAGGGGCAGCCGCAACTCCACAGGTTCCACACCCCTGCCCACCTTTCCTGCTGGGTGTAACTTCCTCCTAAGCCACTTTCAGGCCTTTGGCATCAAGGCAAAAATACTGAAAAGCTGCTCAAGGGGCTCAAATTTGGCCTAATCCTCTGTGTGCTGCCGGTGGAGCAGCCAGGCAGTGCTGAAGTGTGGAGTATTGTCCTGTTGAATATGTGACAGGGATTTCCAGCATGGAGAGAGAGAGAAAAAAAGAGAGGAGGCTGCTGTGCTGTTTTAAGTTGTTTAATTCATCTGAAGGTGAGAGTCTGAGGGCAAAAGCAGCAGCAAAGCAGCCTTAGCAGCATAAGTTCCATCTTCTTCTTCTTCTTCTTCTTCTTCTTCTTCTTCTTCTTCTTCTTCTTCTTCTTCTTCTAACTAACACACTGGGATATACATCATATTCATTAATTAACCAATCAGGATAAAACACGATTTTAATTTTACTTCTCTAAACCTATCCAGGCTTAATTCTAATTTACAAAAATAGTTGTAACTCTTACACAAGTCTCACATAGAATTTACACATATGGTCTCTATCTGTTCTTTCTGTTTAGCTACAAAACCTATCTAAAAATTGTCAGTAATGTAACGATGTTTATATTTCATAAATATAGGACAGGGTACTCTGTGAAAGGTAGCACTGCTATACTAAAAAAACAGGTTTAAGGGCTTTTTAACTCAACTAATACAGTTTCTCACTATTTAAGGCACTTAAAATATATTTCTACTGCAAACTAAAGTTTATACTTGTGTTTAATGTTTGTGTGACTCAGTTTCTACAGTGATTTCAATTCAATCCCTATGCCCTTGCTTATTTCTGGGCCTGAAGACCTGAGACCCAGAGGGGCTCACATTCCAACACTGCCCCTGCAAAGCCACCTCTGGATGAGCTGGACCCATCTCCTTCCTCAAGGCGGGGAAGTGATCAAGTGGTGCTTCCCCTGCACGCTGAACAAACTGAGGGGGGAAAAAAAAGCAAGGAAACTGCAGAGAGAGAAACAGAACAGTGAAAATCATCTCTGTTGGGTCAATAAATGGCACTCATAAATAAGTGGACTCATAAATAAGTGCACGGCAATAAGTGACACTCATAAATGTGGGAACCACGTTGAAGTCGTTGTGTTCAGCTCAGCAGATGTTGGGCCATGCCCACAGATATCAGCATTCCAGCAGGCAATAAAGCAGTGACACAGAGGCCACCCACTCGGTGGGACAGGGAGATAAGAGGGTAGGGCAGCCACAGGAACCCCTCAGCAATCACACTGGGCTGTTTCAGCTGCTCTGCTGGACTGGGCAGAACCCTTAACCCCAGGCAGACCACCTTGGCCATCCGGGCTCGTGGTCAGCATCCTGGGAAGGTGCTCCCAGGAAAAGCTGTGGAGGCAAAGCCCTCAAACTGCCCTCAGACAGCAGCCAGAGGAATGCTCTGCCTGGCCTGAGGAATCTTCCACCCAGTTGCTCTGTGAGTAGCTCGCTCAGTCATGCATGGCCACAAACCTGTCTAAATAGGCAGCGATGACCAAGACTGAAACTCAAATCAGGAACTTTCCAGTCTGACAAGTAAAAAAAAATAAAAATACTTTCCAGTCCACACTTACTTAGCACAGGCCAGGCCCTTCCTTGCTCGGTGTTTGGTGCTCTTGGTTCCTTCTAAAAGCCTCTGAGAAGGGACACAACCTACAAAACACTCAGAGCAAATCAGCTGAAATAGTCCCACAGCCAAAAAGGGGGCATTGCATTCCTCACACAAACACCCCCACACCTCATCTGCCTCTTTTCCCCGTCTCCAGCCACCCTGCTGACCCTCTAGGGTGTCTCTGCAGGCCATGAACTTAACAGAAAACAGCATTTTTGGCCAGTTTCTAGGGCTGGCCTGGCCACTGGATGGGTCTGAAAGCTCCAGAGTCACGAGACACACGGAGGAGCTCAGCGACTCGAGGGCAAAGTGTGATCACAGAGAATTTGGCCGAGATGCCAAGACCCCGAGGAGCAGGGAGGATGTTCAGTCAGGCCCAGAAGGGAACAGTTCAGTGACAAAGCGTTTCTCCAGTCAGGAGGTGCAGGTTGAGCAATGGGCTGACACCAGCTGAGACAGCAACCTGGGAGGGAGCAGCAGGATGCAAAACCACGAGGATATCTCTGAGGTCACCAAGGAGAACAGAGTTTCTGACTGGGAAGAAAAAAGAAGCCAGAATTGCAGCATTGTTACTTAATCCAGGAAACTTTGTTCAACCAAGACCAGCCGGCTCAGCATGACCACACAAAAAAAGCTACCAGGCTTTTATTGGAATTCCTGAGTGCCTGCATGCCTGCCTTAGCCAGGTTTAACTAGCAGTGGACTCTGCCTGTAAAAGGCAATTCCCACTTTATTCCCTGCCCATATCTATTCTCATCTACCCTGGAGTCACCAGGCCCTACTTCCCTCCACATAAATATGAGCATTTCAAGAGGAACAGTGAAGTTGTCAGCCTTGGAAACAAAAGAACAATCACTTCCAGAGTTTTCTTCTGGAAACCTTTCTCCTTCGAATCGCCGGCCTTGCTGTGGTGAAAAATTTCGTCACCACAAAATTCCTTGGGTGGGAAGCGTTCGATCCCTTCTTGCTGTGTTCCAGAGGACAGGGAAGCAGCTCGATCCAGAGAAAGAAGCACTTTCTAAACTTATTTCAGCATAAACTGCTCCAGAGTCACATCATGGGACACAGCCACACGCAGGCTTACAGGGACAAAGGATGGGAGCACAGCTGGGAATTGCAGAGACTGGAAAAGAAGGAGGAAGGGGACTGAGAATCTGTGTTTTTACAGCCACATCCAGCGTGAGAGGCCAAGGAATAGGAAGGAGAGGAACAGGAAGAGAAAGTGACGCTAGCATTATTTTAGATCGGCTGGAAACTTTCTCTTCTTGTTCCAGGTCCTTCAGAAGTGGCTTTTTCCAGAAGTAATTGGGATAAGAGAGTTCTACCCCTTCCTCCATATGACCCTCGGCCACAACCAGACAGATCTCTCTGTTGCAGGCAGTGCCTGCTTTCCTATCAGGTGGAAGGATCAGGATTGAGCAACAGCACCTCCAAAAGCAACCAAACCTCGAGGGCGAGGAATTGGGAAGTGGGTGGGATCTCTTCCCAGCCATCACATGACTTTTATTCATCCTCCTCCTTGAGAATGAGGTAACACTAGGTAACACTCCATTTTCAGACAACGTGCTTTGCCTGATTATCTACAATAACCAGACCAAGATAGCCGTGATTCATCTAAAAAGCTTTTTTTTTTTTTTCACCTGCAAAAACTTGTGTTATACCACAAATCAGGGAATAAATGAGAGGTTAATTAGCTGTGATTTCAGTTCAGTCGCTCCGTGAGGGACGCTGTCCTTTACAGCTGTCTCCGTGAGGATTCCGGGAACCTCGTTAACATCCCCATTGTGTCCCGGCACTAAGATACCAGACAGCAAGGAGGGCACCGAGAGGCTGCTCACAACTCCCGGCACCTTTCCAAGTGACAATTCCACCTCGGCTGCCTGCCTGAGGCTGCCTGGGAAGGGAGGAATCTCCCCGGTGTGTCCCAGAGCTCCTCTGGCTCACTGTGATCTGGGAGGGGAAGGGAAAGGAAGGGACAAGGGGAGGGAAGCAAACAAGAGAAATAGGGATGAGAGGGAAAATCCTGGGCCTAGGAGAGAGGCAGAGAGCTGGAAGAGGGGTGGAGGGAGAAAGGAAAGGCATCTGGAGCCATTTGCTTTTTCCAGCCTTTTCCAAGACAGGGAAAGTCAGAACAGGGAAGGGAAGGGAGAAGGGAGAAGGGGAGAGAAGAGAGGGAAGGGAAGAAGGGAGGAAAGGGAGAGGAGAAAAATAAAGGGAAGGGGAGAGGGAGGGGAACCACCGCAGCATCTGGCCCCGTTCCCAGCCAGCAGACTGAGCACGGCCTCCCTCCAGGTAGCCCGGGCGAGACCCGTGGCACGAGACGGCTGTGGAGCGGGGGAGTAGCCGGGTTATCCGGCGTTATCCTGCTTTATCTCGCGTTATCCCGGTTTATCCCGCGTTATCCCTTTGTCCCGAATTATCCCTGTTTGTCCCGGGGGGGGTCCCGGCCCGGCCGAGCCACGTGGGGGCGCCCGCCCTGCGCTGCCCCTGCGGGCCAATCAGCGCGCTCCGCGCGCCGCTGCCCCGGGGCACGCTGGGAATTGTAGTTCCCATGGCGCAGAGGGACGGCAGAGCATGCCCAGCGGCGGCCTCTCCGCGGTTCGGCGGGGGCGGCCTCAGCATTGTTGTCTCCTCACGGACACTCGGGGACTTGCAGGGTGTTTTCCGCCGTCCCGCAGTGCTGCCGGGATGCAGCACCGCGGGCACCGGGCATCGGTGTCGCGTGGGGATGACATCAGCGGGAGGCGCGGGCGGATGTCATGGCCGTGGAGGAGCTGCTCCCTTACGAACCTCCTGAGGCGTGGGGATGAGGGAGGGCGGTGCCCTGGGCTCTGTTAAGAGGCGCACATACTGAAATAATCTCAGTGGAACCTCTGCCAAACACAGGATGTTGCAACAGAAGCGTCGAATTGCATCTTCAGTTTTATAAGGAACGGGCACACACAACATTTGCTTCCTCTGAGAAATCACCTTTTCCAGTGTTGAAAATTATCACAGAATCACAGACTGGTTTGGGCTGGAAGGGATCTTAAAGACCGCCCAATTCCATGGGCAGAGCCACCTTCCAATAGTCCGGATTGTGCTGAGACCCATCCAGCCTGGCCTTGGACACTTCCAGGGATGGGGCAGCCACAGCTCTCCATGGAAATCCATTCCAGTGGCTCACCACCCTCACAGGGAATAATTTCTTCCCAATATCCTGTCTAAACCCACCATATGTCAGTTGGAAGCCATTCCCCGTTGTCCTGTGGTTCCATGTCCTTGTCCCCAGTCCCTCTCCTCGGAGTCGCTTTTGTCACTGGAAGGGGCTCTGAGGTTTCTCTGGAGCCTTCCCTTCTCCAGGCTGGACATTCCCAGCTCTCAGTTGTGTGCTCTTTGGATATGTGAGAGAAAAAAAAAGAACCCCATGGAAAGCCAAACTCGATATCAGCGTGTGTGTTTTGTAACCCTGCCAGCCCCATAACCACCAACAAGCATTTTGTAACACAATTAAGCAGAAATAAAAACCTAATTATGTTGTGGGAAGAACAGGGCTTGTGGTCCAGAGGCAAAAAGAGATAATGGAAAAATACATGAAAGTGGTGAAATTGTCAAGAAAGCAGGATGAGAACAGGTCTGAAAGATGTTTGGTGAGAGCAGAACAGGCCATAAAAATATGATAAAATACATAAAAATGACATTCCTTTCTCTATAGAGGGTATGGCAGAGCTGGCTGCCACACAGGGGAAGTATTTTCCCTGTACAAAAGCTTTTAGTTTTCCAAGTTTAAAATTAAATGCCATATCTGATTCTGGGATTTCTCACAGATATTTTGTGCGTTTACTTTCCTGAGGCTGATTAATTCTTAAGCAGCTGATGGAAAGCAGGCCAGTAGCGTTGTTCTTAAATATTCAAACCCAAATATCTTTGGACTTTCCAAGGAATTCCCCCTCACCTTTTTTTTTTAACCTGAAACTTGAATTTGAATTGGACTCAGTCTGCTAAAACAGGAGTTCTGGGTATTAATGTAACCTTCCAAGAAAAGCACATAATTTAACCCTAACTTTGCAAAAGTTAATACACATTTCTGCTGTTGCCAGGATAAATTCTCGATAGGGCAGTTAAAGGAAGCCTGGTTGAGCAGTATAAATTCCAAAATTTTAGGTAGTTACCCTTGAGTGAGATAACACAAATCTGTCTAAAATGGGATTAATAAACAACAAGATTTTTACCACCCCCTAAATGTCCAATCTAATGTCTCCTTTCTTCATCTTAAAGCCAAGTGTTTAAAGGCTGCCCACAGAGAGGACAAAGTCTCTTCACAAGGAGCCATGTTTCTATGAATCTATCTTTTGATAAGAATTAAAAAATATGGAGGAAAGGGAGGAGAAAATAGCACTGACATGCCAAGTGCAACTTTTTTTGATTCCCTGGGAAATCAATTAATTCCCTTTTTTTTAATTTCCCTGAGAAAGGTCTTGGGAATTTTAAAGCCAGAACCGCCCAACCTGAATTTCACAAGTGGATGTTATTTTTAGAGGAGAAAAATAAATCATTCACAACCTCTTTTATGTTGCGTATTTTCATTTCTGGCAGCACCGTACAAAAAAAAA
>VZRF01000933.1:255203-282462 GCA_013396875.1 Vireo altiloquus
AAAAAAAAAAAAATGAGCGGGGAAAATCTGCCCTGGTTTCATTGCAAGCTATGAAATCCACACATTAATAATATAGTTGGATTTTTCTTAAGGAAAAAAAAAAAGCTTTTTTTTGGAGGCACCTCAAGAATGTCAGGAATCCTTTTTATTCAGGAATAGATAAATGAAAATAGTCACTCACTAATTACATGAGATTAGCCAAATAATAGTTGAAATCTGATTTTTTTTCCCTGGCAAAAGCAAAGTGGGAATGCCCAGAGGGTCACTCATGTGGGAATTCCATCGATACAGGGTATTCTTCCTCGATTTATTTGGTGCTATCTGTACTCCTACCTCCCTGTTCCAACAGGGCAGCTCCACTTCTAGGAACAGGAGAGGAGCTCTGTGGTGGTGAGTCAGTCCAGGGGTATTGATTTCCGAGAGCAGCTAAAAATAGACGCGCAGGGAAAGAGGATCAGAAACGGGGTGAGTGTATTACGATACTTCCCTGCTAAATTTTTCCAAAGAAAATCACAGCTGTCTTCTTCTAGTGCTAGAGGCTACTGGGCGTGCAGGAAAATGAAAGAGGATGTCTCAGTTTTGAGGAATATTTGGGGATTAGCACCTGGATCCGGGAAGGGGTTACGGCTGATGGTAAAGAGTGAACCTCTAATGGACACTTCCCACCAGACCAGGTTGCTCCAAGTCCCATCCAGCCTGGCCTGGAACACTTCCAGAGATGAGGCAGCCACAGCTTCTCTGGGAAAGAAGGAGAAAACAAGGAACGTATGTGGACGCTGACAGCTTGGTCAGAGGAGAATTCTCAGCTTCTGCAACCATGAGAAAAGTTTCCTCTAGCTGTGGAAAGAGAATAGTTTCCCACAGCTAGAGGATGAGAAACCTCAAGAAAGTTTTATAAACCATCTAGGATGCTTTGAGAATATTTATCTCAGTGGTATTTGTTTGCTTTTGTTATCCTAACAGTTTTCTCTGTAGCTAACCAATTGTAGCTGCTCTTGTCTCTCTCTGCTCCTGACCAGGCAGGCTGGAGAAGCACCAGGTCAGAGAGCAGCTGGATCTCTTTAGAGATCTCTTTGCCTTGTTTGCTTTGCATGAAATAAAGAAGATATTTGCCTTCTGCATGGAGTCATTCTTATGTTGCAAAGGGCCAAACCTGGCCATGAGTTGCGACAAACGTATTCCTCGCTAAGTTCCCCGATAACTCTGTCCCAGCTTTCTCTAGGAGCTTTGTTTGGTCCACTGGCAGCAAACAGCTCCTTGCAGCGGATCTTTTTGGGAACACGTGGCTCTGGTGGGTGGAGAGGGAGGGAGCTGTAGCAGAATTAGACTTGATAATCCAACCTTTCCACCTTCACAAGCCAGGAGAGGCATCAAAATCTCCCATCCGGACACACATTGGAAATCAGGCTCTAGTTCGGTACCTTGGAATTCAGATGCCTCTTTTGAAAGGCATCCAGGGCTTGGAATTGCACACAGGCTGACAGCCATCCTTAGGCATCTGTCCACCCAGCTACACTTAGATTCCATCACCTCTGGAAAGAGGAGTATCCTTCAGTCCTGCAGGGAGCAGCCATCCAAGGCCCATCATCTTAACAAGCCCTTTTGGGCATCCTGAAGAAGCCTTTAATGATCCTGCAGCCTTCTTAGGAAGCTCCTGCTGGACCTCCCTCATCCTCCTAACGAGCCCTTGGGGACAACTTCACAGGCACTGAGGAGAAGGAAACTTTCCTCCTTTTGAAAGAAAATGACAACTTCCAAAGCAGCTCAGTTTGTCACAACTTCTCCACACTTTGGTCGGAGAGTTCATGGACGCCTCTCCAGTCCTCCACTTGGCTGGTGCAGAAATCGTGGCAGGAATTTGAGGGATAAAGGATTTGTGCATCACGGCACCAGCAGCTGCTCCTGGCCAGCAACTTGTGGTTGGCAGGAGTCCCTCAGATCCTTGTGGAAGTGCCTGGGACATCCCAAGGGGGCCATCAACAGCCACAGCAGGTGATGGACCAGATTCCAGGTTCCAGGGGTTCTAGTCAGGAATAAAGTTGTGGATAAAGACAAATCCAACTGCTGTGCCCTGGTTGTGCTGCTGTTCAGAGCCCTGGAAGAGCTGGAGCAAGGATTTTTTTTTTATTTTTTTTTTAATTTTTTTTTTTATTTTTGGCAGATGAAATGCTTCATAAATATCCTGCTCACACTTGTAATCTCATTCACACTGATGATTTTTCTTGCATTTCAGACACCTTAAGGCTACAATTAATACAAGATCTCATCACAAAATGAAAGCTTTTAAAAATCCAGAGACACTTGCACTTAAATAATAGAGAATTTATTAAACATATCCAATCAGAAATTTTTGGGGTCAACCAAGTGAGGATAATCTCAGCATTTTCACAGGATGACTTATGATTTCTCTACAAAGAAGAGAGGTGGTGAAGAGGGGGGTGAGCTGCAGGAAGCAGCATCACCTCTCTTTCCATTAGGATTTGATGCAGCAAGGAGAAGAAGGTGGGAAAAAGGAAAAATGTGGTGGCAAACATGGCTCCAGAGATGGAACTCTGGAGCTTCCAGCAAACAACAGACACTCAGCAAGGAGAGGGAGAGAGGAGAGAGATTTCAGGGCCGATCCGTAAAACATAATTTCATATATTTGGAGTTTAATTTTGAAAGGGATATAAAATGCTTTAGTACAGTGTATCTAAGTGTGCCTGAGTAAAAAATCCCAGAATTCCTGCACTAAAAGATGCATCCAACACTTGCCTGCTCTCACCACGGCTTCCTCAGTGCTCAGTGGAGAGCAACATTCCCAGCTGGACTCTTCTCCTCCTATGGAAATGACCTAAAGCTGTGCCATGCAATTCTGAAAGTGCACAGCTCTGCTTTCTAACTGCAGAGGGAGCCAAGAGAAGGAGTTTTGAGCCCAGAAAAATTTATTTGGATTCCGGCATCTAATTTTCAGAGGTCTGAAAGTTAGAGAAGATCAGTCACAAACTGCAGTGTCTACCCAGCTGATGGTGGAGACTGGGCGAGGTTTTCTCGCCTCGTTAAAGCAGTTCTCACCCGGCTGATCACTCTTCTGAGGGCACATTTCACCTCTTTGTTCCTCAGGCTGTAGATGATGGGATTTAGGAGGGGGGTGAGCATTCCATAGAGCATGGAAACGACCCTGTCCCGATGTGGGGAATAAGTGAAGGAAGGGCGGACGTAGGTGCAGATGGTGGTCCCATAGAAAAGGCAGACTACGGTCAGGTGAGAACCACAGGTGGAGAAAGCCTTGTGCCAGATCCCAGGGGAGCTCCTGGACAGGATTTCCAGGAGGATATAGATGTAAGAGACCACCGTGACCACACAGGCGCTACTGCCCAGCACCCCAGCCACCACCAGGAGCACCAATTCCCTGCTGCGGGTGGATGAGCAGGAGAGGGCCAGCATGGGAGGAATGTCGCAGTAATACTGCTGGATTTTGTTGGGACCACAGAAAGAGAGCGTGAAAACCAGAGAGGTGTGCAGCAGGGAGTTCAAAAGCCCTACTGCCCATGTGCCCAGGGCCAGGCGAGCGCACAGCTTCGCGCTCACGATGCTTGGGTACCTCAGCGGGTGGCACACGGCCACGTAGCGGTCGTAGGCCATCACACCCAGCAGGAAAATCTCCGTGCCCACCACAGCGATGAGGGAGAAGTGCTGGGACAGGCAGGCAGCAAAGGAAATCTCCCTGTTCTCCAGCAGCAAGGCTCCCAGCATCTTGGGCACGGTGATGGTGGGACATAAGAGATCCAGCAGGGCAAGGTTGCTGAGGAAGAAGTACATGGGGCTGTGCAGGTGGGAGTCGGTGCTAATGGCGACGAGGAGCGTGATGTTACCTGCCATGGTGGCCAAATAAACGAGCAGAAACAGCACAAAGAGAAGCAAACGGATTTCTGGGGCGTCAGAGAGGCCCACGAAAACAAATTCGGATACCGTTGAGAGGTTGACCCTCTGCATCTTATCTCTCATTGTGGGAATGGGGCAGAGGTTTCCCTGGAATAAAGAAGGTGTAACTTAATGACAATTTCACCCCCATTCTAAAGATTGTGAGGGGATTTTTTTGGTCCATTATGAAATTCAAAATGAGGCAGAGGTTTCCCTGGAATAAAGAAGGTGTGACTTAATGACAATTTTATCCCCATTCTAAAGCTTGTGTGAGGGGCTTTTTTTGGTCCATTCCATTTCCAAGCCTTGCCACCCTCAAAATCTAAATTTCACCCACATATTCCTAATGCAAAAGGCAAAATGTAGGGATGAAACTTCACGGTGATGAATCCGAAATGTTACTTTCTGCAAGTTACCACCTCAGACTGAAGAGCTGAAAGTTGAAGTTTCCTTCCCTGTGGTGTCCAGCTTGGACACAGCCCCAGGCAACACAACGGGACTTTGAAGGTTCTCTGAGCAAGGGCAGTGGGGTAGAATTCCTTTCAACATAAATTATTTAGTATTAATAATACCACTAAAAGGGTCTAGATTAGTAACTGGAGCTAAAACTTACTTTTTAAGGGAGTGATGCTGTCAGAGAAGAATTAAATCCCCGCTAATCAGCAGATAGATGCATTTTGTTTTTTTTTTTTCAGGTTTTGGATGGGGCTTGGAGCAACCTGGTCTAGTGGAAAGTGTCCCTGCCCATGGCAGGGGGTTGGAATGAGCTGAGCTTTAAGGTTTCTTCCAAACCAAACCATTCTATGATTCTATCATTTAAAAAAAAAAAAAATTGGTATTCAATTAAAAACGTCCTACTTTTCTATAAATTTTACCCTAAAGACTTCCATAATACCTTTAGGATCTGTTTGGAATTTCCCCACCCCTCCACTTTCCCCAGTTCAAAGAAGCCTAAACCTGGCATTAAAGGATCTTCCCATTTCCCCTGCGTTGCTCCATGGAATGTAGCTCAGTATTTACAGTAAGGATTTACATACCAGTCCTACAGGGAGGGAAGGCGAAGTTCAGTCCAAATGCTTCATTTTTGGGAGACTTTGGGATTGATTTTGAGATGGTGGGAATATTCTCATTTGTGAGACATGCGGCGATAAATAGATTGATGGAATATTTTTCATCTGAGCCGGGCTCCTCTGTGGTCTCATATTGTCCCAGAAGCTTGAGAGAGAGCCAAGTCAGAGCTTGAACTATGTAAGAAATATTAAACTCAGCAGAAATAAAAGGGACATCACTTGTTCATAAAATGGGGAGCTCATTCAGGTGAAACAGCACAGAAACAACACAGAAATACTCACTGCTACACAGAATTAATTACAGGTGATTTATAATTGTATCTCCAGGAAAAAAAATCCAATCCTTTTCCTTCTTTCCACATGTGACATAAAAACGATTTCACTCTTAAGGAGGAGGTGAATCCTGACACAGCAGTGTTGGAATATTCACACCAGCACTGTCACAAGGGCTGGCTTGGCTGAGGTTTTATAAATATGAGGGAGTGTCTGGGGACAAGTGTCTCTGAAGCTTTTTTGGATGTTCCCTTAATTGCATGGATGAGGGGTTTTTCAGAATATTGCCCAAAGCAGGCTGGAAATCGAAGGAACCAAAATTGCCAACACTACTTTGAAGAGCTAACAAAAATTCCCCTCTGGTTCCATTAAGCATCCATGTGGGATTTATGGGAGTGCCACTTCCCACGTGATGTCCAGGACTGGGATCAGGCCTGTTCCTATTCCAGCAATAGCTGACCATAAATTCTGGACTGTTCACATGAATGACTCTAGCTGTCAATCATTCCTCCAGCCTGTTTGCAGGGTGTGGCTCCTGGAAAATTAAGGGTTCTGTGTCTTACACGGGCAAACAGTGATGGGACAAGAGCGAATGGTTTTAAACTAAAAGATGAGGGATTAAGATTGGCTATTAGGAAGAAATTCTTCCCTCTGAGGGTGGGGAGGCTCTGGCACAAGGTGCCCGGGGAAGTTGTGGATGCCCCATCCCTGGCAGAGTCCAAGGCCAGGTTGGACAAAGCTTGGAGCAACCTGGGCTGGTGGAAGGTGTTCCTGCCCATGGCAGGTGTCAGAAACTGAAAACAGTTCATGCCTCAAACATTGATAGGATGTTTTGTTCATTTTAAAGAAGCTGCAACCAAAGAAGTCTCCCTGAAAACTNGGATTAAGATTGGCTATTAGGAAGAAATTCTTCCCTCTGAGGGTGGGGAGGCTCTGGCATAGGTTGCCCGGGGAAGTTGTGGATGCCCCATCCCTGGCAGACTCCAAGGCCAGGTTGGACAAAGCTTGGAGCAACCTGGGCTGGTGGAAGGTGTTCCTGCCCATGGCAGGTGTCAGAAACTGAAAACAGTTCATGCCTCAAACATTGATAGGATGTTTTGTTCATTTTAAAGAAGCTACAACCAAAGAAGTCTCCCTGAAAACTGGGAGTTTGAACTGAAAGTCAAACTGCTGATTAGATAAAGGGAAACCCATTGTTCAATCATCTCAGGCGGAGGGAAAGGTTTGCATCCACCAAAAGGTCAAAGCCACCAGCTGTGCTGAGGAGCATTCTCTGCTGAGTTCGGGGTTGGGGCAGAGGACAGCTCACAGAGGCCAGGTTTGGGGTGGGGGCAGAGCACAGCTCACAGAGGACAGGTTTACACAGACCCCCCTCCAACCGAGGGGGGAGGAGGAGGTTTCGGGTGCATGGCATAACCTCTGGCCAGAGGCACTGAACACCCATTCTCCCATTACACAAACCAGCCCAGCTGTGGCACCCCCAACCCCACATTTCACATGAGAGGCAGCTGAAGGGGAGTCACAATCCATCAAAGACCCCCCAAAGTGCTGGGCCTTGCACCACAGGGCTGCACATGATGCAATAGCTCCAGAGTCTGCTGTAATAGAGTGCCCCCTCCCCTAGGGAGACATGCCTGGACATTGCTAGCTGGTATATAAACCCATTGGGATTCTATGCTTTTTGTGGGGACCTTCACCTCCAAGACAACTGGAGAGGATCAATGGAACACTGTTGGGATCCACAGAGCGGTGATATTTTCCTTATTCTGTCCCGGTCCCTCTCGTTCTGTTCCCCCCCCCTAGTTTTTATTTCTTTCTTTCTCTCTCTCTCTATTAACTATCAAATAAAAACCATATTATTGTCACTGGCACATGGTCTTGTTTGCACCTGAATTCGGGCAGAGGCATTTCTAAAAGAACCTTAATAATTGGATCCTAACAGACACAGAGTAGAACAAGATGAGCTTTAAGGTCCATTCCAACCCAGCCCATTCCAGGACTCTATGAACTGGAATTCCCCAAGGATCACACAGCAGAGATTATCACTATCCTGTGATAATGTGGCTGGAATAAATCCCCATGGTCCAGACCTTTCCCTGTGGGCTTGCAGTTAGCCCAAGGGCCATCAGACATCACACTTCCCCTGGAGTTTTGCCATAAGGAATTTTGTCATAAACTCAGATGCCAAAAAGGGATACAACAAAGAGATCCATGCCTCACCCCTGCCTTCCAACCTGAACCATTCTGCGATTCTCTTCCCCTCATAAATCTTAAATGCTTCTTTTGGGGTGGGATGCATTGGTCCCATCAAGGTGCCATTCACCCAGGACTATTTTTGGGCTGCTGGCTCTCAACCCTACATCTAAGTTGTGTATTTGCAGGGATAATCTTAGCAGGGTTATTAGAAGTAGAAACACAGGATAGTCTTTGAGATAAGTGTTCTGCCTTGAGGTAAATAAATAAAAATTATATTGGATTTTATTATAAAAAGTCATTAAAAAAAACCACCCCAAAAGAAACAACAACAACAAAAACCCTCCTCTATTTGCAGAATCCAGGTGTGCACTAATTGATGATGTGCTGGATTAGACCCCTCNGACACAGAGTAGAACAAGATGAGCTTTAAGGTCCATTCCAACCCAGCCCATTCCAGGACTCTATGAACTGGAATTCCCCAAGGATCACACAGCAGAGATTATCACTATCCTGTGATAATGTGGCTGGAATAAATCCCCATGGTCCAGACCTTTCCCTGTGGGCTTGCAGTTAGCCCAAGGGCCATCAGACATCACACTTCCCCTGGAGTTTTGCCATAAGGAATTTTGTCATAAACTCAGATGCCAAAAAGGGATACAACAAAGAGATCCATGCCTCACCCCTGCCTTCCAACCTGAACCATTCTGCGATTCTCTTCCCCTCATAAATCTTAAATGCTTCTTTTGGGGTGGGATGCATTGGTCCCATCAAGGTGCCATTCACCCAGGACTATTTTTGGGCTGCTGGCTCTCAACCCTACATCTAAGTTGTGTATTTGCAGGGATAATCTTAGCAGGGTTATTAGAAGTAGAAACACAGGATAGTCTTTGAGATAAGTGTTCTGCCTTGAGGTAAATAAATAAAAATTATATTGGATTTTATTATAAAAAGTCATTAAAAAAACCACCCCAAAAGAAACAACAACAACAAAAACCCTCCTCTATTTGCAGAATCCAGGTGTGCACTAATTGATGATGTGCTGGATTAGACCCCTCTTGCCCTGTTACCCACCCCTCCCTATTTCTCCCAGTGTAGCCAACCAAAGTGATTTGATTTTGACCATTTCTGGGACTGCCCAGCTTTTGTCATTGTTTGAGATTTCCATCTAGGAATGCTTATGATGAGCCCAGATTGATTAGAGTCTGCTGAAAATGCTCCCTTTTCTCTGATATCCATTTGTATTTCTTTGAGTAAAATTGATCAGTCCGGGCTCACTTCAGGTTTCCTGGGATTTGACCCAAAGCATTGTAGAGATCATGCTGGTTCTCCAAGGATTTTTTTTCCCTTTGAGGCCATTTTTCCCTGTCCTCTAGGCAAGGGCAGTGAATCTGAGGGTGAGCTCAGAGAGCTGATAATTTCCAGGAGAGAAAGAACTCGGGATTTTAATGGTGCGCACTGGAGCCAATTTACACACAGGGACAAACTCAGCTGCCAAAGCTGCACCTTTGCAATTTGTCAGGCACCAACTTTTTAACAGCACCTTCCGAGGCCTTGTTAAATCTGTCCCAAGATGTTTCCTGGGGAGAAAAATCAATTATATTAAATTGTTTGTCTTCATAGAACAAACAATGGTTTGTTTGGGTTGGAAGGGACTTCAAAGCTCATCCAATTCCAACCCTCTGCCATGGGCAGGGACACCTTCCACTGGATCAGGTTGCTCCAAGCCTCTGAGATACCAGCTCCCCAAAATATGGAATTTTCATTTATTGTATCAAAATTGGAGCAATTATTTCAAATCAATTCGCCATTGATGCCCCAAATGTATACCTGGCAAACAAATTGACGCCAGCAAAATAACTGGACCACAGCTCCAATTGGCCTCACATTGGTTTATAAATAAAATATTTATGAAAGCTTTATCAAGATCTTTAAAAAATTATCATAGTGATACATTTTTAGTTTTCTCAATTGAAATTTAGCTTAAATTGACCTGGAGGACATTTATTTTTCAACATTTCTCTCTAATACAAAAAAAAAACTTCTCTTCCAACCCAAGCCACTCTGTGATGATCCAATGGTGATTCTGAGCAGAAATTCACCATTAAAAAGAAATTTAACTTGCACCGAGATTTGGAAATCTCTCTTAACCAGAAGGATCAGTGATTCACTGATGCTTCTGATCCTCCTCTTCCTACTGGTGTGGGAGTGAGGGCTAATTTAAGACAGCACAGAGAGAGAGGGAAAGTGGAAATCCTCCCACTTCCTGTGCAGCAATTTAGGTTGGATATTAGGAAAAATTCCTTCATGGAAAGGGTTTTCCAGCCCTGGGAAAGGCTGCCCGGGGCAGTGGTGGAGTCACTAACCCTGAAGGGATTTAAAAGCCTTGTGGATGTGGCACTTGGGGTCATGGGTTAGTGGTGGCCTTGGAAGCACTGGGGAATAGTTGGACTTGGTGATCTTAGAGGGCTTTTCCAAGCCCTCAGTGATTCCATGATTTTATTCAGGGGAGATGAATCCAATCCTAAATCCTTCTAGCACGAGGAAACTGATGGTGTTCCTCTCATGGCAGCCACCGAACTTCTACCCCTGATGGATTTGGGGAGGTAACTGCTGCCCTCACAGAGGCAGTTAGGGGTGGAAGGGACCTTATAGACAATCCCATTCCAACACCCTGCCATGGACAGGGACACCTTCCACCAGCCCAGGTTACTCCGAATTCTGTCCAACCTGGCCTTGGACACATTCAGGGATGGGGCAGCCACAGCTTCTCTGGGCACCCTGTGCCAGGGCCTCAGCAGCCTCACAGGGAAGAAATCCTTCCCAGTATCCCATCTGAACCCACCCTGTGTCAGTGTGAAGCCATTCCCCCTTGTCCTGTCACTCCAGGCTCTTGTCCAAAATCCCTTCCACTCTGTCCTTTCCCTATATATTGTGCCTTGTATGATTTTAATATTTCGCTTCTGTGAGAGAATTATGACTAAAAATTTTCTTATATGTCTAAAGAAAACCCTACAAGCCAAATCTGCACTGCCTCTACCTTCCAGTGCTGGTGGGTGAATTTGGGGACACTTAATGCATGTTCCTCTGCCATCTGCTGTCACAGCACAGGAAAAGCACGGCAAGAGGGAGGGCAAAAGAGAGGGAGACAAACCTCCTCCTGGATTCATTTATTTATTTGAAAATTATGATCCCACACGAGTGAAAGGGCTCAGGAAGTTTGAGGTTTTCAGCATGAATTTTTAATATTTTCAATATTAACAGTTATATGTGCATATAAATGTATTTATACATGGTTTGAAGTCCGTAGGTTTTAGCCACTAAGTCATTAGTGTGTAGGAGTAGAGGAGGAATGTGGCTCCAGGTGTAACTCCAGGGTGTAATTCTAGGTGTAACTCTGGATGTGACTCCAGGGTGTAAGTCTATGTGTAACTCTGGATGTAAGTCCAGGGTTCGGCCAACCCAGCTCATCTCAGAAGGCTCTGCAGCGCTTCCACAGCCTCCACATGGATTCCTTCACCTCATCGCTCCTCAGGGTGTAGATGAGGGGGTTGATCATGGGTGAGAAGGTTGTGTAGATGAGACAGACATACTCGTTGGAGGGCAAGGTCCCAGCAGGCCGCAGGTAGGTGAAGATGCAGGGCACGAAGAGCAGGGTGACCACCATGACGTGTGAGGCACAGGTGGACAGCGCCTTCCAGTGCCCCCGGGAGAGGTGGGCCCGGAGCTTGGTCAGGATGAGTGCATAGGAGGCCACCAGCACGAGGAAGCAGCCCAGGGATATGAGGCCGCTGTTGGAGGCCATGAGCCACTCGGTGAGGGTGGTGTCGGTGCAGGCCAGGCGGATGACGGGCAGCACGTCACAGAAGTAGCTGTGGATCGTGTTGGGGCCGCAGAAGGGCAGCTGGAGCGTGAGCACTGTCTGGACGATGGAGTGGGTAAAGCCCCCCACCCAGCAGGCAGCGATCAGGGCCCAGCAGGCCCGGCGGGCCATGATGGCTGTGTAGTGCAGGGGCCTGCAGATGGCTGTGTAGCGGTCAAATGCCATCACCGTCAGAAGGAACATCTCCGAGGAGCCCACAAAGTGCAGGAAAAACAGCTGGGCCATGCAGTCCTCAAAGGCAATGGCCTTGTGCCCTGAGAGCAGGGCCACCAGCACCCTGGGGGCAGTGACAGAGGTGTAGCAGATATCAATGAAGGACAGGTGGCAGAGGAAGAAGTACATGGGCGAGGAGAGCTTGGGGTCGGTCCTTACTGTCACGATGATGAGGAGGTTGCCCAGCAGGACCATGGTGTAGGCCAGGAGGAAGAGGGTGAAGAAGAGGAGTTGCAGCTCCCGGGTGTCAGAGAGCCCCAGGAGGATGAATTCAGTCACCCGGGAGAAGTTGTCCTGTGCCATCGCTGCAGCTCAGGCTCCCATGGCACAGCTCTGGGGCTGGCCAGGAAGGGAAGGGAGTGTGCTCCAGCTCCAAGACTCATGGATGGTGTGAGCAGGATGCATTTGCTGCTGCAGAAAGCATGGTGCCATGTCATAAATGTCAGAAAGCAGAGTTTGCATTCACCCCCCCTTTTCTGCCCCTGTTCAGGTTTCTGGCCCCTTCACACTGACCTTCTCTGCTCAACTCACTCTGACCACTATTTTTCTGCTCTGTAGTTGGTGTGCTCCCACTCTATCAGGGAGGAATCACAGAATAATGCAATTGTTAAGGTTGGAAAAGCCCTGTAAGACCATTCAGTCCAATCATGCCCCCAGCACTATCAAGCCCTCCACTAAACCATGTCCCCAACTGCTACATCCGTACAGCCTTTAAATCTCTCCAGGAGTGGTGATTCCAGCACACCTTGCTCTCAGATAACAAGAGCCATGAATGCTGGAAAAATGCCGTGCTATCCTTTTACCTGCTGGAAATTTGAAGTGCCATGACTGAAGCAAATGCTGCTGTTCTCAAACATGAGCTATTCCATGTTCTGATCCTAATGGCACTGCTCTAAATTGAGGAAAGCACTCTCCAGTTAGCTTATCCAGTCTGAAACTGGGAATGCATGCACAGAAACCTGGTCTAGGAGGTTTCTCACTGGAGAAATTGGAGTTTCTAACAGAGCAGAAGCTGCAAAGCCCTGCACGGTTTCTCCACCTCTTTATTTTTTAAAGGAATTTTTAAAGTTCTTCAGTAGACAAATACACCCACTTGTCCTGTGGAGCTTAAAGTGAGACCAGCAGAGGAATGCACATTTCTATTTAGAATCCCACCAGGAAATTCCTTCACTGCTCGTTTCTGCCGAGGAGTTTATAACTCAACAAGCAGGAGGTTACAAGTAAGAAACTGGATATCTATGATGCCAACAGCATTAAACAGAGTTGCTTTAGGACCCAAAGTATCCAAATGGACAGATAATTAGACAGGGGACATTATCAGACATACACACTGACCTCTAGTGTGTTGAGTATTCAGTGTATTTCTTTGGGGACAATTTCAAGGCAATGCTTCCCTGAAGGAATATCAGTGATATCCAAGCCAGAATGTGTTATATGTGTAATAACAAGCTCTGGTTGTTTAGCTGAGGAGGGTGGTAGAAATAATACCCAGGTCCTAGATGTGATGTGGAACATCCCATAAATATGCCTGTAGTGACAGGCAGGTAGTGAATGAGCCGATGGTGACCCTCCTTTACTGAAAAACACCCACAAATCCACCCTTGCAGAATTCCCATGCAGTACACAAGGATCACTAGTGCACAACGTCCCTGGAAGTGCTTAAGACCAAGCTGAATGGGGCTTGGAACGACCTGGTCTGTGGAAGCTGTCCCTGCCCATGGCAGGGGAGGTCAGAACAAGATGAGCTTTAAGGTCCCTTCCAATACAAACCATTCTGGGATTCTGAATCTCTAATTGATTTTTTAATGGGTTTTTTCTAAATCATAAAATAGACCTCACAAAAGTCACTCACCAGCAATGCTGCTTTGCAAAGGCAGGATTTCAGTGGGGGCCGAGCAAAACAAAGGAACAATCCCAGAACACTTCCACAGAGAGTTCACTTGTTGTCGCTGCTCTGAAGACCTCCCCAAACCACTTCAGGGGGTTCCATCAGAGCCTCTCAGTTCCATCAGAAAGTCTCTGCAAGTTGCTGCTCAGAAGTTGTGGAAGCAGCTCTGTATCGCTGCCAACTCTGAGCCCTGAAAAGAACAGCCCAACCTTCTGTATTTCCCATTCTGCGAAAAAACCAACCTCCAGGAGCATCTACAAGTACAATTATTTCTGCAGCAGAAATTGTTCAAGGAAATCACACAGCAGAAGCACAAGATTATCAGGAGTAATGAGATCCCAGAGGCAAAGGGAGTTTTGTCAGAAATCATCAGTGGGAAAGGAGCTAAAATT
This sequence comes from Vireo altiloquus, assembly GCA_013396875.1. NCBI lineage: Eukaryota > Metazoa > Chordata > Aves > Passeriformes > Vireonidae > Vireo > Vireo altiloquus. The sequence goes on from VZRF01000933.1 coordinate 269,019, forward strand.
GTTCTCTGGATAGTTATTAGTGTAGTCCCTGGAGAGAGATATCAGAGTAAAGATGTCTCTTAGATAGGACATTTATATAAATTCATATAAATGGATATAAATTTTGCTTTCTGTCCTAAGCCAGTATTTCTCAGCTGCAATCTTATTTCTTATTAACTTGCACATTGACAGCACAAAACAAAAATATCACAGATGTTATCCCTTAGATACATGACTTACAAATTTAAAGGAAGAAGTAACACAGGAAATAAAAAAAAAAATGCACAAAGGTTTCTGGTGAGCCTTCCTCGCTCACCAGGTATTTTTACTGACACAGTGCAAAGCACAGAGGCAACTTTTGAGCTCAGGTATGAAATTCTTATAAGAATTCTTGGCAAAGTGTACAGGAGCCCGACACTGTTCCCAGTCACAGCTTCTGTAAGCTATGGGTGAATATTTGCTCAGCAGCACCCAGAAGTGAGACTTCTGAAAGAACCCCACTGGTGTTCACCTCCAAAGCGTTTAAAAATACATTTATTTTATATAGTGCTTTGTTGGGCAGAGATAGGTGAAGTAGATAGGTTTATGGGATAATTGTGGAATTGCAGAATAATTTTTTGGATTGGAAGGGACCTTAAGGACCATCTCATTCCACCCTCTGCCATGGGCAGGGACATCTTCCACTAGACCGAGTTGCTCCAAACCTTTCCTGGAACAGGGCAGAAAAGATTTGTTGCAGTGGGAAAGGAGGGGGAGAAGTTGCCCCTCCTGCTCCTTCATCAGCAAACCACCCAAGTAGCTCTTAATAGCAAGTTTTGGTGGGTTTTTTTCTTATGGAATGCTCTACCTGAACAACATTTTCAGTATTTTTAACAGTATTTTCTTAAACACTGATGTTGCAGCTGCTCAGGAGGCCGTGGTCTGGGCCTGGCTTGTTGACAAGGAATAGGAAGGGAATTCCAGAGTTCCCAATGTCTTTCCCATCAAAAAATGAATGTTTAGTGCCTTCCTAATTACAGCAGGAGCTGACAGCCAGCTGTCCTTTGAAAGGCAGGTTTTGAGGCATTGCCACAGAAGAAATTACAGCAAAAGATGCTCGATTTTCTCCGATCCTTTGGAAACGTGACCACGGCCCTACTCCTTCCCATTTCCGCTTCCAACTTTCCTCCTGCACAGTTTCCTCACGGCTCCCTTCACCTCCCTGTTCCGGAGGGTGTAGATGAGGGGGTTGAGCATGGGTGCGATGAGTGTGTAGAACACAGCCACGCTCCTGTCCTCGGATGGGTCGCCAGCTGGCCGGATGTAAACAAATGTGCAGGGCCCAAAGAACAGGATGACCACAGTGATGTGGGACCCACACGTGGACAGGACCTTGTGCCACCCCACCAGCGTTTTGCCCCTCAGGGAAGCCAGGATGACAGCGTAGGAGGAGGTCACGATGAGGAAGCAGCTCAGGGATATGACGCCGCTGTTGGCCACGGCGGCCAGGCCCACGGCGCGCGTGTCGGCGCAGGCCAGGCGGAGCAGGGGGTGGACGTCACAGAAGTAGTGGGCGACTTTGTTGGGGCCACAGAAAGGGAGCAGGGTGGTGGGGAGGGTCTGGAGGGCGGAATGCAGGAAGCCCCCTGCCCAGGAGCCCCCACCATGCGGCCACACAGGCGGCGGGACATGAGCGTGGGGTAGTGCAGGGGCCGGCAGATGGCCACGTAGCGGTCATAGGCCATGGCCGTCAGGATGAAAATCTCCGTGCAGCCAAAGAAATGAAGCCCAAAGAGCTGCCCCATGCAGCCTGCAAAGGAGATGGTATTGTTTTCCACCAGGAATCCGGAGATCATTCGGGGAGCTGTGACAGAGGAGTAACAAATATCTACAAAAGACAGGTGGCAGAGGAAGAAGTACATGGGGGAGTTCAGGTGCCGGCTGCTCGTCACGGTGAGAGCTATGAGGAGATTTCCTGCCACTGTGAGTGTGTAGAAAAGCAGGAACACCACAGAATATATTTTCTGCACCCCTTGCTTCTCTGAGAGGCCCAGGAGAATGAACTCCTTCACACTGCTGGAGTTTTCCATGCTAATCTGCTGGGTGACATGCAATGCAGAGCCTGGGAATATGGAAAGATAAAAACAAAATGATTCATCAGTTTTTTCATTCTTAAAAACTAATTCTTTATCAGAAGTGAACTCTCTTTAAGAAATATATAGGATTAGAATTAAGTTTATCAAGTGCTTTTAAAATTTGTGTTGGTTTTTGTTTGTTTTTTTGTTGTTCTTCCCCCTCTACATATTTAATTTGCCTTGCATGAGATGCAGCCATAGAATCATGGACTCCTGGAATGGTTTGGGTTGGAAAGGATCTTCAAGACCATCTAGTTCCAGCCTCACTGTGAGGAGCAGGGATGCTACCCACCAGATCCTTCTGGGACTGGATCCATCTCATCTGAACTTCTATTTTATGATTTAAAAATATGACAAAATCAGAAACTCCAGTGCAGGCAAAAAGCTGATCAAGCACCCACTGGAAATGCTGAAATGGTGAAAAACCAAAATTGCTCTCATAAGAGTGAAGCCTAAAGAGGAAGTTGGGAAAGTTTGCAAGGACAGGATTTTTTCTGTGCTTGTAGTTTTACTGGCAGTAGGGTAAAAGATAAGAAAGGGGGCAAAAGGGGGTCTTACCTCGAAAATAGTCTTTTCAGTCACTGTCTAGAGGTACATGATATAGTGCAATCAATTACAGTATGAAATAAATACAATGTGGGTTGTTATAATTGAAAAAAAAAAAAAAGGATGAGGAATTGCACCTTCTCCTTATTGCAAGGGTTTTCCCCTAAAATCTCAGGTGGTTAATGGAAAAAAAAGAATTAAATAACCTGATTTGGGACTGCAAAACCAGTTACAGCCAAAGAGAGCCAGAGATGGTTGACAGCTTCAAGGGAATTTTCTTTTTGTCAGGAAGGGGGTGTGGAGAAGAGGAAAGGAAATCAGGAAAAGGGAAGAAAAGAGTAAAGGGAGAAGATCCTGGAAAACTTACCTCTTCTATGTTTGGAGATCTAATTTTTTGTGTAAGGGCTGTAAGATTTTATGTCCCCAACATCTCCCTTTTCTGATAGAGGCTTTAAAAAACATGGAACAGCTTATGAAAAGCTTCCAACACTTTCTTAGGAGGTGCCTTTTACTTTTTTAATCCCACTTCATTTAATTCCTTGCTTTTGTGTATCACCAAGTGTATCCTGGCTTTTCCTGCCCATGTTAGAGCTGCTTGGAGGGAGTGTAGGCGCTGAAGGGTGCACACACAGCCCAGCAAGCAGAGAGAAAAAACCTGTTTAAGTAACTTTCCTCAACCCTCTCCAAGGAAATCTCCCACCTCCAGGGCCTAATTTCCTGTTCATGCAGAGCTCCTCCACCTTCTCCAAGGAAATCCCCCAGCTCAAGGGCTCTTGGGGCTGGAGGAAGGAGATGTGAATGCTCAGCGGTGGAAAGGAGGACAAATTAATCCCGTCCTGCCAGGGGAAGTTTAGATTGGATTTTAGGAACAATTTCTTCACTCACAGGGTGGTCCAGCCCTGGCACAGCTCACCCAGAGCAGTGGTGGAGTCACCACCAGCCTGGAGGGATTTAAAAGGTGTGGATGTGGCACTTGGGGACATGGGTTAGTGGTGGCAGTGCTGGGGGATGGTTGGGCTCGATGACGTTGGAGGGCTTCTCCAACCTTAACAATTCCACAATTCTTGGAAATAACAGCCAATAGATGATCAGAATCTTAAATTGGGCAAGGATGTGATGTGAATGAGTCAACATTCCCAGACTCTGCCATTAATTCATGCTTTGTGCTTTTCCCAAGTGCTTTTCCCTTAAGATCCACAGCTTAGGCTTTGTAGCATTGTGAGTAATAAACCGGGATTTTCAAATCATTGTGTATCCCAAAAAAACTCCACAGGTCCTCGTGCAAAAAAAAAAAAATAGTCTGAGAGGTTTCTAGTAGTAAGTAGAAGAGAGAGTGGCTTGGGTCACTTCTTGATGACCCTCCAAGTCCCTATTTTCCATGAAATTTTTTTGCTGGTAGCCCAGGGAATAAAGCCTTTTGGAAGAACTTGCATGTTTCAGCAAAGGTCAGTGAAGTGAAGAGTAAGTAAAAAAATTCCTTCTTTTACAAATTAAGAAACTGAGGGAGGGGAGGAAGCCAGCTCTTGTACATCTGTGGAGGTCAGCTGAGCTGAGCCTTCGCCACTCCAAGCTGTCCTCTGGAAAGAAAGGGATCTATTCACCTGGTCAGTTAGGAGAAATGGCTTTAAATGACAGAAGGTGGGTTTAGATGGGATATTGGGAATAAATTCTTCCCTGAGAGGGTGGTGAGGCCCTGCACAGGGTGCCCAGAGAAGCTGTGGCTGCCTCATCCCTGCAAGTGTTCTAGGCCAGGTTGGAATAACCTGGGATGGTGGAAGGTGTCCCTGACCATGGCAGGGGTTGGGACTGGATGAGTTTTAAGGTCCCTCCCAAGCCAAATTATTTCAGAATTCAATGAATTTGTGCATTACTTCAACTCCAACTCTTCATTGCTCTGAAGTTTACGGTGTATTTTCAACTTATGATTTATGGAGATCAATAAATAATTTCATCCAGTGCCCACCCCTTTGTTTTGCTGACATTTCTTGAAATTTAGAATGGCCCAATAACAAGAAAGGCATTTTGAATGTCTCCCAACATGGAATGCCAGCAATCCATGCAGAGAAAGTGGAAACCCTCAAATTAATGAGGTTAAATACTGCTCTGGGTGAAAATAGTATTTTAATTTAAATATAATTTTACACCATAGCCTGGAGTCCTGGCCAGGTTAATGAGGGTTGCCAGTAACCACTGTAGGAAATAGGATTGGGTAAGAAAGTAAAAAGAGTCTTACAGCCTTTGGGAAAGGAAGAGGAAGAACAGATGACAACAGAAGCTGAAGATGTACAAATGTGTTTCTGACCTGCTAAGCAAATTTGGACAGGATCTGCCCATTCCTGTGCCCACTGACACACATGACAGAGATTTGGGTGGCGTCACATTCCTGTCCCTCTGCTTCTCTGGCCCAAGGGACTCATAGGGGAGGCTGGTACCTCCCCAAAATAGTTCCCTGTAAAGATGCCAGTAAAGGAGAAAGGCGTTTCCTCTGTTTCCATGCCCTTTGGCAGGTGGATCCGGGTGGCTCATGGACAGGGAGTGTGTGTGGGGTAGAGTGGGATGTTGTGGGTTCTGTCTGGGTAAGACACACCAGGTGAGGAAGTGAAGCCTTAGGTCTTAACTTTTACATGTTTCAAATCCTGTACTGTTAGTGTAACTCTGAAGTTTCCTGTAACTTGATACAGTCTATGGACAATCTTATGCTCCCACAGACATAACAAAGCCTCTACAGCTTGCTCTCCAAGGACATCCAGACCCTCCTGGGCCCAAGAACTGCAAACCTTCATCTTGGGGAGAGGAGGGCAAGCTTGGGGAAATTCCATCATTGGCTGGGTTCTGCTTGGTGAATTGATGCTGATATCAAAGTGTGAAGAACTCATGACCATTTTGGGATCCACTAAAGCGAGACCCTCTGTAGCCCAGAGTGTACCTCTGAAGGCCTTTCAAATGAATGCTGTGGTGCTGCCTCCTCAGTGGATTTTGAGGGATCACAGCAAAAGGCTTGAGAAGGGCAAGTTCCTTTTTAACTTGTCTTGAATTGTAAATAGTTAACTCAATTTCTAAATGGGAACTTCTGTAGGTTCCCAAGAAAAATCCTTGACAAAGAATGTAAATATGAAAGTTGTTTTGGTAATGCATTCTCCTTGACCAATGAAGGAGAATTGTCTTTGTTTGTTTTCATTTTTTTCTGTGACTGTGCTGGAGAGACACGGACACAGTCAAACACAGGCGACCCCTCCAGCTAACCTGGCTGGAGGGAGAAAGATTTGTTCTCTTTTTGATATTAATAAACAAGCCTTCTGATTTTAATCTATAAACATGAGTCGTTTTGTGGACCAGGCCCTAGAGATAGGGCCACATCATATCTACAAAATACCTCCTTTATTCCTTTATTCCTGTCTAGTCTCTGTTTCTAAGTAGCCATTTAAGGCATCAGAAGAGCCCTGAGTCTGAGGTGCTGTTCTGGGGGAAGTTGTGAAACTGGAAGTGAAAGGCATGAGGCTGGAGAGGTTTTGTGAAATCAGAAGTGCCTGAGGTGTTGAAGGACTGTGCTGAAAGCCTGAGGGGTGTGAAGATGCACTGAAAGAGCTCCTGACCCCCGAGTTGTGCTGTGAGGGCAGCACAAACAGGAGCTGGGCATCTGGAACTGCTGAGGTGGAATTTTGGGTGCAAGGTTGGATGAAGCAGTAGGGACTGCAAAAGGTGCTGAACTGTGCTGGGAGAAGCTGTGGGTCAGAAGAGGACACTGTGGTGACGAGTATGTGACAGCTGGGCAGGGACAGGAGGGAATGAGAAGTGCTGAGGGAGGTTGTGAAACCTCCAGTGAAGGTATTATGGGAGAGGACTGACAATTCCTGAGCAGCAGTGAAAGATGAGGCTAACAGCTGGACTGACAGTGATGCCTTAGGTTTTAACTCTTATGTTGTTTCCAATCCTGCAGTGCCCAGTGTAACTCTGCAGTTGCCTGTAGCTCATTAAGTGCTGTTCTCTCATGCTCACACAGACATAACAAAGCCTTGCCAGCTTGCTCTCCAAGGACACCCAGACCCTCCTGGGTGCAAGAACTGCAAACCTTCATCTTGGGGAGAGGGGGGAAATTCCATCATTAGCTAAAGTTCTAGTTAATAAATTTATACTGATAGAGAAGTGCGAAGAACTCATAACCTGTAATCCATTTTAAAATCTACTGAAGCAAGACCCTCTGTAGCCCAGAGTGTACCTCTGAAGGCCTTTCAAATAAATATCTCCTTTATTCCTTTGTCCCTGTCTAGTCTCTAAGTAGCCATTTAAGGCATCCGCAGTCTCACAGAATCAGACCTGAAAACAGTTATAATTCACCCATGAGATTTACCCATGAAATTTTGCAGCCACAATAAAACCCACAGAGAAAACCAAAAAGATAATAAAATAAATAAATTGTTCTAAACACAAAGAAAAGATATTCTTGTTGTAAGACAAGTGTGTGCAGGAAAGAACTTGCATATAATATGTAACAACTATACTTTTGCTTGTATAGCTAATTGTATTGCTACTTAAATAGTCATTGTTTGTTAGACAACCTTGTCATTGTTTGCTAAGCAACCAATCTTACTAAGCCACGATAATTACAAAGTATAAAAGTAATAACAGAAAATAATAAAAAACTTTTACAGCTTTAGATTACCAGTGTCTGTGTAATTATATCCGTCTCAACAAAGCCACAAGTAAAGCTTCATTGANGAGGGTCTGGGTGTCCTTGGAGAGCGAGCTGTAGAGGCTTTGTTATGTCTGTGGGAGCATGAGAGAACAGCACTTAATGAGCTCCAGGGAACTGCAGAGTTACACTGGGCACTGCAGGGTTGGAAACAATATAAAAGTTAAAACCTAAGACATAATCATCCTCAGGGACTGTGAAACCAGAGCATCTCAGGGTCTCGAGCAGGACACACCATCAGGTTTGTATGGACAGGTCTTGCAAGAGCGCCTGAGGAAGGGAGAAGTAGTAAAAAATAATGTTTCCATGACACTGCAAAGAGGGGAGGGGGAAGTGGTTCAAATGTGAGTGATCATATACACGCAGAGGAGGTGTTTCCCCCCGTGAGTGATTGGCTGCCTGGAGGGTCACGCTGAAAACACCACGGCTTTTTAAACAGTGGCTGCCCAGCCCAGCCCTGCAGGATGGCACAAGGACCCAAGCTGCACCCTATGTCACACAGTCCAGGGGACAACATGGCCGGGCACAGGAGCTGAAATTCCCAGGAACCCACGAAAAGGTGAGAAATTCTGGGATGGGTCTTTGCCCCTGCACTCTGATGGTTTCTGTCAGGCTTTGGGGGAGATGGTGAGGGGAAAGGAGGAAGGAGAAATAAAAACATAGAGGAAAGGAGAAGGTCAAATATTTACTTCTGCTGCTGGACAGAAATTTGCTGTAAGTCAGAAATTAATTGTGATAATTTTCAATATCAGGAAGGCTTAATTCCAGGGACTCTTTTCCCTGTACAAGTGTTCTTCAACTGCTCTAAATGCACCTCTGTAATATAAAAAGTCATTACTCAGAGACCTGGCATTACTGCAGCATTGCTTTCTGTCCATAGTCTGCGATGTCTTTGTGGGGTCAGGGTTGTTCTGCCTCAGGAACTACAGGCAGGATTTGCAGGCAAACCACAGGGATGATGTTTGATCCTAAGGGAGAAAAAGACCACCTGGACTCAGGCTGAGGAGAGCTTTCACTTATTAGTTACACTGAGGAAGTAGATTCATGTCTTGAACATGTCTTGGAGACAGAAATTCAGTCTTTCCAAGGGAATATGATAAATAAATGAGACTGGTGAGTCTGAGTGCCAGACTGAGTGCCAAAATGAGACTGAGTGCCTTCTTCAGTGTTCTTCTCCACGGTCTGCAGAAGTCAGGGAAGGATTTCTTCACTTCTGTTACAGCAGAAGGCAAAACTATTGATGTTTTGTCACTTACCCACTGCAGTAATTTCTGTTCCTGGCAGTCTTTATGCACATACAGCACCTTCCAGTGCCTTAAGGTTCTCCAAGAGAGCTGGAGAGGGACTTGGGTCAAGGGTCTGGAGGAACAGGACAAGGGGGAATTGTTTACGTGGATTTTGAGTTAGATTTTGGGAGGAAATTCTTCCCTGTGCGGGCGGTGAGGAGTTGCCCAGAGGAGCTGTGGCTGTCTTGTCCCTGGAAGAGTCCAATGCCAGGCTGGATGGGGCTTGGAGCAACCTGGTCTGTGGAAGGTGTCCCTGCCCTTGGCAGGGGATTGGAACAAGATGAGCTTTTAGATCCCTCCCAACCCAAACCATTCCATGATTCTGTGACATGATCAATGGCACAAAGCCATTTAACACTGAGAAATAATCACCTGTCATTCCCTGAATCCCCAGTGGAGAGAGATGCACCTGTGGGGGCTGCAGTGGGCTGAGACAGAGCTTAGGTGACACTCAAATGTTCACAAACTCTTCAAAGCGAGTGGAAATTTGCACAGAGGCCAGGAAACCACTTAACCACCAAGTCTTCCTCTGTTCTCACAGCAGAAAAGCTGTTTCTTCTAATTTCTGCAAAAATGTGATCATTTGTGGCCATCCCTGGAGCAAGGTGTGAGGGAGGAACAGCCACAGGGCTGCTTTCCAGCGTCTTCATGTTGGATGTGCTCAAGGTGCCCTAAGAGCTGAGGGTGGGACCATCCAGCTCTGCAGTGCCAGAAGTTCCCTGGTTTCAATCAACCCTAAAGGAAATCATAGAATCTTGGAATGATTTGGGTTGGAAGGGACCTTAAAGCCCCTCCCCCCAGTTCCACCCCCTGCCATGGGCAGGGACACCTTCCACTAGCTCAGCTTGCTCCAAGCCCTGTCCAAGCCTGAAATTCCCTGCACCACACGCTTACTTCCTGCTGTCCATGGGGTCAGCATGCCTGGGGTGCTGGGATGGAACAGCAGTGAGTCAGTCTTGTCAAGTTCTGGGTGCTTTTGGAAGTCTGCCTCCATGTGTGCTGCTGCACCACAAAGACAGAACAGAGGATTCATGCTGGCTACATGGTTCAGTGATTCACATCTTCCCAGAAAACCCCATTTTTTGTTCCTCTCCTCTTTTTAACTTCTTTGCCTTCTGTGTCCCAGTTAATACCTGGGTGGGAGACAGCAGAAGAACCACTATATTTGCTCTCTTTCAGACCAACAAAAAGGGGTTAAATCCATTTTATTTTTTTTTATTCTCAATCAGATCTCAGTACCACAGGGAAGGAAACAGTGACCTAACTCAGGGAATGGGGTGAAAGAGTTATCAGAGCCGCAACTCCCATGTCCTGTGAGGATGAGATATTCTGTGGTTTCTTACATGTGGTTCTTGCAGTTTCTGAGGGAGAAGCTGAGGGCTCTGTCAGACCAAAATGTTTATTTGTTACTGTACATGGGACCCAGGAGAACTACATCAAATGGCACTTCATTAAAACAGAAATCACTCGTCCATATGAAAACCTACCAGTTGTTCTCATGGAATCACAGAATTCCAGAGTGGTTTGGGCTGGAAAGGACTTTAAAGATCATCCAGTTCCAACCCCCTGCAATGGGCAGGGACACGTTCCACCAGCCCAGGTTGCTCCAACGTGGCTTTGGACATCTCCAGGGATGGGGCAGCCGCAGTTTCTCTGGGAAACCTGTGCCAGGGCCTCAGCACCCTCACAGGGAAGGATTTATTCCCTTTGTTCTGTCACTCCAGGCTCTTGGTCCCTTCCAAACAAACCAAACCATTCTGTGATTCTATTAAATCAAATTCTGGCTACAAAGCCTTGGAACAAACCCAGGAACCCCTCTAGAAAAGTCACCCTGGAGTTACCACCTCTCCCCTCTCTGCTCCCAGGTCTGGAATCATCCATCATGGGACCCTCAACTGCACCAATCCTCCTTCCAACCACAGCCATCCAGGCTCCTGGAACCAACCAGAGCGGCGCTGTGGGACAACCAGAGCCATCCTATGCTATCCTCAAGTTCATGGAGAGCTTCTGCCTGCTGAGTGCTGCCTGTGGGATGGTGGGGAACGGCCTGGTCCTGTGGTACCTGGGCTTCCGCATCCGCAGGAACCACTTCTCCGTCTACATCCTGAACCTGGCTGCCGCCGACTTCGGGTACCTGCTGTGCATCGCTGTGGAGACTGTGCAGTACCTGATGCAGTTCAACGTGGGGGTGCAGTTCGGGATATTCCTCTTCCTGGATCTCTTCATGTATGGCACGGGCCTGTACCTGCTGACGGCCATCAGCATCGAGCGCTGCCTGTCCGTGCTGTCCCCCATCTGGTGCCGGACACACCGCCCGAAGCACCTGTCTGCCATGGTGTCCGGCCTGCTCTGGGCCCTGTCCCTGCTCCTGAACACTCTGGGATATGTTTTGTGCACCGCCCGCCCCTCTCCCAGGGTCTGCCAGCGCCTGCTCATTGCCATCGGAGCCTTGGACTTCCTCGTCTGTGCGCCCCTCATGCTGCTCTTCAGCCTCACACTCTTCCTCAGGGTCAAGTGCAGCTCCCAGCCCTTCCAAACGGGCCGGCTCTTCATCGTCATCATGCTCACCATCCTCCTCTTCCTCATTTTTGCCGTGCCTCTCAGTGTCCTCATCCTCCTGGACTTCCTGGGCCACAAGTTCCTGTATTCCCCGGAGATCGGCTTCGTGCTGTCCTGCGTCAACAGCACCCTCAACCCCATCATTTACTTCCTGGTGGGAAGCTACAGGGATCGGAAATTCAGGCTCACCCTCCGCCTGGCGTTCCAGAGGGCCTTCCAGGACTCGGCGGATGACAGAGACGAGCGGGAAACCCGGGACACCATCACCATGTCTTCCTGAAATCCCCTTCAGAATTCCTTGGCCAAACTGAAGAGCTCCGAGGTGCTCAGGGTGGTTCCTCTCACCTGACCCTCAGTACACTCTTTGTAGGTATTTTAGGTCATTTTTTTAAGTCCCATCTGTGATCGTTGAAAGCACATAAGCACCTGGAGCACAGAATATTCCTGACCCATATTTGGACCACATTAAAAGTTCCCATTTCTTTCCAGTGACTATTAAATAGTATTCATTTGATAAGGTGAAATGTCTTGGTGTCTGAATTTCATCAAAGGAATCCTGCTCAGGGTAAATCCTTGTCATTCGTGATCTCATAAATTCTCAGTGTTGCTTTTCACTCAGATCTCTGAAAATGAGATCGATACCAACAATCCTCCTGTTGGAAGCAGACATAAAATTCCTGGAAGGAGAATTTGTCTATCCTTCTTAATTTGGAATTCCCATGTCTAAGCACACACTCAGCCCTTTGTGGATCCCAGAGCCATTTTGGGCTTCCTAATAAGAGCATTTCAAGGTCTGAAAGGATTCACATCCTCCAAGTACATTTCTTCTCTGAATCGGGGATGTTTCCTCACCACAGAGCAGAAAAGGGCTCCAGCTCCTTCCAACTTGCTTTAAAAATTTATTCACTCAGGTTCATCCTCCCTTTTCTTCTATTTCAAAGAAATACATGACTGGAGATTATTATTTTATATTACTATGTTGTTGCATGTTAACTTATTTTTTTTTCCAGCCCTTGGCAGAGTCTCTGCATTTAACTACAGCATGCATTGGGTTGTTATTTCTTCCTTTAAAAGGGCAGATCAAAATCCATGGCTTTTAAATCTCCTTTACCAATAGAAATAAATTGAAGGATTGGAGGAAAAATACAGGAAACAGAACAAGGTAAATAAAGACCATGATTTGCAACAAAGTAGTCTCTAAACCAAATCCTTTGAGGTGCAAAATGAGATTATTTGTGCTATCAGACTCCCTAACATTTATCCTTTTAACAAAAAATTGTTAGAAAAAGGCAATATGAGTAATTTTCTTTGAAAAACCTCACATATTCATGTTCAAAAATGTTCTCTTTTTGGTATCTCAAATGATTTTATCATTGGGACAAACTAAACATTTCCATTATTGTTAAAAAGACCAGAAGTCTCTTTTTTGTTGTTGTTATTTTTCAAAGGGATATAAATTGGTTTTTATTATTATTGTTGTTGTTATTATAATTTTATTTATCAACTGATAAAAACACATGGACTATAAACTCAGATGAATAATTTTTTTTTATTATTTAAGGCACAGGAAGAACCTTCCAGTTAGTGTCTACTGAAAAAAGACAGAAAAGCCAAGTTTATTTTGTAACAGCTAATTCCAGGTGTTTTTTGGTATATCACTGCTGTGCTTAGGTGAATAACACTTCCTCCCATGATTCCAGAGGGAGCAGGACCAGCTCCTGTGTGACTGACCCAGGTATTTATAGGGATTTAGCACACTAGGGATATCCTTCTCCATCTGTTTTGTCCAAGCAAATTCTCAATCTTTATTATTTACTTTCTCCCTTCCTTTCTTATATTCATTCTTTCTTTCTTTCTCTTTCTCTCCCATTCATTCTCTTGCTTAGTTTCCTTTTTATCTTTCTTGTATTTTGCTTTCTTTTTTCTTTCTTTTTAATTTTGTCTCTCTCTCCCCCTTTCTCCCCTTTTTCCTTTCTCTCACTCTCTTTCTGTCTCAATCTCTTTTTTCCCTCTTTCTTTTCCCCCAAACTCTAATTTTCGCCCATCTCCTATTCCCTACACCCCAAATCCCACCATCACCAACCCAGCACCCACTGCCCTGCCCATTTTGGCAAACTTTGCTTCATCAACTGAGTTTATTCCCCATGGATGGGGCCATGAGGGTCGTTCCATGGGGAATACAGCTGGGGAACAGGACTGAGCCAGGCTACACTGCTTGGAGTGCCCTTGTCCCCATAGAGAGAGATGTGGCTGTCTCTGATGTGTCTCAT
>VZRF01000934.1:0-163628 GCA_013396875.1 Vireo altiloquus
GGGGCCCTTCCCCGGGCCGCGGCCTGCGCTGCCCACGTGTGCGCGGCCGCTGCTCCCCCGCGCAGGCCGCGCCGCCTTTCTCTGCCGACTCATGGCGGCGGCGGGGCCGGGAGCCGCGGCCGAGCGCTGCTCTGCCCGGCGCGGTCGCTGCTCCGGGTTAGGGGCACGGCTGGGCGACGGGGGTCCCCGAAAAGGGAAGCGAGGGGCTGCGCTGTCCAAATCGCGCTTGTAACCCGCTGCTGTCGTCAGCAAAGGCTGAAACTGCAGAACACCATTTCCTTGCCTGTCGGGATGGGTGCTGCGCTCCCCTTGTACCTGCTTCAAGTGAATCAGGAGTAGGAGAAAAACACAGAAGTTTTCACTAAGCGTGTTGTTTGGGAATGACTTAATCTTTTTCTACCTGACTGTGCTAACTCTGAAATCACACTGCCAGATGTGACATCAGATTCCCAATTACTGTATGTACCAGTGTTTTGTAGGATCTGTTACTGCCTAGCATGATGATTCATCAGAGTTATTGATCTTTGGGAGATGGACAGCTCTGCAATTTCCACCTGGAAAGCTGTCATCTTAATGGGAAGTATACAGGACAAGTTAATCGTGCCAGGTAGAAGTCTATGTTCGTATTGTTTGATGGTTTGTCATTGTAGTCATGGACATAAGCAAAGCTTAGGGAAGTCCAGGGCAGCGTCGCTGTCTGCATTCGCCTCGTGCGTTATGACACAAAACTGGTCACATCGCTCCTTTGTGTGAAGGTTGCACTCTATTGTGATGCCTTCTGAGATAACGATCCCGAGAAATAAACCAAAAAATTCAAAGCTGCAAGATTAAACATTCCTCTTTGAGTCTCATGTGTAAGGGGTGTCCAGATTCATTACCAGGCCTGTCAGTCGCAAAGGTGTGTGGTTTGTCAGTCAGCAGCAACGAGGCAGCTGCCCAACACAAGCAGGGGGCAACTCCTGGTATGATCATTTTGAGAGAGAGAGAGAGTGTGTCATTAGCATGTCCACACAGGTGTAGAGTAAGGGAGTAATTCTGCAACACTCAGAATTGTCCTTGGGCCCAGCACAGTTGTCTCTGTATTCCCAAAGGTGTTTAAAAAATGGAATTTGTCAGCGATCTGTTCTGGGACGCTTGGCAGCGGTGACTGGTTCCAGCAGTGCCCCCAGTGCTGCTACTTGGCTCTCCTCTCTCGGGCCATTGTTTCTTTTGCTGCCTGTTCATTAGCAGAAGAGAAAACGTGTAAAATAAACACGGCTGGTGAGCTCCCACGAGAGGCAGGCTGGCAGCTGACCTTGCCTGGCAGCCCTGCACCCAGGCACCTTCTTGTAGAGTTTGCAGGCTCGTGTTGTGTCTTCATTTCATTGGGTGGAGGATTTGTTTTGGCAGACACTTACCAAAAAAGATCTGGAGCATGAATTTGTGTGAAAGAATCAGCTGGTGAGGTGAGTTGTCATGTTCTAGTGTTGCAGTGACCTCTAGGAGGATCACCCAAGGAAAGCGACTCTTCTACGCTTGCAGTGGATTGAGAGCTTCTGGACTCTGGAAGGTCACTACTGAAAAGTCTTTGGTTTCTCAGCAGAGCTTACAAAGCCTTGGCTCATAATCCAGCAGTGTTCCCAGTACAATGCTTGTGTGCTGGAGGTACTAAATGTTTCCAGCCCTGATCTGCCAGAGGTAACGAGGAGACCGGAGAGGGTGGCGAAGACAGCCCTGTAAAGATAAAGGGATCCCTCTATGACTTGTTTTAAGGGCTTTGAAAGATCTAATTTTTTTTATAATGATTATATTGTAGACCCATAGAGCAGATTTAATGGACAAGATCTTCTCCATAGTGTTCACGCATTATATAATGGCCTGTGTTGGAATTGGTGCTTATAAAAGTAAAAGCATTGAGCTCAGGGAAAACAGAGCCAGCTGTAACATCTTGGTGAGTTTCTGCTGTCTGTATTGGAATATGGATTGGGAAGATCTTAACAAATCCACCTCCAGGTGGTCAAAACGCCAGCTTGTTTTGAACTGTTCGACTCACCACAGCTGGGCAAGTCGAGTGCACTGGGGACCTGACGTAGAGACTGAAGAACAGCGTCCTTTTTTCATGGATTAGGATTTACCTTCAGAAGCTCATGTCTTGCCTACCTGCTGCCGTATTTTTATGCTCAAAGTCGGCAGTGAAGCCTGTAATATAACAGGATGTTCGAGCAAACATTTCTGCTTTTTCAGGAAGGAGGGCTCTTGAAGCAAAGCCTCTCCTTGCTTCTTAACCTCCTAAAAGCACAAGGGCTTGGCAGTAAGTGGGGCAACCATTAGGTCGAGATAGACAGCAGTGATATTGCTGATGCTGTGAGTGGAGGCTGAGGCTCAGCTGGAGTGGCACACCAGAAAATTTTTGTGGTGTCTTGACAAGATGCACATTACCTTTTTATTCTTGTGTGTTTCAGAGTTGGGGTGCAAAGAGCAGAGGGGGGATGAGTCCTGAGATACACATGGTCCTGTCCTGTGTGGCAAGACTTCTACTTGACACTGCTGACTGCTTGTGAGGGACGCTGCAGAGCTGTAATGATGCCTTATTTTTACTCTCTAATGATCTAGTAGCAAGGTCTGTGTGACCATGCCCTTGTTATTACATATTCTCTTCTTATCATGTAAATAAATGCAGCCAGCATCCTGACTGACACATGATGTTAGTGTGTGTGTGTCCGCAGTGAAGGAAGCAGTGAAGGAAACGTTTTCTGGCAAAACCAGCTTTGTACTACTGGCTATAAACCAAATTCAAAGTGTTTTCTCCAGTTCTTCTATAGATGAGAAGTGTGGCTTGCAGTTAAGACAGCCCGACCTTCTGGAACATGTTGTACTCCTCCTCTGTGCCCTGCACCAGGGCTGGTGCTGATGCAAGCGTTGGTGCGGACAGGTGTTAACAGCACCCCGTTTTGAAAACCTGCTGGATGTATTTCAAGAAATGTTGCATCAAGGCACTTGGCACTTCTTTATTTTTAAAGCCATTTACATCTTGGAAGTAAGAACACGCAAGTTTTAATGACCAGCACTGCAATTGTTGAGCTTCACCTGTGCTAACTTTTTTCATTCTCCTTGCAAGTGCTTGGCCAGGGAAAGCAGTATATTTCCTAGTGGAGATGCAGGAGGTGCTTTGATAGTAGAGTTTCCTGCATGCTGTTTGGCAGACGTGCTGGGTGGATAAGCAGTACTTTCCAGAAGGCACACCTTAGTTGCTAGCAGCAAGCACCGGGGTGAACTGACTATTGTTCAGAGGGAATGCATGTTGCTTTATGGCCAAGCAGAGGCTGACTTGGCTACCGGTACTGAGGAGAAGGCAGGGGAAGATTCATTAGCATCTCACCCCTTGCTGACTAACTCCCCATAGGGCTTTCCTTGAAACCAGCCTCCAGTGCAGGAGATAAGATGGATGGGAAGCTTGTTTTACCATTGGCATTTCTTCATGTTCAGAGTAGACACGCACATCTGCTTGCTCAGGTATCCAGCTTGGTAGTCCTGCACACACCTATTTCCAAATTGTTGGGCAATTCTCACTCTGTCGTGGCATGTAATTGTGGAGCTCTTCTGGCTGTTGCAACAGAGCTGCTATCGCAGCAGGAGGCCCCCCCTGACCGCCCCAAGTTTCCTCTCCAAAATACTGTTTTGTTCCGATTCCACAACTCGTGTTTGAGTAACTCTTCCCATCTTGTTGGGGAGGATGAGGGTAACTGGAACTTGTTGCTCCAAAAAAACGTGAGGCTTAGTGTTTTCCCTCCCCCGCATACCTTTGCCCTTCAGCTTTGTGCTGGACCTTTGCCCTGTTCTGCACTGTTTGTTTCGGGAAGAGAAGGCTGGGGAATGCAGCGCAGCTCCTGGGAGCTGACTCACTGGCCCTCGTTGCTGGGCTTCAGCGCCTGCTTTTGCTGCGACCTCCAGTTCCAGATTGTCGGGTCCAAGGCATCGCTGAAGGATTCTCTCCAGCCATCTCCTTAGCCTCACAGCTCTTCTTTTAAACTTTATATTGCTCGTGGTGCCATGGAGGTTTCCACCAGGATTGCATCAGGGATCACTGGATTGGGCAGCAGAAGGACTTTGTTCAGATGTGAAGACAGATTGAGTCCAGAAAGCAGAACTGGGAATGGGGGCTCTGGGGCTGCAATGCTCTGCTCTCCCTTCCAAATTATGACACCTGATCTTTTTGCTGTGCTCAAACAGTGTGAAATTATCCTCAGGGCAATGCCAAATGCCGACTTGGATTGAGTTAGGTTGCTCTTTAAATAATTGAGACTATAATGAATCTCCAACACCATCTCTGTGGGTGTGCTTATTTGGCAAAATAAGGAGTGGGCATTTTAGTAGAAAGCTGTGCTTGCTGTTTAGACCAGGCTGAACATTTTAACCCTTAGAGTTATTACAGGTACTCTTACCCTAGGCCCAGTTGGGGCTGGTGAGCTTTGTTCATTCCAACTGCGATAGTCATTTACATTATGGTCATTAATATGTTACTTATCCTCTGGTCATCTTGGCATTGGAGCCTTTGCTGACTTCCTACCAAGAGCCTGAGTCTCTGCACTGCTGGCTCTGTCAAATCCCCTGCAACGTGGGAGCTTGGGGAAAGAGGTGATGCAACCTTGGTGATACCTGCTGAGGTCTCCCATGGGATAGTGCCATCTAGGTGGAGCTTTTCACGGCCAAGAAGTTGTCTCCTGGGGTTGGCTAAAGGTGTGGGTGGATCTCTGGATCCACTCTGTGGTCTGTAGCATCGCCAGCTCTGCATTTGTTCCTTTTCTCACTTGAGACCAGGCTTCAGTTCCACTTGTTCTGCAAGTCCAGGTCCTTGTTAGTGAGGTCTGAATGGAGCTGGGAGACTTATCTCCTTGCATTGAAATAACTGGCTAATCTGAATATCTTGTATCAAATGATTCAGCTGCATGACTTGAGGTCAGAGGAGAGGGAGAAGAAGGGCTTCAAAGAAGTTAATGCAGTGCTGGGAGAACTTACAGCTACTTGTGCATTTAGGTAATGCTAATGGGTGACTAGAACAAATGGGAACTGAACTTGGCCTTGAATAAATCAATTACCAGACTTCTTTGTGGGGAAAGTTTTGGGTCAGGGTCGGTCTGGGTTGCTTGGCAGACAGGAGAGGTGGGTGTGGACATGAATGTTTCGCAGCTGTGGAGCAAAAACTAGCACGAGGCATTTAATGGAAATAGGCTTACTGATAGCAATTCTAATGCTATGCAAGATAAACTTTTGTTTTTGGGAAAGGTGGAAACTGTGGTCAAGTGTCAACATGTTTCTACAGGGAGGCTCATCCTGTAATTGGAGGTTCCCAGAAGATCGTTTTAACTGAACTTTCCTCTATCAGAGCATGCATTTGTGCTGCAGTATGGGGGGTTTTGTGAGTGAATTGCCTTTCCTGAGTAAACTGGTATGTGATGTGTTGTGCCTCTGCTGGTTTAAGTATTGCACCAGGCTGATGGTGCTGGGTGAGCTTCTGGAGCCATCCTCAGCAAATCATGTGGCCCCACTTCGGTGTGACACTCGCTGTGGGTATTGCCAGGATCAAGAACTCTTCCTGTGGCATTAAAGCTACGTGTGCTGAGAGATGTTCTGCTGAGACGTGCAAAGAGAGGGAGGAAGGGCTGGGAACTGGCTCATCTAATACCTGCTTTATCAGTGGGTTACCTTCACTGCCCTTCTGGAGCAAAGCTGACTTAGGAACAGAAGATTCCCTTGACACTTCCTTGTGTTTCAGCATTGTATGGGAACACACAGCAGGGTTCAGTGCTCTACAGTGGTTGTGATTTTATTTTTATTTTGTGGGTTTGAGTCACCCTGTTCCTTTATGTGGTGAGAAACCATAAGGTTTGGTAGAGTTCTCTGTTCTCTGCTGCAGACTCATGGTGTGTTGGAGGTGACCATGGTGGCCCTGGCTGGGTTGGGTGGGTGCTTTGTCACAACAGGCCAGGTGGAAACCTTAATTTGCTTTAGAAATGGTCAGTGGGGGTGGTTGTTGGTGTGACTGAGGTCTTGATGCTGCTCAGTCTGGTTTTGGTGACACTTAGAGGTGGCAAAAATGCCCTTTGTTCTCTTGATCTAGAAAATGTCACTCTGGTTCCTCCAGATTATGTGTGTGACACTCACAATGTGCTGGTGGGCACAGCCTGCCCTGACCTGTGCTCCTGGGGGTGCACGTTTGCTTCCTGCTGGACACCCCTTGAAGTGGCTGGGAACAGGTCTGCAAACGTGCTGCTGTAGCAGATGCTGTTCTCTACTCCCAACCCGCTCCCCAGAGTAGCCGTGGCCTCTGACGGGCCCCAGGAGGGGCATACCTGCCCCACAAGGTAGATGTTGGAGGAGAAGCATCTCTGATGCTCCTCAGTGTCACTCGTTTGATCTCTGGCAGGCTCTGTAGAGATCCGTTGGTGACCATGACAGCCAGGGGACAACCGGGAGGAAAGGTGGAAACTGTGGTCAAGTGTCAACATGTTTCTACAGGGAGGCTCATCCTGTAATTGGAGGTTCCCAGAAGATCGTTTTAACTGAACTTTCCTCTATCAGAGCACACATTTGTGCTGCGATGGGGGGCTTCGTGGGTGGATATGCCTTGGTGTGTGATGTGTTGTGCCTCTGCTGGTGACCCAGCTCTCTGGGGGCTTGTGAACCTCACGTGTCCTTGACACACGAGAGTTAAAGCGTGCTAGCGAAGCTGGGCAGGGGGCGGAAATGTGCTGTGTGTCCTTCCTGCTGGCCGGGAGGGGCTGGTGAGCCCGAGCTGGGCTCCGGCAGGTGGGACACGGGCGCTGCTCCGCTCTTCCCGGCCCAGGTACGGGGACGCAGCTCGGAGGGTGGCAGGAGGAAGCAGAGCCTGTCCCGGGCACACTGCTGAGCACGTTTTTCCAGCTGAGCGGCGGCGTGTGCCGCGCTCCTGCAGAGTGACTCTGCAGTCTGCAGGGCACGGCTGTGCCGGAGGGAGCCGCGGCCATGGGCGGGCACGGGGGGCTCCTATCGCCTCTCCTGTTCCTTCGACCTCTTTGACTCGCTTGCAGCATGAATGCATGGGGAGAACAGGGGGGTTTCAGGGCTAGGTAAGGTAGCTTTTAAGAAGTCTGAACAAAGCTGAGAGAAGAGGTGAGTTTTTTCCTGGCTAAATGTGTGGGGAAACGAGTATGAAATTGGAAAAACCACAAAAATGAGGAAAGGGTAGAGTTTTGTTGATGGGAAAGTAAGAGAAAAGGTGTGTGGGGAGATGGGTGTTTTACCTGCCTGGTAACTCAGAGGTGCTGCCAGAGGTGGGTATGTTGCTAAATACTGAGCACTGTCTTTAAGCAGATTATTTATGATATATGTGTTCAGCCTCCACACTAAATCACAAAGTTTTTTTTATTTTCTTTTTCTTTATGACTGTGCTTTTGAAAGCTTCTTGTCAGTGATGTAAATGAGTGGTTTTTTGGTTTTTCTTTTTTTTAGCAAATTCTAGCTAGCAAACAGTCTGGTTTGCACACTTGCAGATGAGAAAGCTAGTGACAGAATAAAATAGTGAGAACTCACAGTTAATAAGCAACACTCAAATGTTTGATAAGCCAGCGTTCACTTAAACTACAGGAAATTAATTTCTTTAGATTCTCCCAAGGTCACATCTTCTTTTTTTTTTTTAAATTAAGTGTTGCAAAAGAAGCGCTGCATTTATTCCTGCAAGACCCTTTGGATTCTCACTGCAATTTTTACGCCTTTGCTGTAATTGGAAAGGTTACACTTCCAAGTAGTCAAAAAGTCTGTGTCAGCTCTCCTGGCCTCACAGAGCAAGCCTACTGAAAATGAAGACAACGAAAATAACAAATAGCAATGCTCTCGGCCTCATGTAGCAGGAAAAGAGACACCTAAAGGAGTGACTGAAGCACTTTACTGGATTTGGGTTGCCTCCGAGTGGGCTCATGTTGGCAGGTCAGCTGCAGGGCTTTGCAAGGGTGAAAGTAGAGGGGAAAAACAGAATGAAGAATTAAGTGTAAGGAGTGACACCAGTATGTGTGATGCTGAGAAATGATGTGTCTGTAGCAGCAGAAATGCAGAGAAACATATCCCAAAAATGCTATTGGGAGGTTTTTACTGTGACTGAAACAGAAGTGAGGAATATTTGTGCATGAGGATCCACCCAGCAAGACAGAAGAGCGAATCACGGAGGTGTCTCCACCATGTGCTCAGATGACAAAGCATGAGACTTCACTGTCTGTAATCATATTGAATTTCACTTCCCAGCTCAACCTTGAGAGCTCGGGGGAATACTGACTCTGATCTCATGCATCTTCTGAGTGCTCAGAAATCCTCTGCCACTGCAGAGCTGAGCAAAAAAGGGGACTGTTTTCTTTTGGCTTCCCAATCTTCAGGTGAGCTCTGCAAGCTCACTCTTGCTGGTTTTTGTTGTTTTTTTTTTTTTTTTTTTTAACTGTGGAATGGTAAATGTGACATTTGCATGCTCTGCAGGGAGGAATTTGCTGTAAATGAGACATAGTTTTAAATTGTAAAATTAAACCTGTAAAAACAATTGTGAAGATGATTTGGAGGAGACATGGCTGATTATAGTGAGATAACCCTCTTAGCTTCAGTTGGAGGTGAAATCTGAGTTGATCTAATTGTCAGCAGAGAGTGGAACCAAGCAAGGATGGAGTTTGGAGGGTGATTGGAACGGCTGAGTGTTTGATTAAAACCAAGCAGATAGCCTGGGCCAGAGGGAGGGAACCCCTCAGACTGTGAGTCTGATGATTTGTAATTCAGTTAAGAGATTTAATTATGTTGTCTTTGCTGTGCTGCTGTGTATCCTACAGCCCCCTGCTTGGCCTTCTGCCTGTAGCCCAAAGGTGTGAAGAGCCTTGCAGTTTTCAGTTTTTGGGGTTTTCACGGGGATTTATGGCATCCTTTTCTGATGTTATGGGGCATTATCATGGTGCATTTGAGGAGGTGGGGTGGGATCCTCTTTCATGGAGGGACTGGATTTCTGGGTACACTGATGGATTCTCCTTTGTAGGGAGGTGAATCTGTCCTGCCTGCTGCTTATAGAGCTGTGCTTGGACAAAGCTTCTCTGGAGTGTGGGTCTGCCTTTGAAGTGTGAGCAGAAAAGTGTATTGCAGCACTGAGTGCAACAACCTTGTCCAAGGGAAACACCATCCCATATCAGTTTCCACAGTGTGGGATCAGCTGGCTTCTGGGCCGCACCAAAATGGCTCCTGTATTTCAACAAGAGTCTTTGAGACTTGTATATTTTGCTTGATTGTGCCAGAATTTTTACTACCTGTTCAATATCCAGTGGCTTAAAGAGCGATTTGGGGAGGGTGACTGTGATCATGGGGCCCAGACTCGCATAGGGTTGTTCTCCTGTAAGGCCTAAGGCATCCGGTGGTGTCATTCCAGGCTTACTGGTGATTAAAGGATGTGAGGCAGAGAGCTGGGTCACCAGTGCTCCATGGGAACAGTAATCGAGCACCTTTGAGTTACTTTGGACTTTCTCTGAAACCTGTTGTTGGGTTCATGATCAGGAGTGTTGGGACTCATGCTCTGGAGCAGCAGCGTCTTGCTGCTTCTCCATTTTGGAGATCAGGGGAAGGGGTTAATGGGAGAGAACACCCAGTGTTTGTTCTCTCCAGTGCAAGCACTGATAAGTGGATGGGAGAAACAACAGCCTGTGACCTTCCAGTTATTCCTGGTGTGCCTGTGCATATGTGAGTGTTGGATTTGCAGGACTGTCTGTTTGGAGAGCTTTTGTTCTTCTGGTTGGGTTCCCCAGAACCCCATTGGCATCTCTGGTGCTTGGAGAAGAGACCTGGACCCTCTTCCATGTGGATCTCTGAAAATCATTTTTGCCAGGCACGGTGCCGGTCCTGCTGGTGACCGTGTCCTACTGGTGGCACAGCCCTGCCGGGTCTGCACTGCTCCCCTTCGGGCTGGAGGAGACTGAACGTCAGCATTGAGGTACTCATGTAGTGTGTGGTGTGAAGTTAGCTAGGGAGTTACCTCAGATAATGCTCTGGAGTAGGTGATTTTCTCCCCAGCGTTGTTCCTCTTCAAACTCTGTGGTGCTGGAAGTCTTCATTGCTTCTCAAGTACATGAAGATATCAGGGGCACCATGGCTGAACTTCACTGAACCCGCAGCTGTTTATACCCTGAAAATGTATTTCAAGCATTTGTTTCCGTGCGGTTTGTGGGAAATTGATGTCAGAGCTCACGCTGGCTGCAGCTCTTGAGCCAGTGTAGGTGATGGGAGTGTCTGAGAATGAATCCAACTCCTCTGGACAGAGAACAGAAAACCCTCTACCAGGTGGTCTGGATACCCTTGCAGAGGAACAGATTTGGGTTAAACCCTTATGTAGCTTTTTTTTGTTCCTCTTGCACAGACTGTAGTGGTGTCTTGGGACCTAGCCAGCATCATGTTAGGATTGATCCATCTGTCTCATGCTTCAGCTTCTCTTTGAGTAAGTTGAGAGGCATGGGAGGTGTTTGTGTGGACCTGGCAGCTGGAGAGGGTTGGGACGATCTGGGTGACTGAGAGCTGGACCCTCCCAGAGCCTGCTCAGCAGGTAACAAAGGAGGTGAACAGGAAGCAAACAAGATCTCGGGAGGGATATAATTGGCCATGCTAATCTTTGGGTTTAGGGTTTCTTGCTTTGCTACTTTTCCATAGCAGACCTCACCCCCTTCTCCACTGAGTATTGCTTTGAAGAGGCCTGTAACTGTCTCGGGAACCTGTGCAGGCACTGCCTTGGCCTCTGAGGGGGAGCCAGGTGACAGAGATTTGAACTGAAATGTTGCGTGGAGCAGGAGAAGAGATTCAAGCAGCTCTGGTCTTCTTCCAGTACATGCTGGACTATGTAATTTGGACTTTTTCCCTGTCTGGATTGTCCCTGCTGGGCAGCAGGTTAGGTTAGGAGGAGAGATACCAATTGATCTTTCCATCTGCCAGCACTTTGCTCCCCAGTCCCTCTCCTGGGCAGCCAGTGCAGCCCTGCAGCTTTCAAGCCATTGTGATCGAGTTCTGGTCACGTCTCTGCTGCTGAGTCCCCGCATGACCTTGGAGAGGTCATTTTTTTTGCTGACGTCCGAGTCTTTTGTCTGCAAAACGTGGATGATGATTTGGTTACAACTTCACGGGTCGAAAGCCAGAACAAATCAGCTGGTGTGTCTTCCTGTGGCAGTGTGGATGAGCCCCATGTCCCACTGGGAGCAGTCGAGGAGCTGGCTGTCATCTCTGGTTGTACCCCGTGCGTGTAGAGGCACAGTGCTCACCCAGGACACTGGTGTGGTGGTACCAGTCAGCTCTCTTTGGTGACTGGCAGGTGGCATAAAGCACTCTGAGGTCATTTTTCCCCCTGAGTGGAGAGCAGAAGGGTAATGGGAGGTGGGGGGCCAGCAGGGAGCTGGTTCCTGCTGGCACTGGGCCTGCGGCCGCGTGGCCCCTCGGCAGTTATGGCTGCAGGTTGCTGTAATAACGAGTCAGCGTTTCTCTTGCGTCAGGGATAATGAGCTGCTCTTCAGCTGCTGCCTCCCGGGCCCTGCCAGGAGGAAGCAGTGTCCGTACTGGAAAAGGGGGGCTGGGGACAGGCAGTGGGTGGTGGAGGTCCCGTCCTAGCTGCAGCTCCTGAGCTGGGAGAAGAGAGGCTTCCTGTGCGGGCGTTTGGATTCAGCACTGTGAGCGTGGCTGGCAGAGGAGTGTGGTTGGCGCGTGCTGCCGCAGGGAGCAGCGGAGGGGAGATGGGGGCCCATAAATGGGGTGACCTTTCTGGACCCGTCCCAGATACCTGAATAGCAGCAGTAGCCAGATAGCCCCTGGGGAGGGGATATGTGTGTGGATGCATCAGCTTTTCTCTTTAAATGCCCCATTTTAGCATACGGTCTCCTCCTTTGTGTAAAAATACCATCAGGCAAAAATTGAAATTGAGATCCACCCCCAGCACCACTTAAAATAAGGACAACTGCCCTCAATTTAGTTATATCTCCTGGGCTCTGTGTGCAGCAACTCTGGGTATTGGTGCTCAGAGCAAGCACCTCTGTACCACATCTGCACCCTCACGTGATGGTCCTGAAAGGCTCTGTGCCTGTCCCAGCATCCTGCTGGCTGCCATGCACACCCCTGACCTCCTCCTCGTTCCTTCCTCCACCTCCCCCTTTGCTGATAACAGGAAGATTCACGGAATGTGGTTTTTGCTGAGATGCTGTAGGCTGTATGGATGCTGTGCAGGGATGAGGAGGAATGGACAGGGGCTTGGGAAATACCTGGCTCTGCAGAGACTGGCACTGCACTTGTTCCTGTGGTGACTACAGTCCCTTTGTTCAGACACCAACTCTTTCTGATTTTGAGCACATGCTGAGAAACAAAAGTGTCTGCGTGCGAGAAGGGGAAGGAAATGTGTGGCCATAGGGTCAAAATTTCATGGGTCTGCTCATTTGCATTGTGATACTGTCTTGCTCCTTCGCGCTGGGCATGGCTGGGAGGGTGTTGTGCAGGCAGGGGCAGAGCTGCCTGGGTCCCACGTAGAGATTGCCTGCTGCTGAGCAGGTGGCTGATGGGACGATGGGCAGCTGCAGGGAAGCATTGTCCTGCAGCATCTAGCCGGTGTTGGGATGCCCGGCATCAGAGTGCCTTGGGAGGTAGCAGGTGTCTGTGGTGGGAGGAGTTGGTGGGGCTGGTTTGCTGGCTTCACCTTTCTGTGTTGGGACTTTGAGCAAAATCCCAGCCCAGTCTCTCTGTGCCTGGGTCCTTTGTGTTTGAGTTGTAGCCTTGGGAGAGCTGGGAAGAGAGCTGACCTGGGCAGGCAGCCTCAGTCCTGCAGTGTACGAGCTGGGCTCCTTGGAGAGCAGCCTAGGGGTTTGCCTGCTGGCCACATATGTTTCTGCCTCCTTCCCTACCATGGCTTTCTTGGGAAAAGAAAGCACTGCCTGATTTAGACTTCTCTTGGGCACCTGAGGTGCTGCCCTTAATTGGCAGGCTAATTTTTAATTTAAGTCACTTGTGCTTGCAGGGGAAAAGGTGTCCCAAAGGGTTATTGTGCCTGCCAGTCCCTGACCAAGTCTGCCTCAGATGTGTCCTCCCAGCAGCCCCGTTTTTTAGAGCAAGTCCTGCAGAGTGATTGCTCTGTGCTTGTTCTCAGGTCTGGGGAAAGCTGCATGCAAGTCCAGTGTTCTCAGTGTCTGCTCTGGAGAGCTTGGAGTCAAATCTGTGTTAATCATAGGTGGTGGGTTGGACAAGTTCAGCCTCTCCCAGACATGGGGGCTGAGCACTGGATGCGAATGTCCTTCCTTGAAGGGAGTTGCCCTGGCAAATGTCTCGAGGTGAACGTGAGCTCTGTCTGCCCTTGGCCATCACATGTGGTCCTTGCTTTCTGCTGACCTCAGCCACTGAGTAGAGTCACTGCTTTCGTAGTAAATGTAGTGGCAAAGCTGCTCTAGAGTTGTGGCTGAGCTCAGGAGAACCTTGCTGCACATCTAAAGTGGGACAGGGCAGTGGGGAATACAGCAGTGAGCTGGCAGGAGACCTTGAGAGAATGCAAGTTTGGAGTTGCAGTGGTGATGTGTCTGGTAGGGGATGTTGCTGAGGGGTCACCTGCAGCTGCTGCCTGATTTGGTGGCATTTGTGGTGACTAGAGCCTGGACTTACTGTGAATGGCTGGTTCTGTTGTGTGTGTTTGATGGAGAGTCAGTGGGACAGCCTAGCAGGAATGCAGACTGGAGAACTGCAACCCCTCGGGGTACAGCAAGGGGAATGTTTGTTAAAGCCTGGCTTTGCTAAATTCCTGGCTGGCACAAAGGAATTTATTTTAGCAACCACTGTGTTGTTGTTATTTATTTTGGGTTTTGGTAACATCTGGTACAGCTAGCTGTTCCAAACAGGTGGGATACCAGTGTTACCACCCTGTTTCTCTGCAGAGAAGCCCAAGTAGGGAAATAAATTGTATCTTGTTTTGAGATCTTAAAGGTCTTTTCCAACCTTGACCATTTTATGATTCTATGAAGTACAGGGTGTTTCAGCTTGCTGATGTAGAAGCCTGAACTCGTCAGTGGTCATCACAGAAATACGAGATGTTTAAATGCATTTGGGACATGGGCTGGTGGAGGATTGCAATAGAACATGCAGCTTGCAAAGGATCCCAACTGGTGCTTGGAGTCTGTTCTGGTTGTGCTGGGCCATCCTTGATATCATACCTTCTAATGGCCAGAGACCATTGATTTAACTTCTGGGTATTTTTGCACCATTTGGCTCTTCCCATTCTTACGTGGGATGAAAGCGTCCCTGCCTGAGGATGCTTTGAACATGGTACAAGTCAAAGGAAGAGAAAGAGAAGTTATTTTGGCAGAGGGGTGTTTGTGCTGTTTCTGCATGAGCTGAGCCCAGACCAGAGAGCATTGCCCTGCCTGAGGGGTAGTCTTTGCTGCAACTCTTGTGACTTTCCAGCTGAATGTGTGTTTTGGGTAGCTGATAAGCAGGAGCCAGGGGCCTGCCCCTGTCCCAGGAGGACCTTGCCTTGCTGGCAGCATTCCTTCCCCCTCCTCTTCCAGGATCCTTGAAGAAAACATAATGTATTGCTCTCTCAAAAGTACTGTTGTCATATCTTCTGGGGGCGCCTTTATCAACAGGGTTTTTCCACACACACTGACCTGTGTGCTCCTCAAATGAAAAGTCAGGTCCTTCCCAGCTACTTGAGTGAACATCTTCCCAGCAATACATAAGGCCTTCCCAGAGAAGGGCCTGTACCTCTAACTGGAAAGAGCTTGGGGGGCTGGGGAGGTTGAATAATCTGTTTTGGGGTCTGAACCCCCCAGACTCTATCTGTCCTGTGCAACTGGCTGTGCCTGCTGACAGAGACTCGTGAGGTGGGCAGGGGAAGGAGTTCTCCTGGTGTGATGTGCCAAGGCCCTGGGTGTCCGTGTAGTGACGGGTGTGTGTGTCTGATGTATGTGCTGTGTTAGAGCCAGGCATAGCTGCTGATGTCCCTTGTGGCTGCAAAAACCAGGGACCATCAGGAGAATGCTCACTTGGCTTTTGCCTTGGCTTCCATCTGTGCTCTCTGTTAGATGTTCTCTGATATTGCTGCTCAGGGAGAGTGTGGGGTGCCGACAAGCTCATTGTGTGGATCTTTGTACATCTCAACAACCTTTTTTATTGCTGACTGCTCTCTGTTAGAAGCCAATACAGAAGGTTATTTATGAGAGCAATGCGTTCAGATAAATACAGACTCCTTCAAAATCTTTCTCACAACAAGTGGTTGAATTGAGGTGGGTTCCAAGCTGGATTGATGTTTAACTTGAAATACTAAGAAAATACTTCCTCTGTTTAGCTAAAGCAAACAAATCGAGAGAGGAGACCTTTTAAATATGATTTGCACTCCAGCTGCAACCAATACTGATCTTTTTTTTTTTTTTCTTTTACAGATATATTTCCAACTGATGGCCAGTCTGGTATGTATTAAATAAAAATGGAGCTCTTCAAACCTCTTTCTCCCTTGCCTTCCCTGCACTTCTCTTCCTGCAGAGTCAGCTAACCAGACTTAAAGGACTGGTACAGGAATATGCAATGGACATTCATGTAACAAAAAAATCCTCAAACCAACAAAACCTCCCAAAAAACGCATCCAAAAAACCAAAGAAAAAAACCTTCTTAAAGAAAGTACAAACCTTTAATATTTGGCCATTCCTGTATAGCAGAGACATCTTTTATGCTTTCATGTAGTGATGACTAAACTGCTGGAAGGTTCTTTCCTCCTGTACATTGTAACGTAGAAAATTGGGATGTCTTGGGAACTTGTAGGTCTTGGTCATCACAGGTAATTGAAAACACTGACATGTCAAGATGCAAATGTAGCTCAGGTTGTTGTTGTTTATATGTTACATGTGTACAAATGGATGTGTCTGTGAACCTGAGGATACGTATTTGAATTGGCAATACTTTGGAAAGACACAGGCCTCCCTGGTAGTCTTTTGCTGTTGAGTATTGCTCTTAAGGACATACAAGACAACTGTGTTGCCATCAGTGCAAAGGATAAACTTCCTGGCCCCAGTGGTGTGTGCAGCCCTGCTAGGAGGGAGGTTGCTCTGGATGGAGGTTTCAAATCAGGAGAGGAATTAGTTTAGTTTTCCAAAGCAGATACTGATGATCTCAATTCCTGCCTTCTCCAAATTGCCAGAAGTTCCTCATCCAGGTTGATGTTGTGGAAGTGCCAAGACCGAAGGAAAGGTTTGTGTTTTAACCAGTAATACCAAGATAATTCAGTGGGAGCCTGTTGCTTCAGAGCTGTAGTGCCATGTGGGGATGTCCCATAGCAAAGGCACTGGAAATGGAAGTCAGTGCCTGACTTGGCCTTGTGTCTCACCCCAGGCATGTCACTGTGTCCACCTCTGTCTTTGGCTTGGTGTGGGATCCCATTTCACCAGTTCATGGATAGTGTGAGGGTATATCGCTGATGATGGTGGAGGCATTGGAGATATGGAAGTCAGCTCTGTTGTCTTAAAGCTGATTTCAGTAAAAATAACTCACTGGTTTGGAATGGTCTGGTATAACATTGGAGGTACTGTAATTTAACTTCCTGAACTGAACAGAGGGATGGAAGTTGTGGATGTGTTTCCAGAGCTCTAGCCAACTAACAAGGCCGTGGTGTACAACTAGATGGACTGGATTAAGGCTTTGATTCCACATTTATAAGTTTTTCATTATTTTCTTTCTCTCTCAACATGTGAGAGTGAAATATTAAGGTTTTGAAGCAGCAGAGGTATATTCCCATCTCTTGAGTTCATAGGAGGCTTTTCTTCAGGCAGCTGAAGATCTGTCTTCTTTGGTTATTGAGTTTTGTCTGCCTGTGCTGCGAACTCAGAGATGTCCTTTGCTTGGCACAGCTCCATCCTCTGTTCTCCAGCTGGTTGGGGACTTGCACAGCTGCCTCCAGGGTGGGGCATGAGTGTATATCTGCAGCAGATGATAGCGCTTCAGAAAGTGTTTGTTACTTGTCAGTAGTGTTGCAGAAAACATTACCTGCAGAGCTTGGGGCTTTTTTTACAGTTCTGTATGCTTTTTAGGAGATAAGTTAAAGCTTAAACAGGATTCCTGTAAATGGTCGCTGTACAGGACACCGAAGTCTTTCTCATACCTTTCTCCAGAAAAGCCTTAAAGCTGGTGCCATGCTTTTTCTTTCCATGCACTAAGCTTATCTGGAAGCTCTGATGTCTCAAAACACAGTGAAGTGTGAAGGCAGCAGGCGAAGGCAGAGGAGCACTGCTCCTGCCACCAGAGCTGTTCTGCACTCCTGAGGCTGTTGGGTTTGACTCCCTCACCTCCTTTTCATTGCTGAGGTTATTGAATGAGTTAATTTGCTCTGGTCACCAGAACTCCCATACTTCTGTCTGGTCTATTTTTTAAGGTTAATCCTGTAAAGTCAGGTGGGTCTGTATGTCTGGTTTCCCTTCTGGGTGAGAAGTCTGTTCTTCTCCCAAGGAAGTTGTTAGCAGAGTGATACAAGATGCTGAGTTGCAGTATCAGGGTTGGGAATTGCATAGGTAGGGTACCTGAGCCAAAAAATCTACCATTTTGTAGGCACGGTAGCTGTAGTGTGCCCCAGAGCATATGGATGCCAGCAGTGTTCTGCCCTCATCCTGCATCCTCAGCCTGGGTCATCCCTGTGACACGTGCAAGCACTATGGAGGTGGAAGGGCAGCAGTGTTTGCGTCCCAGTTACCTAATAGTGTTTGTAAATAAAGCAGTTGTTGGAGAGAGGCCTCACTTTCGTTCTATCTGGCACAGCAGTTCCTTAGTCCTCTCCTCTCCCACATCCCGCAGCCAGGATTCAGCAGCTGTAGGGTGCTTTTCAGAAGAAGCCACTTCAAACCATGTGATTTGGAATTCAGATGGAAAGCTGAGAGACTTCAACACCTTTTAGAGATGCAGGGTTGGGCTTGGTGGGCAGAAGGACGCACTCACATTCCCACTTCTGCTGTTGAGGAGCTGGGAGTGCACATTTGCAGCTGGATGTCTGTGACAGCTTCACTGGGAACACTGAACTCCTCTGCCAGGAGGCTGATGCTGTTCAGCTCCTTGACTTGCTAGAGTGTGAAATTTGCTGCCTGCTCTGGAAGGGAGTGCTTTTGCCACTTCAAGCGGATCTCCTGCTAGCTTAGTGCGCTGTGCCTGTGCCCTCCTGGCCTCCTACATGCTGCAGCCAGCCCTCTGCCTCTCCATGGTGGAGGATCCCAGCCTTTATAGTCTCACCTCTGGAGGAGCTGCCTCTGGGTGGTTTAATTGCTTTTCTTTGAGCAGCTGTAACAGCCCTGTGCTCTTCTTGAATTCCAGAGACTAGAGCTGACTGCAGGGTGCAGTTGTGGATGTGCTGGTGTTCAGCAGAGCAGCAAGTGATGCTTTGTCTTGGTTTCACCACTCCTGATGACTTCTTTTCATCTGCTGCACCCTGACCTGATAATTTTATACAATTGTCAGCAGTGTCTGAGATATCTTTCTTGAGTTTATAAATGCCCCTTTGAATTAAACACTGTGAAGTTTTTCCATAAAGATAAGAGCATGATGCTACCACTGCACGGAAGTGGGTTTTAATCCTTTAGAAAGAAAAAGGGGGGAGATGGATCTTTAAATTATGAAAGTGCTACATTGCACACTTGTAATTGGGTATTCCTGACTCCTTTGGGAAAACTTAGTTGGATTAGGATGTTGTACTCTTCTATGGTCTGTATTGACTTGGGAGGCAGCCACCTGTAGCACTGGAATTAGCATTATTAGAGAGAGTGGTTTATGCAGCAGGATTCATGTGATTGTGAACCCAGGAAAGAAGTTCCTGTATCAGAGTTATTTAGAAAAACCCAGAATGTCACTGCATCTCACTTCAAGTGGGGGGCATAAGTGAGCATGGTGTATCTTGTGCTTGGAAAGCATGCCCTGAAATCAGGTCAGCTGAGGTTCAGTAATCCTGAAGTAGCACAAAAAGAAGCCCTTCTTCTTGCTCACAAAGATCACAGGGATATTTGAGTACCTTGTCATGGTTTTAATGCTCTGTATTCACCAGCAGAAGGAAGCCCCCATACCTGTGCTTAGTTTAATCCAGGTGGTTACAGGACTGTAAGATCGCTTCAGTGCATTTATGGAAACACCCTGCTTAGTGGGTGACCTAAATCTGACCTCCCTAAATGCCTTGGAAAGTTTGCTGCACTTGCTCCTACCACCAAATCACTATTGCTTTCTCCTGCCCCAGGAGATGGGGCTGGATTTCTGCACGGTGCTGGCTTTGTCTTCCTTGGCCTCACAAGCTGAGCTGCTGCTCAGTCTCTTCTTGTTGTATGCAGTCAGGGAGGCAGGTTTGCAGCTGTGCAGGCTGAGGGCAAGGTTAAGTGGTCACTTAGCAAGTGGCCACTGCTCAGGGGACGCTCTGGTCCTGGAGGGATGCTTCTGCAAAAGTTGCTGGTCAGGTACAGAAATCACAGCGGGAGGAACTTGGAATGATGTTATTTAAATTGTGTCACAGTGTCCTTTTTGGAAACCCATTCTCTTCTTTGAGGTGACAGGTTTTCCAGAGGCATATTTTGTGCAGAGTTTGCACTTTTGCCTTGTACGACCCCTCTCCCCCTCCACCAGCACAGTGGGAGCTGCGCAGTCTCCTCCTAGACAGTGTGAACGCCTGGAGCTGGAGGGTCTCTCTGCAGGCGCTTGGCTCTCGATTCCTGTCTCTTCGTTGTTAAATATTTATAGTGAGACATACCAGATGCTTCCCGGGAAGGGTTTTGTCAGCTTCCAAGTCCCCAGATGCAGCTGCAGAAGAGGCTGATGGCTGTTAAAGGGCTCGTGTCAGCGCGGTGCCCTGGGTTCGGCAGCGATGCAGTGACCTCCTCTCGCTCGTGCCATGGGCGCCGCCGGTTGTGCTGTCTCAATGCAGGCAGAGAGCAGCCTTCTGCTGATGACAAGAGATTAATGATGTCTGGTCCTCAGGCTTTTTGTTTTTCTTCTGCCTTGAAGCTCTTTCACTGCAGAGGGAGCAGATGATGCTCTTGAATTTTGTTGTTGCAACTCTTTTTCTGGGGCCATCTCTCTGCAGCAGTGGTGCTGCCTTTGCTCCCACTCTGTTCTCAGCACACCAATGTCTGTCTTTGTCACCCAGCTACCCTGGGGATAGAGGGGTAGGCTGATCCAGGGAGGCAAACTCCTGGCACCAGCTCTGGGCATGGAGAAGCCAGCAGCTGGAGCATTGCTGCTGAATGCCTTTCCTGTGCTGGTCACACTGGTCAGGTTCCCAGTGTGCCTCCTGCTTTCAAGATAAGGTCCAGGACCTTGGGCTAGGCCCCTGTTTGTTGCTCTTGGTGCTTATCAGCTTTTGCTGCTGACAAGGTGACCCGCTCCAGAGTACTGAGGATGGGGAGGGAGGGTCCCTCCAGCCCGGACTGTGTGCTGGTCTGGCCTCTCCACCTGGGATAGCCTGGACATGCCCGCAGGGATTGCTCCCGTGCCAGGTGTCCCTGTTTTAAGTATTACAACTGCTGGATGAGGATCTTCCCGTGTGCCTTGGAGTAGGATCTCGGGAGGTGGCAGGTCGGCTCCTCTGGGGGGGGCCAGGGAGGAGCAGGCTTGCTAGGTCATCGTTTTTCCAACTAAATATAGTTGCCCGTGCTTTCATAAGGTCGGGATTTTTGCATCACGTGACTGTCTTATCCCTCCCAGCCGGCAGTCAGAGTAGGGGATCGTGTGTCTGAATGGGTAATAATTAACTGTTAACTAGCTTTTCATTAGAGCCTGGCAGAACAGGCAGAACGGTGCAGCAGAGATAAACGGGAGGAAACGGCTCCTGATCCCTCCTTAAGGGTGGACACCCCCTTTTAATTTGCAAATCAGCTGTCCCCAAAGGTGAGTGGGTTGGGTTTTTTTGGGTTTTATAAGGAGTTGTGAGTCTTGCCTGCTGTCTGTCTTTGCTGTCCTGTAGTTCCTGTTTGTGTCAGCCCTCCCTCTCCCCCACCACTGATTTTATTTTTCAGGTCATGAACTATCAACTGGTCTCCTCATTGGATACCCTGGGCCCCTGCAGCCTTGCCTCAGGTGCCCTCCTGTCCCAGCGCTGAGGTGTCCTTGCTGTGCCTCGTGCCCTGAGCAGCAGCTGGATCAACTCATGCCTTTTCTCAGGGGCCCAGACTGACGTGGCGTTTTCCCTGGAGTGTTTTCCCTGGAGCACTGCTGGCTTTTCCAGCCCCTCTCCCTGAACCATTTAACCTGACACAGTGTTCGCAGGTGTCCTTGAAGGCTTTTCTGTCTTCCATGCTGGCAGAGGAATTGCCGGTGACATGCTCTGCCAGCTGGAGATGTGTCTGCACCAGTCATGCTGGGTCAGTCAGTGATACTGGAGTAGCCTCTCCTGCAGGGGTGGTGGCTGCATTTTCCCTGCTCAGAGAGAACAGGGGGCCTGAGCCAGCCCAGCTTCCTCATTTTGACAGTTTCTGAAGTCTGGTCAGCTGGGTGACCTTGGCTGTGTCCCCTGTGCAATGTGTCTTGGTTTCTGGGAACCACTGGCTTCCCCTGGAGAGCCCTTAGTTTAGGATTTTTTTTTTTTTGTAGAAAACTGGTTGGGGGGTGGTTCATGTGCTGTATCATTCCGTGTGTTCCTGGCGTCTCAGGGATTGCGTGGAGTGCTGTGAGCATGGATTGTATGTCAGGAGTTTCCTAGAAATCCTCTTCAGGGAGGAGGTTTGCTTGAAAAGGCGGTGGAAAGATGTCACTCGCCCTTAAGAGGGAGTTCATTTGCCACCTTTAATAGTAGCTGTCTGTGCCAGGAAGAATCCAGGGTGCCTTCACTGACACTGTTAATGTTAGAAATGCCTTTTGGCGTTTCCTAACCCGCTCCTCCTGGAGTGTAGCTTGGTCACAAGTTGGAGCGTTTCTCTCTTGGACTGAGAGGCTGCAGGGAAGATGATCATGCATTTTTGGTAAGTCCAGACCCTTCCTGCCCCTCGTTTGCTCTGGAAATAAAAGTCTGACCCTGCAGAGATAACACGTGTGTGTAGAGCTTGTAGTGGCTTTGTGCATTTAAAGGAGCAGCACTATTCCTCAGCTCCCTGAGGAGGGCTGGGGTCTGCCTGGAGCCCCTGCTCGCCGTGAGGATTTGTGCTGTCAGCAGAGGTGGGCTCTGCACGTGTCTTGAGCTGCTCCTCCTGTTCGGGACTTTCAGGACTATCAGCTGAGGGATGTGAGGGCTTGGAGAGCTGGGATTATAACTCGGATACCCACACTCAGCCTGTCACAGCACTGTCCTGGCTCTACCTGCCTGTACCCCAGCCTCCCTCCCTGTGCTTTTCCAGGGCAAACTCCAGAGCTCTTGGAGCTGCCTAGGACACCCAGGTGGGAGTGTTCTCATGCTCTCTGTGGAGCTGTCAGATGCCCTTTTTGAAGTTATTTTTAGCGAGTGATCTTTGCAGGAGTTGCAGAGCTTGCATTGCAGAGAGGTGTAGGCAGCTCCTTGCTTCCTTTGCTGTTGCAGTAGGGCTTGTACAGGCTTCAGATACAGTAGAGCTTCTGCTGAGGAGCTGTGGAAAATTGCTTGGAAGGCTTTGAGCTGTGGTACCTGCAGCTTACTCCTGCTCCAGGCTTTCCACATGCTTTATAAGCCTGAATCCTGCTCAACCATTCACCTTAAGGATCCAGTCTTGTGCTTGGTCCCGACCTTGGCCATACTACCGGCAGTTTTTCTTGCATGTACAGGAAACTTCTGATACTGCTGAGGTGTTGAAGGTGTTTCTCTTACCTGTATAAGCAAGGCCAAACGCTGCCAGCTGGGAGCTGTGAGACCTCATGCTGCAGGTGATGGGGCTGACTGTGGTTCTCCGCAGTCCCCAGGAGCAGGTGGGAGCCCGTGTTGTGGAGACATGAACCCCTTTGTGCTGGAAGATGTCCTTGTGATAACATCTCATTTAAATCGGTTGGAGAACTCCATCCAGTGCTCCCTTGTTTCCCCCTCCGTGCACTCATGCGCCTCCGGCTGCGACTGCGATTTGGTGGGAGGTAGAACTGTAAAACATTGCAAGCCTAGAGGAGGTGCAGTCTGTGGTCTGAGCCTGTCCTGAACCTTTCTGGCTTTGTGTACCTTGTGATGCCTTCAGCAAAATGTGAGCATGCCAAGCAGTCAGTGCTATAAATCCCAGGCTTTTCCGCTCGTGTGTGGAGCTGCAGCGACAAGTGTTTCCCATCTCAGTCTTGCATTAACTCTGACACATGACTGAGGCCGTTCTGGGAGCAGCTCCTTGGGAGGCAGGGCAGAGGTGGATCTGCTGATTGGTGTCTGGGGGTATCTGTACCTGCAGGGGTGCTACCAGATGGCTCCCTGAGGAGGCTAAAGTCCCCTCCCATCTGCTGCTGCTTCCCAGCCCCTTTACAGCAAGGGTGTGTTACCCACCACAGCTTCTTGCTGATGGAGAAATGAGTGCAGCACCCACAAAAGGGGCATAAAGTGTTTGCCCATCCCTCACAGCTTCTCTGCCTGTAAGTTCAGGGGGTCGTCTTTGGGATGGACTCAAAAAGAAAAGAGCTTTGTCACTGCAGGAGACGAGCTGCTGGTGGTAGTGGAGAGTGCTTGCAGGTCACATCTGGCCTGCAGGACTGGTCCTGCAGATATCTCTGTGTGCTGTGGGTGGACATGGAGCTCACCAGCTGTGTCCTCTGATGGCCTGGTCAGGCTCAGACTCCGCGTCGTGCACTGAGTGCGTGGACACTGAGGAGTGCCACAGGAGAGTCTCTGAATCCATGTTGTGCCCCTGCTGCTGTGCAGATCAGGCCACCCTGGGAGAGAGATTGCCTGAGGCCTGGAGCAAGGACAGGGTTGGTGCCCTGAGTTTCCCATGTTGGCAGGGTGGGGATGCACCTTTGGAGCTGTTCTCCCTTGGCTCCCTAGGTCTTCTTTTAGGACAGGAAAGGGATTCTTGCAGCCACAGTGGGGTCCTTTCAGGCTTGGCTGTGGCTGGCTGCCTGCTGGGTCTGTCTTACAGGAATTTCTTTGCAGGTTGGTGCTGTTTCACCACATCTTTCTTGTGTGTTAGTACTCCAGGAGGGACTCTCCTGCTCTCACAGAATGATTTCTGAAAGAGCTATCTCCTTCCAGGGAAAACAGCTGATCCCAGGCAGAAACATTTTTAGACATTTTTCTCAGCTCACCCTTGCCCAAACTGCACTTGCTTTTTCTCACCTAAAAATGCTCAAAGGAGCATTGCCAGAGTGGGTGTCTTGTTGTGTTGGTTATGACTTACAGTCTTTACATGTGCCAAGGGTGTCCCATGGGAAGGAGGGAGGATTGTTTGGAGACAGAACAGAGAAGTGGATCCTGGTGGACCACTGAGCATGTGACCGTCTGTCCCACACGGCACCCTCGAGCTCCTGCCAGGGCTCTGGGGAAACTGGGGATACTGGTTTGGCTCTTCCAGCCCCATCAGGACCTGGATCACAGAGCATGTGCCCCTGCCTCAGCCTCTTCAGCACAAAGTCCAGGTTCTTGGCTTGGAACCACCTTTATCAGCAGTTCTTTGTAGGTGCCAGGTTGTGCAGCAGAGAGCAGTATGGCTCCTTTCTGTCGACCTGGCTGCTGGGTAAGGAGGGGGTGCTGTGTCAGGGACAGTGTGTCAGAGCTGAGGACTCTGCATCCCTGCTGGGAGCCTGGGCTGCCCCCGAGGCTGTCTGAGCTGCTGCTGGGGTTCTCTGAGCCCAGAGTCTGAGTCTGCATTGCACATGAGTGGTACACCTGGAGCAGGCATTGCAGCATTCTTGCTATAGGTACAGATATTTCTCCAGTAATGCCAGGTCTCTGCCCAGCACTTCAGATTTATTCCCTCTCTTCATTTACCTTCTCTAAAATTCCATTATAAATTCCATTGGATGCAAGAAAAGGCAGGAAACCAGGCTGCTGGGTGTTTGGTTTCATTTTCCCAGATAAGGCAGTAAATATGTCTCCTTGGCTGAGCTCAGTGGTCCTATGTCATGTGTCCCTGTTGGGCTGGAGGGGCATTTAGTTGTGTATCTGCTGTCACTCTTGCTGTCTGGTCCTTGTGCAAGGGTTCTTCTTCCAGATAAGAGGTGTATGCTCACCTGGATGCCCCTGTGAGCCTCCCACCTCAAGGGCTCTGTGCCCCAGACAGGTGTGGGCTGAAGGAAAGCATGAGGTATCTGCACAGCTTTGCCCTTGGTGTTTGTTGGGTGTGTTGAGGAGTGAGTGTGCAAAGCCAGCAAGTGGCATGGCCACGGGAAGGGTTTGGCTGTGATAGCAGCGCTGGGGCTGCCGTGGGTGCTCCCACCTGTGCCTCGTCCCCGTGGTTGCTAAGAAATAATCTCCTCGTGGCTGGGCAACCCCACGGCTGGGCAAACGATCAGGTTCTGGCTGCAGGCAGCAGATCAAAACTCAAGACCTGCTTTTCTGTTCTTGGCTGTGCCAGCATCTGCTCTCTGGCCGCAGGCAAAGCTGCTCCTTGCTTCCCTGCCCGCTGTCCCCGTGCCAGCCTCACACCACTAAAGCCCTGGCTCCTGCTGCAGCTGTTTTGTCTGTCCCCTCACACAGAGAGGCCCTGTTTTTCAGGGAGGTGGTCAGGCACTGCTAGTGCAACTGAAATTACTTACTGCCACCAAACAGATGCAAAAGGAGGGTTGTGAGACGCCCAGAGGTCTGAGACATCTGTCAGCAGCTTTTAAAGGCTCGGCTATGAGCCAGGGCAGTATCCCTCCCTGCTTGTCCTGAGCTCCTGTGTGGGATGAGCAGCACTGACTTGCTCTCCACTTCTCAGGTGGATGCAGTGAGGTTTTTCCTGCAGTGGGTCTTTTCAGCTGAGGACCGCAAAATGTGTTGATGGTGCGCTTGATGCTGTGCCCTGGAGGGTGCCAGGCATGCCTGGCGTCTGCTTGCGGTGGTCTTGGCTCAGCAGATGGTGTGTCTGACCACGTGTCCACCAGCACAGTCACACCCTCTCGGTCTCCTACTTCTATCTCCATCACAAATTGCTGGATCTCAGCTCCATCCAGCTCCATGCTGGCCAGAGCTGCCCAAATCACCAGCCCAGAACAGCCTCCCTCCCTCGATCCCAGGCTGCAGCCCTTTGCTTTGTGTTTTGTCTTTTGCAGCCCTCTGCAAATGCTAATTAGTCTTCTCAGCACCTCAGTGAGATAAGCGATCCCTGTTCATATCTTGCAGATAAGGAAAGCGGCAGAACTTGTTTTAAACAATCTCCTCC
Source organism: Vireo altiloquus (assembly GCA_013396875.1). Lineage (NCBI taxonomy): Eukaryota > Metazoa > Chordata > Aves > Passeriformes > Vireonidae > Vireo > Vireo altiloquus. The sequence continues at coordinate 26,214 of VZRF01000934.1, forward strand.
CTCCCCCGCAGAGATGATGGAGTCTGCAGCACCCGCCCCTGCAGCCTGTGCCCCTTCATCCTTTCACGGGTGCTTGTGAGGGCCCCTCTCTTTGACTGGTTCACAAAAAAAAGCACGAGAACATCTATGGCCTTGAGGGCTCCTGAGCTGAAGCAGCTGGAGGAAAGGGCTGGATGCCATGGCTGTGAGCGCTGGGGCTGTGCTGTGGTGGGAGCAGGCGGCTGGATGGGATCCTTGGAGGGAGAGAGGGAGCCCTGCTGTCCCCCAGCCCTGGAAATCAGAGCCTGATCAGTCTGTGCCAGTCCTGTCAGTGCTCTTGGAGCAGGCAGGGGTGCTCTGTATCGATGGAAAACTGGGCTGGCTGTGGGTTTGTGCTGTAGCTCCTGGTGCCTTTTGAAGCTATATTTAGTTGGTGACATCTGTGGGCATTGAGTGGAGGATTTTGGGGGCTGTTTTGAAAGCGCTGGCTCTTCCTACACTAGCAGGGAAGTTTAAAAGGCTTGTGGCAAGCTTTGTGCCGTGGAGCCAGGATTCTCAATGAAGTGCACATGGAATAAATGAGGGACACATGGGACAAATGAGGGACACGTGGGACTGCTGCTGCTCATGAAGGGAGGCACTGCAGGTGGGTTGGGGAGGTCCTGGGGGGAAATGGGAGGATTCAGGGACCCAACTGGGAGCTTGGACTCTTCTGGAGTTGAAATCCCTATGTAGGAGCTGTAGAGAAAGGAATTGGGGAAAAGGAGTGCACATGGTTCTGTCCTGCCGTGTCTGACTCTGCCTTATTGACACTTCAAAGCCTCCAGCTCTGAGCAAGGCCAGGATGAATCACTGGTTTTGAGGCTCAGAAGGGGACCGGTTTTGATCATCCAGGCAAAGTTGTCCAGCCTTGCGAAGGAGATCAAAGGCAGCTTTGAGCAGAGCTGAGTAGTAGGCTACTTGGGGTGTTTCCCAGGGCATCCCCAGATATCCTCTGCTGATCCTCCCACCCTCACCCTACCCCAGTCGGGGCTGCTTTTCTTCTAAACAAAGCCAGTGAGTCAGCAGAATTCCTTGATGTAGGAGCCTGGCACCTGGCATGGGCTGCCCCTGCAGTGCCCAGTGGGCTCTCCTCCCCCATGGAGCACCAGGGTCCTGGAGGAGACCCTCGCCGTGGTCCTTGTGGGGCTGGCTTGTGTTGGGCAAAGTTGTGCTGCTCTGTTGCTTGGACTCTGCATGCTGTGTGTGAGCCCAATCCAGAGACCTTGCAGCCGAACCTGAGGGAGAAAGCAAATTTAATTCCTGTTTCTGCTTGTAAGGAGGTGGTGTGTGAGCAGGAGCCAAGATGGGCCACAGGGAGGTTGAGATCTTGACATTCTGTGAAGTCTGTGGTGGTGTGAACCCCAACAGTCTCACTCTGATGTGTTAAAATGCCCCAGAGATGCTTCAGTGCCTAAATACTTTCAGCTGTAGCAGGATTTAGGCACTTGGTGTATCTGGCTCATTCTCTCTGTACATTTCCTCTCATGAGCTTGCTGTCCCTGCTGGGATGCCCGAGTTCAAACCAGGATTCAGCAGCTGGAGACTTCTGCATCCCTCTGTCAGAGCCCTGCTCTGCTCCCTGGGCAGCACCGGCCTCGTGGTGCCGTGATGGGTCTTGGCTCTTCAAGGGCATGTTTGTTTTGCCGTTCTGTGGGTGCTTTGCAGAATGAGCTGAGCTCCTTGCTTCCCCCCTGCCTTCCCTGGCTGGCAAGGCCAAGAGGGAAGGGCAGAGCTAAGGGAGTGCCTTCCTGCAGCAGAATGGAGTTAAAAGTCCATCTCTGGGACGCCTGGATTGGTCAGGAGTTTTCTGATCTTAATGGGGCCGTTCCGAGACTCAAGTCAGGAGCTAGCTGTGTTTTCTGTTCACCTTTTCCTCTTAGCCCTCCTTTGCTGAAGGGGGAGCTGCTTTGCTTCCTACCCACTTCTCTCCAGAGCCAACATTCCCACCCACAGGCCTCAGCTGTGTTTTAACACTTTTGTTGTCCTTCTCTTGCAGAACTTACAACTCCAGCAAAAGTGGTGAGGGCTGCCAACCCAAGACAGAGGAAGGGAAGCAAGGTAAGGCCGTGCCTGCTCTCCTCTCGCTGGCTCCCTGTTGCTGGTGCAGTTCAGTGCTGCATGAGCCTCTCGAGGGTCTGGAGAGCTCTCCCTTCACAGGCTTGGTTGTGGAGGGGCTGATGTGCTGGCCTTGTTCTCTTATCTCCTCTTCAGCAGTTCAGGGGTCTTACATGCTGCTTTGACTGGTTTTCTGCCCAGCTAGGTCAGGGGAGACCTTCTCACCTCCCCTCTAACAGGGAGGCACTTGGAGGAGTCCTGGATGTGGGAAACCTCTCACACCACTGCGAGGACACCCCAAATTCCTTGTGAGCTCAGCCCATACCCAGCTTTGCAGTGCAGACAGGGTGGTGACAGTGGTGTGTCCACAGCTCTGTCCTTCCCTGCGCAGTCTGTCCCTCACTGGCACACACAGAGTCAGGGGAATTGTCAGACAAAGCGACTCCACTGGAGGAACCAGGGCAGTTTGTTCCAGGGAGCCAGTGGTGATGGAGGGACAATTTCTTCTGGGGCACAGCTCAGGCCATGGGCTGTTGGTGTTGGCTCCAGATGTGTCTGCAGCTTGATAGGACTTTCTTCTCTGTTCCATTTTGGAGAGAGGAGGACCCTAGGGATGAAAGGTGCTCCTCTCTGTGAAACAGGCATGGCCCTGCTGTGGAATTGGTTTTCCCAGGAGACTTGCCTCCTGGGCAGAGGAGCATGGCACCTGCATGTAAAGATGTGATCTCCTGAGGGATAAAAAATTAATTTGACTCCAAATTAATTTGGAAATAACAATCCCAAAAGGGCAAGGAAGATTTTCTGTGCCCAGATAAACTCAGAACTCAGTCATGATTCATTTGGTACCTGGGCAGCTGTTTGGCTTCTTTCCTCTGTCTGCACGTTCTCTGAAACCTGAAAGAGGTAGAAATAATAGTAGTGACTAAGTCATTTATTCTGCAGAGAAGTAGTTGGTGTTCCCCTGTGTGACCATGGGGTGACTGGAATGAGGGAGTCCTCAACACCTGCTTGAATTTTCTCACCCACTACAAGACCATCCCCTTGCTTTGTTGGCAGCACGTGGTGGTTGTAGCTGGGCACTTCAGTGAGGCTCTGCCTGGCTATGACTGCCCCTAGGTGGGAAGAGCTTTTTCAGTGGGATGTAGTTGGTTCAGGTGGATTTAGAATGCTGGAAGCCGAGTGCTTTCCCCATTCAAGGGGTGTTGCCTGTGATTGAGTGAATTACCCTGAGCAACTTGCTGCTAAATGCTGGGGCAGAATGTTTGGTAAGAGACTGGGAGCTTGTAGAACTGGTGGCAGCCTCGTTACAATGTCTGATGGACATAAACTTGTCTGCAGTTATTTGGGATTAGTTCAGGGACCCTGCTTGGATGGGGAGAGGGGCTGTGTGTGTGCAGTTGGGTGTCCCCTCCAGCCTCCTGGGAACAGCTGTTTGTGGGACAGTGGTGGGTGGAAAGGATTCCTCCCTGCTGCAGGGAACAGCACCTGGAGCTTTGTGCACTAACAGGACCTTTCTCTTTGGTACAAGGTTGGTGACTTCGGTGATGCCACAAATTGGCCAACACCTGGAGAAATAGCCCACAAGAGCATCCAGGTGAGAACACAGAACCATTATGATGAGCAGGATAAGGCCCTTGCAGACCTCCCAGTCCCTCTTGAAGCACTGGCTGAGCCAGGCCATTTGGGGTGCCGAGCGTCAGTGCAGAGGCAGCCAGGAATAGTGTGCAGGGAATTTCCTTTTAGGGCTGCCCATGTGGACTCCCTCCCTCAGTGCTATTCTGGGAGCCTGGAGCCCAGTCTAAACTCTGGGCTGGCTGAAGCAGGTAGGGCAGCTCCCAGACCTGCTCTCCTCAGGGCTGCTCTGTGCAGGAAGGGGCTGGGCCAAAGTCAGGAGTTTCACAGGAGGAACTGAAAATGGATGAGAAAGGTTTGGTGTGCTCAAGGGGCTTGGCCCTTCCTCCCTGCTGAGGACATGGGTGTCATTGAAACCTTTCTATTTTTGGATGCTGCTCTGCCAGCTCCTGGCTGTCTGTCAGGGCAAGGTGGTCACTCACCCTTTTGCCACTGGGGCAGTCTGGTGCCTTACAGGACAACCCTGTCCATGAGCACAAGGTCTCCCTGTCAGCTCATCTTGGTGTCACAGCTTCCAGCATCTGTAGAAGCCCTTGCCCTGCTGCTCAGCCACGAGCTCCCTTCTGTAGGAGCAGGACAGCTCTGGGACATACAGACCAGGGATACACCCAGCCTAGGGCAAGGTCTTCCTGTTCCTGCTGGGGCAGCTGGGGTCTGCCTCCAGCTCCTCAATTCTCTCACCTCTCACACCTTTCCTGCACTGGTGTGTCCCCAGCAGCCGCACAAGGCACCATCCCTTCGGAAGCTGCCTGTCAAGAAAGACATGAAAGAGCAGGAAAAGGGGGATGGCAGTGATGGCAAAGAGAGCCTGAAAACCAAATCTGATGAGTCTGGGGAGGAGAAGAATGGTGACGATGACAACCAGAAGTCAGCCCAGAAGAAGAAAGGTAAGGCAAGAGCTGGTGGGGACAGTCCCCCAGGCTCAGCTTGTCTGCCCCTTCACAACCTACAGGCAGATGGAAGCATCCTCTGCCTTCTCTGGGGACCTTGCTGCAGGACACAATCCCAGCTCAGGGACAGCTGTGGGGAAAGGTGTTTGCAGGTTTCAGGTGTCATTTTAGTGGGAGCAGGTGGAGTAGGGCCCATGTAGGGGCAGGGCAGGAGCCTGCCCTCCTGTGTGCTGCTGCATGGTGGCACAGAACAGGCCCTCGCTGTGGGTTGTATCAGCCGTGGTTGACACATGGGCTCAGTCTGGTCTGAGCCTGGGCAGGCAGAAAAGGGCAGAGGAACGACAAATGCTGTGACAATTGCCACAGGCGAGTTCTGAATCATGTCTCTCCATGTCTCAGGCTCCTGGTCAGAGCATTTCTGCATCCAGCAAGGCCTGGAGGGATGTCAGAGGACAGGGTCTTTCCAAAAGGCTCTGCTGCTTTCTCTCCTCCACATGGTGGGGGCTGCGTGGCAAGAGGGGGCTGTGGGAGAGGAAGCAGATGCTCTCTGAACCTGTGTCACACCCAAACCCTGTCCTTTTGCAGGCAACAAACANCCCTCCTGCCTCTCCTTCCCGTGTGCTGCAGGCTGGCACCCTGACAACAAGCACGAGCGCAGCTGGCAGGACCATGACGAGACCTCCAGCGTGAAGAGCGAGGGAGGAGCTGTGCGAGGAACCTTCCGGGGCCGGGGCCGTGGCCGGGGCAGGGGCCGTGGCCGTGGCAGAGGAGGTGATCACTGTGTGTGTGCTCTTGTGATTGCAGGGAGAGTGACACAGTGTGCAGAGCTCTGTGTCTGCGTGCTTGAGACACCTGGGGCTCTAAAGTGGGCTGGGGAGGGCAGAGCACTCCAGGGATACAGGGAAATACTGTGGCAGGTGATTCCAGCTGGTAAGTTGAGCTGCTTTTAACAAAGCAAATAATTCTTACAAGTATTTTTATAAAAGCAGATGTCTTTCTGCTAGTCGATGATGCCACAAATTGGCCAATACCTGGAGAAATAGCCCACAAGATTATCTGGGTGAGAACACAGAACCATTATGATGAGCAGGATAAGGCCCTTGCAGACCTCCCAGTCCCTCTTGAAGCACTGACTGAGCCAGGCCATTTGGGGTGCCGAGCGTCAGTGCAGAGGCAGCCAGGAATAGTGTGCAGGGAATTTTCTTTTAAGAAAGCTCTTTTTCATGTTTTGTGCCCCTTGCAATACTTCTGTGAGCAGGAGTTGAAGCATGTCAATAGTCTGTGAAGACTTTATGCCATGTTGAGAGCCAAGCAGGGACCATGGCTTGGATAAGGAACAGCATCTTCCCTGGCATTTGACTGGGCAGTGTCTGTGCTAACCCTGATGTAGCTTCAGTGTAGGGCCTGCGTGTATCAGCTGGGCCACCCAGTTGCTCCTGGATTAGAGGATTCCTGGCCTCTTCTGTGGCAGAGAGCAGGAGGATGAGGAACGTGGGTGCTCCACTGCAGGCTTCCAGGGAGTCCTGAGGAAGAGGGAGCTACTTGTGCAGGAGTCCAGCCCCATCTGGCAGTGCAGCCTGTGTGGGAGATCCCAGGAGCTCTGTGCTGACCCTTCCTGGTGTCCCCCAGGGCACTTTGACTACCAGTATGGGTACCGGAAATTCGAGGGCTCGGACGGCTCCCGCACGCAGAAGTACGCCAGCAACATCACCTACTACTTCGACAACATCAGCAGTGCTGAGCTCTACAGCGTGGACCAGGAGCTGCTCAAGGACTACATCAAGAGGCAGATGTGAGCACCACCTCCTGTCCTTGTCTGAGCGCTGGGTGGTGGGGGCTGTGCAGTCAATCCCATGGGAAGGGTTAGAGCCGAGGTGCTGACTGTGTTTCGCTTCCAGCACCAGCCTCATCCTCAGGCTGGCTCCCCTCAGTGTGTGTGTGGGTTTTTCCATGGGGGTGCCCAGAGGATGGTGGTTTGGAGCTTCGTCTCACTGACACGTTGTCCACACAGAGAATATTACTTCAGCGTGGACAACCTGGAGCGAGACTTCTTCCTGCGCCGCAAGATGGACTCTGATGGCTTCCTGCCCATCACACTGATCGCCAGCTTCCACCGAGTGCAGGCACTGACCACGGACATCAGCCTCATCATCAAGGTGAGGGCAAGGAAAGGGGACCTTTCCTTCCTGTTCTCCTTCTCACCACCCTTGTATGATGCCTGTTTGCTGTGGATCAGGTGCAAATGGGGCCTTCCCTTGTCCTTGACTTGCTCCTGCCTCCTATTACTCCTCCCAGGGAGGAATGGCTTGGGCTGAGGGACTCAATGTGCCAAAGCAAGGCCCTAAGTTAACCAAGTATTGCTTGGTTCCAGGCTCTGAAGGACAGCAAGGTGGTGGAAATCGTGGATGAGAAGATCAGGAGAAAAGAGCAGCCAGAGAAATGGGCTCTGCCTGGCCCTCCTATGGCAGACTACACACAGACAGACTTCTCACAGTTCATCAATTGCCCCGAGTTTGTGCCCCGCCAGAGCTTCCAGAAAGAGACTGGTGAGCGCTGGGGGAATGTGGAGGGAGGTGTGGGATGTAGTGTTGGGGCTGCAGCATGACTGAGACCCTGAGAGTCAGGAGTGTTCCCCAGGGCAGGGCTCTGCCATTGGCTTTCTCCTTGGTGCTGGGGGCTGGTGTGGGCTTGGTCCTTTGACCCCCAGAATGCTGCTGCCTCCAGACATGGGGATAGTGTGAGAGACTGAGTGTGGCTTTTCCTCTGTTGAGGCTGAAGGGATTCAGGGAGGGTCAGTCCTGCTGCGAAAGTCTCTTGACTTGCCTGGAAATAGTCTACAACTGCTGTGCAGAGCAGAGGACAGTTGCAAATCTAGCCTTTCTTTACTGGTTGAGAGATACAGGGCACAAATTGGGCAGCAGGTGTGTGGAGCTGTCAACCAAGGGCTGCAGAAAGGTCTTCATGGGCTTCCCATGCTCCTGTCACCCCATCCCACAGGGGCTGGCAGGAGCCCGGGACAGGACCCGAGAGCCCAAGTTAAGGATCTTTTTGGTGCTGTTGGAAGAGTTTTGACAGGAGAAGTTCTGGCTCCAGATTCTCTTGAGAAAGTTTCCCAGAGAGCAGCAGAGCTCCTGCTTTAGGGCTTTGTGTGTCTGGGAAACTGTCACCTGCAAAGCTCTGTGACCACCCTTGGCATCACAGCCTTAACTGGAGATTCCCACTCTAGCGCCTGTGGGCACTGTACTGGTAAGCTTTGGCTGCTGGATGCCAATTCATCCTGCAGGCTGTGCCACGCTGCCCCAGTGGTTGGGTAATTTGTAACTACACACACCCCCTGGGTTCCCTCCCTCCCTCTAAAGCACCTTGTGGCTGTTTTTGGCTCCAGAGTCTGCTCCAGGCTCCCCACGTCCTGCCAGCCCAGTCCCCACCAAAACAGAGGAGGTCAGTAACCTGAAGACAATGCCCAAGGGCCTGTCCACAAGTCTGCCAGACCTGGATTCAGAGACATGGATTGAAGTGAAGAAGAGACCCCGACCTTCCCCAGCCAGGCCCAAGGTAAGTGATTAGGAGCTGTTGGAGTGGGAATCTCCCAGTGGTTGGGGTGACTTGGATCCTACACAGGCAGGCTTCGGTCAAGTAGGATCTGTTGGGAGTGATGTCCCAGTCTCTCCCATTTCCATCTGAACCCCTTTGGGGCTGCTCCTCAGTGGTGTAAATGAGATGTTCTCCCCAGATGGGCTGGGGCAAGAGCTGAGTCTCGTGTTGCTGTGTGGTCTTTACCCTGTGTCACCCTTGCCCCCCTACCTGCAGAAACCAGAGGAATCAAAGACACCACAGCAGCAGAAGCAAAAGGACCAAGATGAACCCGAGGAGCTCGACTTCCTCTTCGATGAGGAGATGGAGCAGATGGATGGCCGCAAGAACACCTTCACCGACTGGTCAGATGAAGACTCTGACTACGAGATCGACGACCGCGACGTGAACAAGATCCTCATCGTGACACAAACCCCTCCCTACATGCGCCGGCACCCCGGGGGAGACCGGACTGGCAACCACACTTCCAGGGCTAAAATGAGCTCCGAGCTGGCCAAGGTGATCAACGATGGGCTGTACTACTATGAGCAGGACCTGTGGACAGAGCAGTTTGAGCCAGAGTATTCGCAGATCAAGGTGAGAGTGGCTGATCCGAGGATGGGAGGGATCCGTGTGGGCTGTGGGAAGCCTCATGTGCAGCAGTGGCTGCTGGGCTGGGGTGAAAAGGGCAGTGTAGTGGGTTACAGCCTGCCTGTGGGGTAGAGCTAAGCTGGGATTAGTCCTCTTGCAGTGTTTGGGGTTCTTGGCTCCCAACATCGTGCTCGACCATAGCAGGGATAAACGCAGCACTGTAACCAGATGTGAGGCTGCAGCCAGGTAAACAAAGTGCCAGCGGTGAGGTGACCTGGAACATGAAGCCTATTGTTCTGCTGTCTGCCAGGATCTTGGCTGGCAGTGCCAGATCTGTGAGGGGAACCAGGTGTCTCTGCACTGCCCACAGTGCCCTGTGCTTTTTGGCACAGTCTGTTGGAGAGTACACATGTTGGGGACAGATTCATGGGTGGCTGGGCTGCTCTTGGCCTGTGCTCTTCTCTGTTTTGGTGTCACTTTGCACAGACATGGGCTTTTTATAGAAAGTCCATCTGCTGTTGTGAAGCATTTGGGTCCCAACTTGGTGACTCTCACTTTTGGGGACTTGCCTAGACTCATTCAGTGGCAGAAATCATGGCTGTGAGATGGTACGACTTACTGGAGCTCCCAGCTGGGCTCAGTGCTTCCAAGTCTGATACCTGGTCCATTCCTGCTCTCTGGGGTGACAAAAGTTGAAGATGTAGGGGGAGAGCAGGTGACAGGGACACAGTGTATGTTGGGTTTGGGTCCTTCAGATCCATGGGAGTGTTGTGCCCCACTACCAGCATGGCTGTGAGGATGCGGGGAGGGGGCTCTAGGGACACAAGATGGTGGCAGGGGTGTCCTGACCAAGAATGGGTAACTGAGCTCATGTTGAGCTTTACTGCACTGGCTCTGACCTGAGTGGTAAAAGCCACATGGAAGGTGCTGGTTAGTGGAGCTGCCTTGTGGGATCCCTGAAAGCTTGGGAGCAGCAATGGCTCAGACTTGGCCTGTGCAGTGCCCAGTTTTCTGTCTGCTGTGTCTCCCCTTCCTGGCCCTGTGCAGTAGGTGCCCTCTGGGCACCCAGCCCTGTGACTGCACTTGGGGCCCAGTGTTGTGGCTGTGGCACGAGCAGAGCCAGGGTTGTGATGGAGTGAGTGGTTTCTTCATCATCTTCCTCCTTCAATGCAGCAAGAGGTGGAGAACTTCAAGAAGGTGAATATGATCAGCAGGGAGCAGTTTGACACCCTGACCCCAGAGCCCCCCGTGGATCCAAACCAGGAAGTCCCTCCTGGTCCCCCCAGGTTCCAGCAAGGTAAGAGATGGGACATGAATTGGTAGGACCAAATTTGTCCAGGCTCTTCATGCTCGGAGGTTCTCAGAGGCTGGGGAGCAGCTGGGGAGAAGGAGCTGGGGTCACAGGTATGGTGGATTTTCTAGTTGACAGAATTCACAGAATATTCTGAGTTGGATCTTTCCCACCTGAATGATGCTTTTCCAGCTGAATGCTTTGGGACTCTAGAAGAGGAGCCCAAAAGCACAGGGGTGTCCTAGTGGAGTTAGGAAACCTTGGCAGACTGATGTAGTTCCCTGGATTTGGCTTTCCTCTTGGACCCTCTCTGAGTCCTTGGGAGGCAGCTGCCTGCTGGGCCTTGTTTGCCTGTGTAACACCAGGGCCGTGTCCTTGGGGACAGGGATTTATTGCTGCTGTTAGCCACTAGGGAGCAAATACCTTGTGGGGAACTCAGTCTTTGCATCTGCTGCTAGGATTTGGGCTTTCTGGCCAAACTGGATTTGAAGCTGCTTGTGTGGGAGAGGGAATGTGTCCCTGCATTCCTTCCCCTGCTGCTTCCCGTCTGCCGGATGGTAGTGATGCTCTGGTGCCCAGATCCCAGCCTGACACGGGGCGGGGGTTTCTCCCTGCAGTACCTACAGACGCTTTAGCCAACAAGCTCTTTGGAGTCCCTGAGCCTTCCACCATCGCCCGTTCTTTGCCCACGACTGTCCCAGAATCGCCCAACTACCGCAACGCCAGGACCCCCCGCACCCCACGCACGCCGCAGCTCAAGGACCCGACACAGACGCCTCGGTTCTACCCGGTGGTGAAAGAGGGCAGGACGATAGATGCCAAGGTAGGACCTGGCCGGGCTGGGGGACAGGAGCTGGGGTCTCCCAGCTGGGGCCTGGGGAGGAAAGGAACACATCTGTGATGCATCGTGTCTTACAGACCCCACGGAAGAGGAAGACGAGGCACAGTTCGAACCCTCCGATGGAGTGCCACGTGGGCTGGGTTATGGACTCTCGGGAGCACAGGCCCCGGACTGCCTCCATCAGGTACCAGAGACAGGCGTCCAGGGCCATGGAGGAGGCAGAAATGGGAGGGAGTGTGGGAAGGAAGGGGAAAGGCAGCATCTGATCTTGCAGGGTAGGTCTCCTGTTGGGTGACTGCAGAAAGAAGAGAGATCAAACTTGCCTTTCCTGGAAAGGCTTGGGGGAAATCTGTAGCAAGATGAGTCTTGCTTAGAAACATTGGTTCCCTTCCTAGTAGGCTGCTCCGTGGCTCGTGTCCCAAACCCAGGGTAGTGACAGGGCGTGGGTGGGACCAACAGACAGGTGGGGTGAAGTGTGACCCCGCTGTGCTGGGTGCTGCCAAAAGGGTGTTGACAGGAGTCTCTCACGCTCAGCTCCAGCCCCTCGGAGGGGACCCCGGCCGTCGGGAGCTACGGCTGCACCCCGCAGTCCCTGCCCAAGTTCCAGCATCCTTCCCATGAGCTGCTCAAGGAGAACGGCTTCACACAACACGTCTACCACAAGTACCGGCGGCGCTGCCTTAACGGTAGGGACCCTGCCCCGAAGGGTGGGACAGGGGCTCTGTGCTCTGCTGTGCGGGGATAGGAACATGGCAAGGTTGGGCACAGGCAGGGCCCTACAGGACAGCCCTGCTGGCAGCTGCTCTGTCCCCACAGTTTGTGGGGAGCATGGGCTGTGCCCAAGGTGTCATCACAGGGCCCCTCCTGCACATGAGCCCCTGACTGTGGGAGAGGACTGGCCTTGTAATGATCCCCTCTTCCCCAAACAGAGCGGAAACGACTGGGCATTGGTCAGTCCCAGGAGATGAACACGCTTTTCCGGTTCTGGTCCTTCTTCCTCCGAGATCACTTCAACAAGAAAATGTATGAGGAGTTCAAGCAGCTGGCTGTGGAGGATGGGAAGGAGGGATACAGGTAAGAGAGGTGTGACAGAGTGGCCTTTTCTAAGGGTTTGACCTTTTACAATGCTCACTGCAAATTAAGGCAGTGCCCCTGCCTTGCTTGCAGGTGGGTCTGGGGTTGCCCTCAGTCACTTGCTGCTGCCCTGTGTTGTGTGCACCAGTGTTTGAGCCCCACATACATGCTACTCCCTTCCCAGGTACGGTCGATAGTGCCTTTTCAGATACTACAGCTATGGGCTGGAGAAGAAATTCCGGCCAGACATATTTAAGGACTTCCAAGAAGAGACCATCAAGGATTATGAAGCTGGTAGGTGCCTCCTTTGGGATTTGCAGTGATGTCGCTCAGCTGCATGGTGCTCCTGAGCCTCTTCTCATCATTTTTGGGAAGCCACATAGTGCTGTGTGGTGGAGACTGGGATGTCCTGTTGCTACCTTCTCAGGAGAGGGTTGAGTAGATCCTCACCATCCCGAAGATGACTGGGGGTTGGAGGAGGGCAGTGAGAGGCTGCAGCTCTCCCAAAGCATTGCTCTAGAGGCACCATTTCCTGTAGGATTTCTCAAGGCCCTGCAGTGGCTGAGCCTTGTCACCACCAAGTCAGCTGAGCCTGGGGACATCCCAAGTGAAGGGAGCTGCCCAGACTGATGTAGGTTGCTTCCCTCCAGGTTTTCCATCTTGCCTAAACTGTGCCCACCAGCAGGACAGCAGGGTTTGGGGGGAAGCCTGGAGGGAGAGGTGTCTTGTTTGGTTTTTGTCCTGCTGACATCTGGATTGGTTTTTTTTTACCCTCCAGGGCAGCTCTATGGGCTGGAAAAGTTCTGGGCCTTCTTAAAATATTCCAAAGCCAAAAATCTGGACATTAACAGCAAACTGCAAGAATACCTCAGCAAGTTCAAGCGCCTCGAGGACTTCCGAGTAGATGTGAGTAGACAGAATTCCTGCACCACGCTGATGGGCTCTGCACACAGCCCAGTGAGCATGGAGGGTTTTGGGGGTCCCCAAGTGGTGGCAGGAGGGGGGGCAGTGACACCTGCTGTCACTCCCAGTCATTGCAGCCAGGCTGGGAACAAACTGCAGGGCTGGAATATGGCAAATCCACTCAGTGTGGGGTAAGGGAGCTGGGTGAGCCTGTCCTCCCTGATGGGTGAGGAAAGGGAGCATTGATGGTTTGAGCAGAGCCAGCACTGTGTGGAGCTTTGGCTCTCAAGCTTCTGGACTGTGTCCCTGTGTTGGAAGCAGGTGACTATGAGGAAGCTATCACCATTGTGGTCAGTTTGGAAGTCAGTCAGTCTTTCTGTTAAATCTGGCAGCAGGAAATTTGGGCAGAAGGGCAGCTGAGTGGTTGGGGTGAGTGTGTATGTTCCTTGTGGGCCAGGGAGAGAAGTTGGAGGCTTACAGGAAGGCTCTTTGCTGATCCCAGGGCAGGACCACCTGCATTTGGAGGAGGCTTTGCTCAAACTGGGGTGCTTCTCTTCCAGCCACCCATGGGAGAGGAAGGTGGACACAAGAGATACCCTACGACGTCAGGGGGAGATGGCAGGAAGCGCTACCCATCCCAGTCTTCCAGCAAAACGGTCAGCCAGTGCCCATCCAGCCAAGCCCACGCCTCACCCAGCCAGCCTGCACAAGAGGATGCCAAAAACCTGAGCCAGCAATCCCCTGCCCCATCAGCTGCAGAGTCGCAGACAGTGGGGAAGTAGAGAGGCTGCAGCATCTGCTTCCTGCTGGGGGGTGGGGTGGGTTGGTGGGGAATGGCTCGGAGAAGGGCAGACATGAGGGGGTGGGACAGGAAGGGAGCTGGAAGGTGGGTTCCCAGGAATAGGCTGCTTGGGAGAAACTTCAACGCACACGATTTTCTTCTCTTGTGGCTGGAAAGCAAAGACGATCTGCATCCAAAACACCATTTTGCTATTACTACCCTGACCAGAGCCAGACCCCACTCCCAGCAGACCCACCCTTTTTCCTTCCCTCTCCTCCTGTGCACACACTCATGTCTTAGTGTCTCTTCAAAAAAATGTGTTCTGGCTGGGTTGGAAAGGGGAGATTTTTTTATTATTATATATATATATCAAGTTTTAAATTATTGCTAGAAGTTCGTCTGGATTTACCAAAACACGTGTGCTCTGTGTGGCCCCAACAAGTCCCCTCTGTGTCCCCCCTCGGATCGTGGGGCAGCCGCTCAGGAAGCTCGGAGGAGCGAGGTTCCCCAGTGGGGGACCGAAGCCACAGCGTGTGACGATGCTGCGGAGCCTCTGATCTCCATGACCCGGCTGGCGTCTCCCATCCCACGTGCGGCGGTGCCTGTCCGACACCGACCTCCGCGACAGGAGCATCGCCCTGTTCGTTCTCCCGCTCCCTTCTCCCCGACGTCTTCACCTTCCCGAGGGTCTGGCTCTCCCTCTGTCCACCTCTCCCTTCCGTCACGGACAATTTGGAAGTCAACCAAAGGACCTTTGCCAAGGATAGGCTTGTTCTGACTCCTTCCTGCGAGGATGGCTGGTTGGGAGGCTGGCAGGCACCTGGACTCGAGCCTGCCTTGGACGGTGCATCCGCTGCCCCAGGAATGCCCATCGCCTGCAAAGACAGGACTTTGCCGAAGGAGCTTTTCTCTTCCTTTTCTCTTGGAAAAAATGACAACAGAAAAAAAAAACCCCACAAACCCCTCTAAAAGAACAACAGAAAAACTCTTTAAAAAAGACACATCTCCCTTTGCTTTCTTCCTTGGAAATATTATTGAAGAAAAAAAAGAAAAAAAAACAAACAAAAAAACCCCAAAAACACACAAAAAAAAGTTGCCTTATGGTGGAGCTGGACTGGGGAGGCTCATTGGCTTCCTGCACCCTGGGGTGCACTGGGCTCTTGGCTCCCCCCAGGCCCAGAGACTCCTCACGGCATTGCTGCCGAGCTGATCTTCCCTGCGGCCTTTCCTCTGACCCCGCAGCTTGCTCGGATGCCTCCCCCAGCACGGAGCCTCCCTGCCAGGCCTAAGTCTCCTGGAGAAGGTGCTGAGGGCAGCCACATCCAAGACTCGTGCTCATGCAGCCACTCCGCTGTGTCTGTACCATGGCAGCCTTGCCCCCACAACAGCGACTGTTCTGTCATGGCCTTGCTCGCTCCCCCAGCCCTCCCTGGGCAGGAGGTGGTCTGCTCCTGTCTGTGCTTCCAGCGTGGCTGGGGAGTGAGCAGGGAGATTGTCACAGCAGCTGGGGGGACTGGTCCTGCCTGTGAGCGAGGGCTGCTTTTGCTGGAGCCTGACGGAGTGAGGCAGCCCTGGGAAACCTGCCCCACAGCAGTCACTGGCTCGGGGCTGCTCGTGGGGTTGTGCAGGGCAGGCAGGAGACCTGCCTGGCACAGGAAAGCTCTTGCCTGTGTTTCCTTGTGTGTTGTGTTGTGGCAGGTGGCTGCCTGGAGTCTCCCACTCAGGGCACAGTCCCTATGCATTTCCAAGGGCTGAGATGACACCGTGTAGCTCCTTACTCAGCTGAGGCAGGGGTTGACTACAGAGCTGCTGTGGCATTTACTTGATTGATCCTTACACCCAGCTCCAGGTGGGCTTTGGCAGGAAAACCCTCCCCAGGCTGTGAGCTGGATCATTTGCCAGGGGTATGTGTCAGATGTGAGATCTCTGAGATGTTCAGTGCTATCAGTGGAGGTGCTCCAGGGGTAGCACTGGAAAGTCATGTTCCTTTCCACACTTGCCTTGCTGCCACCATGCTCCTTCTCCTGGGTCCCTGGGATCCCTGGCTTGGCTGTGGCTCTGGGGCTCCATCCCTGTGAGCTCCAGAGCTGTGCTCCTGTGTGGAGTGGGCACGTGCTGCACCACTCCAAAGGTGCAGCTTGTTGCGTTGCTCTCTCTGCAGAGTTGCAAACTGGTACTGAACAGTGTTGTCCTAAGGGATCCGTGTGATCCAGAGCTGCATCTCATAGCTGGGAGGAGTCATCGTCTCTCCAGGGCTGTCCCTGTGGGGCTGCAGAGTGTGTGGGTGAGAGCAGTCTGGAACTGAAAGCAGGAGCAAGAGGGGGAACACAGCCAAGCTGTCCATCAGCAGTGGCTGGGGGTGCTTGTGGGGCCCTGGCCAAGGTCATCACTTCCCAAACTGACACTGCTTCCAGGATGCTGCCTTGGTGGGAGCAGATGGGCTGATCCGAGCAGAGTGGCTTCATAAACTGCTGCTAGAATTGAAAGCACAGCTGGGTGTGAGAGGCTGGGGAGCTGCCACTTGGCTGTTTCCTGGTGGTGTGATCCTGCCCTGCTCTGTCCACCCCTGCCATGTCACCCTGCAGCTGGTACCACTCTCAGGCCTGACTGCAGCAGGTGAGCCCATCTGAGGCCATGGATGCTCTGTTAAAGGCAGCAGTGCTCTGGGGTTCTGGGGTGGGAACTGGGCAAGATGGGCAAAAGTAACACTTGTACAGTGCTGTGGCCGTGACTGTTTATCTCTGGATTTCCCCTCTTGTGCGCTGGAGTCAGATCTCTGAGGTTACAGACATAAGTGGGTTTGTCCCTAATTTGGGAAGGAGGAGGCTGGAGAGACGATTGAGGACACTGTAGATGTGTTGCTGGTTGTTTGCAAGTGGAGGCAGGTCTGGATGTGCCACAGGTGATCCTTGCTGCTGTGTCTGTGCTCCTTTCGTGGGCGCGTGTTCTCTCTTGAAGCCAACTGTCTGCGTTTTAGCAACAAATTAATAGGAAATGGGGAGGGATGAGCTGCTGCTATGGAGTTGTTGCTTGTGGTGCAGACTGTGGAATTGCTTGGGTGGTAGGACATTTCCCAGAGAATTTCCCAGAATATGAATTGATTTTGAATAATTTTTAATTTCTGATCCTGAAGCTCTAGTCTTGGCACAGAAGTGTTTTCCCTTCCCCCTCTGCCATGTCAGTGGTTTGTCACATTAGTGTGTGCACCCAGGGGAAGGTGGGTCAGAAGAGCAATCCCAGCGGTCCCAGTGCCCTCCAGGTTTGTGGACTGTGTGCCTTGTTTTGCTGTCCGTGGGACAGCAGTGGGCAGAGCAAAGATGGACATGGCAGCCTGAGGCAGCTGCTGCTTGCTCATACCTGTCTTCCCCCAGGGAAGGGAACACAGAGCCATTCCCTCCCCGCTCCGTGCCAGGGTGGGTGCTGGCAGAGGGCAGGGAGCTCTCTCCCAGGTGCATGGTCCGTGCCCAGCTGGGTCAGGAGTGGCTGCAGCAAGGCTGCCACTGCATGCAGGAGGTGTCACAGGTGGCTCGTGTCCCCACTGGATAAAGGGACAGCTGTCCAGAGGGGGTTTACGTTTGAGCCCTTCTGTAGAGGAGGGAATTAGGCCTTGCTTTTAGTTTGGATGCTTCACCTCCACTGTGTGTTGTACTTTTTTTAATTTCAGAGGACTGAGTGGTTGCACATGTGCTCCTGCGAGCGCTGATCATCCCACAGCCCGTGAGGGCTGCGTGGTGCTGGCATCCAGCCACTGGCACAGCCTGGGGGGAGCCCCAGCTGCATTTGAAAGGCTGAGGGAGGCTGAGTCGGGGGCCATTCCCTGTCCTGCCCTTCTTCTCAGCAGGTTCTCCAGGCTGCTGGAGCTTAGGGCTCCTTGCTGAGGTTAACTTCTCTTTGGAATGCAGGTGGCTGCAACACATACAGAGCTGTGGGGTGGGGTCAGAGTGGAGGTAGAAGGTGTGTTTCTGAGGAGGCTTTGTTGCTTTGCCATGTTAATTTGGAAAAAAAAAAACTCTAAAAAAAGTAATGATGCTGCTCTCTTTTTGCCTGTCCATCTCTCTTCTGCTGCCCCCCTGGCACCCCTGATGGCACCTTCTCACTGTAGCCCTGGGGGTCCCTCGAGTTTCGGCACCTGCTCGGGACTGGTCGTTGTACTGTAACAAACTGATGTGTTTAACCTCAGTGTCCTGCCACGTTCCACATGGCAGTGCAGAGGGGGCCTTCTAGCTGTTAATGCCTTTCCAGTTACTTTATCAAAAGGAGAAAAAAAAAAAGGAAAACTGTAAATGTAGCAAGCTGTGTTTGCAATGCTTATTGTCTCCTGTCTCCTCTGAGGCTGGTTTTGTCACTTGTCACTGTTTGAAATAGATGCTGGGCTCTTCTTGAGAGGGTTGCTACACTTGATGTTAAATGCCTCGCTGACTTTTTTTAAAGTTTCCAATTCAGGTAACAAGTAAATGAATTTATCTCTTTTTTTTTTTCCTAAGCAAATGTTCATCTCGGTGGCATGGAGTGGGTGGTTGGAGGGGCAGCATTTCTAGGAGTAGTTTACAGTTTCATTTTCTGCAGACACTTGAACATAGGACCGATGTATCTGTGACAAGCACATCCCCTTGGTGGGAAGCTCCAGAGGAGCAGGGAGTGCCTGGGTGCCAGCTGGCCCCTGTGGAGCGTGCTGGGGTCCCCCTGCTCTCTCCCCAGGTGTCAGCCCTGCACCAGGGTGGTTTGTGCCTGTGATGCCCCTCGTGGGAGGGGGTGCTTGGCACCACTTGGTCCCTCAAGCATCCCTGGTGCAGCCCTGCTCCCTGTCTTCCCCCCTAGCCTGTCCTGGTCCAATTGGGGTTGGAAACCTTTGGATCTGTGGCTCAGAAACACCCACTGAGCTGTATCCCAGCGAGTGCAGCCTTCTGCTCGCTCGCCTGGAGCTAAAGGGGTGATGGTTTGATGTGCTGGCCCTTCTCAAACCCTGTGTGTCCAACCTCAGCCTTCTGTTTCCCAAAACTAGAGAGTGTGTGCAACCTTCTTCAGCTGCATTTATAGTAGAGACAAACTTAAAATGACTCATCACAGACCATGCATCACTTGAGAGGAAAATCTTGTTAATACGGCCCGCTGTACATGATCCATCTCTGTCGGTAGTACATAATCTTTGACCCATGTGCTAGGATCATCATCACGTATAAAAGGAAAAGAGAAAAATGTAAAATACTTGAATGAGAGCTTGTATTATAACATTAATATTATTCAGAGTATCTGCTTTCTAGGCTGATGTGATTCATTATTCTAGTAATGCTTTAGTCCTTTGTAATTTGTGGTAATTATGCTTTTTCCTTTTTAATACAAAAAAAAATGTATAAAAATAAAAACTTCAAAAGACAGTGTTGCCTGGGTTTTCTGTTCTGCTGACTTGGCCTCCCCAGGGAGCTGCAGGTGGGTGACTGGGGCAAGTTCATCCTGGTGCAGCTGTAGGGATGGGAGAGGAGCAGGGGGAAGTGACTTTGGTTCCAAGGGTGGAGCTGGGCTGACCACTGGTCAGTGCAGCACAGGTCAGCCCTGTGTGCCTGCTCCTTGAGGGGCTGCTCTAGAACAGATGTGAAGTTTTTGTTCCAGGGCCCCAGGCAGGATTGAGACTTAAGATCCTTAAGAAAATTCACAGTGTTTTGGATGGTCTGTGGGTACTTGGGGATGTGCATATTGTTCTGGGGCTGCTTTCTTGGGTCCTTTCTTACAGGGTTTCACTAATCACACAGCTCAGGACAGCAGGGACTCTGCTTTCCTTGAAAAATCTTTCTGTAATTTATCAGTTTTGGTTGTCTCTCAGAGCAAGGGGAGGCTCAGCTGGAGGAGGTGGCCATGGAGCACATCAGCTCCCAGCTCTGCTTCCATGTCCCACCAGAGGAAACTCCCTTTGTTTGCAGCTGTCTGTGGAGCAGTGATGAGGCTGTGGCAGCCCCAGTTCAGGCCTGTAGTGACCTCCTGTGCAGAACAACTGCTCATGGGAAGTCAGGCCCTTGTTGCATGTGCAGGAGAGTGTTTCTAAAGCTGTGGCCCCTGTGATTTTCCACGGGGTTGCATCCTGTATCCCAGGTGCTGTGAGTCACAAAAATTGGTTTTAATTGTATCACGTGTAGATGGAGTGACTTCGATGTTTCTATAGAATGAGTGCTGATAAGAGAGGCCAAATCATCACCTGGGGAGTCTGGTGCTAGAACCTCGATAATGAGAACCCCCAGCCACGTGGCCCAGAACACACCTGGCTCATACACAGGCAGCTGGAACCAAGGGACAGCGCAAGTAATGGAGAAACAAAGCATTACATTTTGTTTAAAAACAGATTTCTAGAGCAGGATTTTTTGTGTGTGTGTGTTAGGTAGAAAATAATGGCAGCAAAAGTGCAGTAATTTCAAGCAGCATATTTAACTTCAGCTTCATGTTTTGTTATGTGTGGACAAGAAATTGTTTCCCAATTAAAATACTATTTGGCATAAATCACTGTCTCTCACTCTGCTCATCACCAGGCTGGGCAAGAGCTGCTGGGCTGGTTCACTCAGCTTTCTTGGGTGGCTCGGGGATGCTTTCGGAGAGTGGTGTGAAGCCGAGCAGGACCTTGTGTCTCTCGAAGGCTTTGGTTTGTCTGAACACTCTGTCCGTGCCGTGCAGAAAATCCAGCACTCCCAGCACTCCATAGCACTGGTTGAACCTGGGAACCAGAGATAAACATCACTTCAAGTTACTGAGGTTACCTTGCCCTTTGTTCCATTTCTTTCTGAGCCCTGATAATCTGTCCATGTGATTTCTGTCCCTGCAGCATTCTCCCTGGCAGCTCTGTCGAAGCCTGGGTGAACCTTTGTGCAGCTTCTCTCTGGTGCCATCATTGCCCAGAAGTGGTGGCACTGAGCAGCAGCTGTGTTTCTCCTGGGCAGCTCAGAGCTGTGGGAGCACTGAACACCCACGTTACCATGCCCATGTGCTCTCAAGACCTGGCTGTCCTGGGATATGGAGCAGATGTGCTTCCAGCTGGCACAGCTGTTCCACCCAGAGTGTCTCGGCTCTGCAGTGATCATGTCCTGGCATGTGGTGACTGAGGCTGTCCCGTGGGTTGGTTCTGCAGGAGGGGCAGGCTTTTCTGGGCAGTATGGCTGAATGTAGTGCCCACTGGGAGATGGGAATGTCTCTACTGCTCAGGTATGTATCCTTGAATACTCTGCTGCAACTGCCCTCTCCAGCACAGCAGGCTGAGAATCTCTGTCAGGGAAGGGTTAGTGGTGATTGTCTGGTTAAAGTGCAGTCTGATCAGTGTTACTAATCCCAGTTGGGATAGTCTCCCCTAGGAGGACAGACAGGCAGGCTTGCTTATTTCACCTGAGTGACTTGCCCTTGCTTTGTCTTTAGGTCATAAGAAGTGTCTTCTAAACTTCCAGGAAGAGCCTTGCAGAGAACTGTCCTTAACAGGGCTGGAATCCCTTGAAATCCAGACCTCTGTTTAACTGCTCTAAGACCTGGCAGCACTCAGCCTGCTCTCAGGTGAACCGGAGAGCTGCTCTGCTGGTGTGTGACTTGGGCAGCCCCACTTGACCCTAAGCTTTTCCTGTCTGGTGCCAGGGCACAGGCAGGAGAGGATGGAGAATAGGAAGCTAAGCAGTGCCCAGACATACTTGAGGTGGTGGAAGTCGTGGAACTCTGGAGATGGCAGGAAGGGCAGGTGGTAGCCACAGTGAGAAATGCTTGTTGTTACCAGAGCAATGGAGAACCATGCTGAGATTGAAACAATATGAGATCCCATGATCATCGGGCCAGTCATGACAGGCAGAGTGTTGGAGACCTGGAAATGAGAAGAAACTACCTCATTAATGGGTCCACAACAAGCAGACGCTCTTCTAGGAGCTGAATTGTGTCACCTGGTGATCCATCACACTAGTTTTGTGCAGTGCAAAGGGAAAATCCCTCTGCAAACACCTTACTAAAGTTACATAATAATCCAAAAAGTAGTAATAGAGATAAGAGAGTTCTACTAACTGCAAACCATTGTCATAGCCCAAGCTCCCTGAGCCTGCAGTAGAAGTTAGACACGACACCAAACTGTGGGTGTGAGGACAGCATGAATCCAGTAAAGCACCCTGGAGTCTGAGGTATGAATTTCAGCTCCACCTTGGAATAATGCTGCACCTTGCTGTGAAACGGGATGGCCTGCAGACACACGCTGCAATGTGAAAAACCCAGCTAAATCACTCACTGTGTCCTGCCCATGGCACAAATGGCTCTGGCTGCCCCAACCCAGCTGCCTGCACCAGCACAGCTCAGCTGCACTCTTCAATCATTGTGCTGCCCAAAAACTGTCAGCTGGGGAGACCCTCAGAGCTGGTGCTGCAGCCCAGGACTATTGGTAACAGGAGACAGAATTTATAAGTGGAATCTTTGAAGGTGGGATGTGTTTTCCTGAGAAGTCTCAGCTGGAGGAGTGTCAGGATACACTCCTTGCAAACACCAGCATGAAAATCCTGATGGAATTCTGAGTCCACACAATTACTCAGACTGTGTGTCAGATCTCTTGCTGAAAACACTGTCTGTGCTCCCAGGCCTCTCTGGGCTCATGGAAGCCCTGTCCAGTCAGTTCCTTATCTATTGGAGGTTCTTGGATCTGTGCTCTTAAAGCTACTGGAGTCCAGTATAAACACTTACTGCAGCCCTCCTAGAGCCAAGCCTCTTGGCAGTGCAGCTCAGCTTCCTCTTCCTAAGGAAGAAGCCTCTAAGGGCACATTTGCTTCTCTTCTCTTACCATTCCACCTCATCCCATGGAAATCACACTCCACACAGCAACGGGAGGGTGACCATGGGAGACTCCACTTACTATGTGTTCTATTGGGTGAGCATAAATGGAGACCACACCGATGGGGGCTGTCCACTCGTGGTGCTTCTTGTGAATGTACTTATACAGCACTGGGTGGTGAACAAGCCTAGGTAGAGCAAACAGAGAAAGGCAGGTTTTGAGCTCTGCAAGAAAGGCTTAACAGAACACAGAATTTCTGCAGGGGACTTGCTCGTGTCTCCTGTAACAAAGATTTCAGAGCAGCTGGCAATGAGAGTCTAGGATTCCTTGCTTCCTTCACTCTTTGTATTGAGCCCTTATTCAGTTAATGTGTCTGCTGGCTCAGATTAAACACAGTCCAGATAAATCCCATAAATCAAAGTCCCTGAATTACTTATTTATTCAAATCTGGGAGTACTACTTAGGGGAATACTCATTTTACATTTTAACTGTTTTGACTTTTTCTACTGGAAACTGTGAATCACAATTTTCACTTCTGTGGGTCCTTTGTAAAAAACAGCATTTACTTTTTTTGGATGCATTTGTCCTACAGGGAAACCTACATATTTCTGAGTACTGTGCTTGCTTCTGCACAGGTTTTTGTCTTCCTTGCTTTAGTTCTGTCCTCTAATGTTGGTGTCAGTGCTTGGAAATCCTACAGTGTTGGGAACCAGGCCCTGATTTGTAGGTGCTGTACAAGGGAATGGAGATCAGTCACTGAGCCCTGAGATATTTTCTTTCAGGATAGTCATTCTTGTTCTTTTCAAAGAATGCTGGGTTACAGCTTCTGTGCAAAAATTCCAGTTTTGTTTCTTCCTTAGTCTTTAAGCTGTTCCACCTTTAAAATTCTACACATTTTTGTTTACTACAGTTGCTACCAGCACCAAGGCCTCATGTTGTGAGGGTGGATTTCAGGACCTGTAAGATTTCCCATATAAATACAAGATTGGTGGAACAGAGGGATGAGGATTATTACTGTTGTAGGATATAAGCTTAAAGGCATGGAGGAAATCAAGAGTCCTGTTCCTGTGCTCTGCTCACCTGTGTGTATAATAGAAGAGAATTTCCTCTACTACAGTAAAAATGCTTAGCTCCACAAGAAACCACTGAAAGGTTGGTAATTCCTCGCTGAAGGTGTTGCCCCACGATTGCATGATGTAGAACATGGGCACAAGCATGGGAAAGGAGACAAAGAACTGATTACCCAGCGCTGTGTAGATGGCTTTCAACAGTTTCTTTGTGTCCACCTGCAAAAGAGAAGTCAGGACTTGAGGCTAAGAAAGAAGTGATGCAGTTTTAGTTGGAAGGGTGAAAAGCTTTAATATTTGTAGGCAGTTAGTTTTGAGATCAGCTCTTTAACAAGCAGTCAATGCAGATCTGATCAGTAGCTTCATTACAGCATCTGCCTTCCTCCCTGCATTGGGTATACAAGACTTGGCTTGATCCTCCTGCAATCCTACCTGGTTGCAAGAGAAAAGCAGAACAGGTTCTTCTCCCCATTCCTGGCCTAAGAGACTGCAGGAAGTGTTTAGCCAGCAGAAAAGGCAGAGTGAGAAGTACTTACAGGATCATTCTTGCCCAGCTGAATGCGATAGCGAGTAATGAAAGTTGGCTTTCCTGTTATATCAGCCACCAGAAGGATTCCATTGAAGCCCCAGAAAGCAAGTGCAGGCACCAATGCAGCCCCTGTGGCATGAGGAAAGGGCAGAGATGTGTGAATGGAGAGCTATGACTAAATCAGGAACAAAATACACTGGCACAGTACCTAGAAGACCTTGCTGGGACCCAGATGTGCCAAGTGTGTGTCTCCTGCCCCAAGGTGCTTTAAAATGGAATATGGCTAAGTTCTGACATCCAGGTAAGATTAAAGAATGGGAAGGAGGTTAGAGTAGACCAATGTCTGAGGTTGAAACCTGACATAACTGAAGCTAAGAAAAGTTTGTCTGGGAGGTCTCTCATGCTTTTAAATGCAAGTAAGATAAAGTTATCTCTAGCACCTTACAAGGTTCCTACCAGTTCTGTTCACCAGCTGCTAATCACAGAAAAGTTTTTTAAGTACTACAGCAAGAGTAAAATTCACTAATTTTACTTAAATTTTTAGTAATTAGTTCTACTGAGTCATTCAATTCTCACAAGAGCAGTGTCTTCACAGGGAAGCCACTTCAAGCAGCAAGATCGGATTTTTAATCTCTACAGGGTTCTGATGATGACCCCATCCAAAAGCAGAACAGCTGCACCACATCCCCTGTGGGTGGCTTCCAAGCCAGTGCTTGTCAGTGGGAGGATTAGTGAGTTCAGGAACCTTGTCCATGCTCCCTTTTATATGTAATAAATGGATGGTTTCTCCTGAGGATCATTGTTAAAACTCACCAAAGAGGAAGATTGTCCACTCATCTCCCTCCATATAGTTGTAGAACTCCAGCCATGCTGTTTGCCAGAAATTGCCTAAAGATATATTCTGCAAAAACCTGTGGGAATAACAGTTCTTGGTTGCCCATCTTTTCATCCACTTTTCCCCCTTTCCACAGAAAAGTTTCTCCTCAAGCTGCTTTGTTTGAACATTCTTACCAGGAAACAGCATTCACTAAGGCAGTGAACATGAGCAGGCCTGTACTGAAGACATAGGCACTGATCTTCACAGCATCCCAGAGCTTTTCTCCCTGTGAGAAGCAATAAGAGTAAACACGTGCTGCTGTGTCCTGCCCTGGCATTTTTGGTATTTGAAATGATGAAGGCAGTCTTGTGATGGCCTGTTTTGCTTCACACACTCTGAAGAACACAGTAACAAAGCTGTTGGGGGATATTGTGTGTAATGGAGGGAGGAGTACACAAACATCCATCTGCCATGCTTACAGAGACCTGATGCATGACTGATGTGGAATTTCTCTGGAATAACCAAAGTGAGAGAAAGGACCACTTTTTAAGACCACATTTTTTCCCTGTTGTTTTTTTATTTGATATGCTGCTCAGTACCTGGAGGGCTATAACTCAAAGGGCTTCTGGATAACTCAGAGCAGTGGGAAAGGAACACCTGGCAATAAGGAATGTTGCTCCATCTCAGCACCTCCCTCCCTCAGTATTTTCTCCCTCCCAGGATGCAGTCAAGAACTGCTGTGCTCAGATGACCTGGTTAACAGGAATAAGTATATTCAAAAAGCAGTATTCAATATATTTGAGTATTTAAATATTCAAAATGAAGTTGTTTAGCAAATATATGACAAATTTATAGTTAATGATTTCTCTTTTAGAGTAGTCCAAGTTGGAATTGGTTCTGGAGTAAAATTAATTTGGTTTTCGCGAGTGAATATGAATTATATTTATCTGCAATATAAAAGTTTCTTAAAAAATTGTTGCAATTCGAAAACAATACAGTATAATAACCAGCTATTGTCTTCTTCATTCCTCTGTCCTTCCTGTTTCTTAACTGTGTGCTGCACAAACAGACTGTATACAAACAGTGTGATTCATACCTGCTGTCCTGCTCACCTCCTGTCAGAGAGGACAAACAAGAGAGGCAGCTCTGAGAAATGCCAAATGCAGGTGGTTTAGGGTAATGGAATATAAAGGAATCCTCTTTACATGGCTTTTAGATTCTGTAACAGCTACAGAACAATAAACATGGCCCAGGACTTATGAGCAATATTTATTTGTCCCAGGACAGAACTTTGCTCATTAGCACTGAAACATTCACTATTAAACCAACCAATCAACCAACCAACCAACCAACCATTTCCTCCTATCAACTAATTATTTTTTTTTTTTTTTAAATCGAAAAAGCAGCTAGGGAGGAAGTAACTGACAGGACTCTTGCCCTACAGTTTAATGTTTGTGAACCCTCTGGATTTATATGAGAGCAGTACAATCAGCAGCCACTGTTATCACTGGGTGTACTGAAGTGCAAATGCCAGGCTGGCAAAAGCCTCTCCTCCAGCATCAGATAGTGCCTGCTGAGTCCTGGACCAGAGATTTGATCTCTTAGCAGTTCCATACTTTCAGTTGTATCTATGTTATGCCCTATGTATGCTGATGTAAGACTTTCTTAATCTTTAGACCCTGGACCATCATTTAGAAAAAAAAGGTTACAGAAGCTATGAAAAGCTTTGAGCTTTTTAACAGACTTGTATCCTATAAATCCTTTTTCTCCTCGGATGAAGAGAGAGCATACCAAACAAAAATTGTCTTACAAGTGACAGATTTTTCAATTAGGCCAGATAAGGTTTCAGTTGCTTTAGCATCCTCCAGCTCAAGAGTTTCAAACATTAGTAACTCCTAATGCTCACAGACACTGTGCAAGTCCTGCTTTGAGACAGGACAGAGAGGAGCTTAAGCTCAGCACTTCATCTGTTTTAAAAGCCCTTTGGCTAGGAACTGTCTTGAGGCTGTGTTTTTATTGCTTGTGATGAAGTGATTACATGAATCCCACACAATATAATTACATGAGCTGTAGAAGCAGAGAAGTTTACATAGAAAAAAAATCTTGTTCATCAAGTCCAAGTGCATAACACCCTGTTTCTCCTCATGCCAACAGCTACAGCACAGTAGTTCCCAAACAAATTCATGGATTGCTTGAGTTCTTGCTCTTAAAGTGCTAGTTCTTGCTCCTGAAGTGCTTGTAGAAGTTGGCAAATTCCTTAAGTGCAGAACAGGGTTGCTGCTGGCAAGGTAAAGAGACTGGGGCACATCAGCTGGGACATAAGTGTTTAGCAGGACTGCTCTGAGGACCAGGACCAGCTTCTGGTGGTTTTGGGTGACCATTGCAGGTTCTTGCCATGCAAAGGTAACAGGCCCCTCCCCACTTGCTGCTGTAGCTGCAGTCCACTGGAAGGGAAAAATGCTGGGGAAATGTTGCTTTAGTGATAAGATGTTGAGCTCCTAATTGTGCTAAAATGTTCGGAATGAGGATGTATTTGTCACTTCTCTTAGAAGATGATTCAACACATTCAGCCTTCCAAAGCACCTGCAGGACGCTTCCTTTAAAACATGACCTTGAGTCTTTACCTGGTTCTGCAGCTCAGCAGTGGAGGAATATCCTGAGTCTCTTTCCATCTGAAATAAAAGGTGATCTAAGTAAGTGAACCTTGTACAGCTGGAGAGTGGCAGAATATGATGCTGACAACACCAAATCCCCTCTACTTGCAGTTCAGTGATAAAAGTGTAAAATATTTACTCTCTGTGCCCTCTCCTGTCCTGCTCCATCCTTCATGTGTTGGCCATCAAGCAAAGCTGAGTTCTTAGGAAAAATGCCCTTATTTCCTGAGGAGTTAGTAGTGTCCCAGAAGATTAACAGGGATGCAGGGATAACCAAGAAAAATGTGAAAACAGCCAAAACCAAAGCTTTTAATTGTGTCACTGGTGTGTTGTGGTAAGACTTCCTCCCTTGATCTGGCCCAGGAATACACTGCAGCACCCACTAGCTACTCCAGCCCTTCCCAGACTGTAAGGAAATGATAATGTGGGAGACATATGTTCTTCCATAATGACAACATACAATTAAATGAACAGGGATGAAAACGAAGTGAGTTTGTGCCACAGAAAATTAACCCAGTAGAGCCCCACAGCCTTCACTCAAACCCTAAGTCACAGTTTAAGAACATGATAAGTAAGAAAATCATCTTTGCTTCAAGGCCTGCTACGGTCACTTAGAGGGTTAAAGGCCTAAATGGCCACGTGGCCATCTCATAATAAATCTCCCTGCATTTAGCTCTGGCTTGACCATTTGTTGATGGTTTTGTTGAAAAAAAATTTTAAAAATAAACCAAACCCAAGGTTTAAGTAGCTGCTGGGGCTTCACTACTGGCCATGGCCATGAAGGGTTCTGTATTTCAGGCCTTGTTCTGGCTGTCCTAGGGATTATTGTGTAGCTGTTTTTATATTTCTGCGCTCTTATTGTCAACTATAATTAGCAAAAGTTAACAAAAGATTCCTTAATGTTCTCTTGGTTTCACATGGTCTTTAAGAACAAACACACAACTTCTAATAATATGATGGCCAGATTACTGAGGATTGCAGAATTTAATCCATTTTGCTTTTCCCACTCAGCAGACTATTCAAGCACAGGCAAACTGTTGCCTAAAGTACAAAGGCAAGCACAGAGAAGGTTCAAAGGTCCCTGTGTAGGGTACAAACAGTTGGAAAATTAATCATTAGGAACATGATAGCCTATTACCTTGATGATGGAGGGAAACCTCTTGGGAGTAGTCTTCTTGCAGCGTTTCAGAAAGGAGGAATAAACTGCGAAAAAGAAGTCCTGTATTAGTCAGGAGGTTATAGTTTAGAGTTGAAATTATAGCCTTCTGGCTATGTTCTTACAAATACAACTGTGTTTATTTACAGGTGTTCCCAGCTCTGTTACACTACATATTAGTATGCAGGTTAAAGGGCATGAGATAGAAAAATTAGACACCTTCTTCCTGCTTACTCACAGACACAAAAGAGCCAAGGGCAGCCCACCACACCACAGACTGTAGTGGAAAAAACTGATGTTAGACAGAAGGAAAAAAGAAAAATAAGGCAAAAAGGGATTTGAAACTTGAAACCCTGATGCCAACTCCCAACCCTGTATTTCAACACTAGGGTTGGATGTGCTCCTATGGGAAATGCTAACTTTTGGTAGCAGTCCTAAAGAAGAAACCAAATAGAAGTCTATTTTGTCTCCCTTGGCCAAAAAAGGTAGTGTGAGAGGTGCCCTAAGGTGTTATTGCTTAAAATGAGAATGTGTTAGGGAACCTGCAGTGTCCCAGGGCTTCCCATCCTTCCCAGATATAGAGCTCCTCACTGCTGGACTTCGTGAGCTAGCAGAGCCAGTCTGTGGGATTTTCTTTTCCTCTCATATACTGTTTGCCAACCACATCTTTATCGATAAAATACGGTTGAACTCTAATATATCTGATGAAGAATACCCATAAGAAACAACTAAAAATAGCCTGCTAGCCTGAACAGAACAGCATAAATAACATGCCAAAGGCCAAATTTAAATGGACCTTATCTTAATTTTTAAAAGACCTTCTAATCACATCCGTTACGTAATATCCACTACGTGCCCATCTTGTCACACAGGTCCTCTCAGGGCAGGTGTGCTCACTGTCTCCAAGAAAACACTACTAATGCTTGAAATATGTCAGGCTTGAACAATCCATTCCTTTGAGGCTTTGCTCCATTCCAGCTTTCTTAACAGGTTGTTCAGAGCCTTGAACAGTTGACTGTCTGCACAGAGGGAGACTTCACAGCTTCTCTGAGAAATCTGTTCCAGTATTTGACAACCTTCACTGTAATTTTTTTCCACTTGGAATTTTTTTGGTTATAACTCCTATTATTTGCCCTTAGGCTGTGCACTTCCCTATCTTTACAACCACCCAGTAGGGAGCTGAAAACAGCAATATCCAATTACTTTGCTCGGATAGTAAATATTTCTGGCCACAGTTTTCTGTGGTTAAAGAGATTATTCTGCTCCGATGACTTTGTAGCAGACAACATTAGATCTAGGAGAGACAGATGTGAAAGGGGAACCTCACTGAGCCGGACGGCTGATGCTCCAGAGGTTCCTCCATCCAGCAGTGCTGACTCAAACCTGCTGAACCTTTGCACGGGAAGAGCTAGAGAGCAGAGCACTGCAGAAAATGTGACTCTGCTTTGAGTTTTTAGAAGGAGAAGGAGCTATTACTTGATTGAATCACATATTCTGTGCATTTAGGAAAGAGTTAAAATTACAATCACATTTCTAGTACTCTTTTTAAAATAATCGATTTATGACAGAAGGCTGGCTTGGGCAAAGATTTTCAGTTCAAACCAGAGCTGCCAGGTCTGCTTACCCTCTGTTTCAGAACACTGCCTTTATTAAGCCACTTTTCAGGATAAAATTTTACATTATTTACATTAAACCCAGATAAATTTGGATGGAGTAGGTTTTCCCCAACATCTCATTACCTACTCTTTTTTAATTGCATAATGTCTCTCCTGATTCAGAATACACCAAATACATTAAAAAACCATTCATGTAACCATGGCTGTTTCAGCAAACAAAAAAGCCATTCAGCTGCTTGGCACTGCTCTCATGTTGGCATATTTTACAGCCCCGAATCAACCACTGAAGCTCTCAGCTGCCTGCAGCTATTTCCAAATATCAGCCAGAACTAGTACTGCTTAAAAAAAAAAGTTTTTTTCCAGTTATTTCGAATTACTTTTTAAAACAAAATTTGATCCAAACCAAATTCTCAACCCTAAAGTAAAAGTAATTGCTTTTCTAATCAGTGTCTTGACATTAAGGGGAAACGTACATCAGTCAAACAAGAATTCTAACACATTTTCTTATATTATTATTTCCATGTATAACTTAATTTTCCTGACAACTGTTCATTAAGTCACAGATCTTGTTTTCACTGAATTTTCCACTTCAGGTGCTGAAAAAAGATAGTTTGTCTAAGTCATGTTTTAAAACACTCAATATAATCTGAGTATAATCTGAAAAAAAACCCTGCTGTATTTTTCTACATTTTTTTAACATGTGAATTATTATTTATGCCCCATGTCTGATGTTCTCTTGTATTTCAGGTGCCCAGACAGCCCCAAGCTGAGGCAGCACAGGTGCCCTTTCCCTGTACTGCACCCATTGCACTGCATCCTTCTGCCACCAGCCTCAGACCTGCATGGCAGGTGCAGCTCAGTAGCAGCTCCATCTGCTGTGATGGATTGGCTGCCCACCACAGCTCCTTGGGATTCCTTCTGTCTTCCTGCCTGAAGCTTCTGTTGTAGATCTTCACTGAAATCAACCTTTATAGGGCACAGACAGTGGAAAACCACTCCTCGGAGAACAAAGGCTGTGACTATGCATGAAAGTACAGAACACATGGAACAAAAAACACAGGACCACTTACCTGGTCACCTGAACAGTTGCATATCAGCTACTCTGTGTGGACAGACACTGGACCAGATGTGGTGTTTGATGTCCTACCAAGCACTGCAGAGGTCTGAGGGCAACCACCGTTCCTAAAAAAGCTGACAATGGACTTCACACAGACACATGACATTGCCTTTTAATGACCTCCTCAAAGTTTCTCCCGTATCTTTTCAAGCTACTACACCCTTGAACTCTGGCTGCCTGTTCTTTGCTCACCTCCTGCTGATGGTAGCCTAGGAGAGGTCCTTTGTGTCTATTCAGAGCCCAGAGTTCAACTCCTCACTTTTCACTACTGCTCTCGAAACTTTATGAGGGTTTAGGCAAGGGCGAGGGGGGTGTGTTTCCAAGCAGGAGCTGCCTGTCTACACCCAGACAAGTCATGTGAAGCCAGTGCCATGTCACTGTTAGTGCTGGCAGCATTCCCCGTGTGTATGTGCATGCTGTTACTCAGTTAAGCACGTGGAATACATCTCTGCAGGTAACTTTTTCATCATTGTACCTGAGAATAAAAAAGCCATCAACACCCCTAAAGATAAGCAGTTTTTATAATTCACTAATTCATGGCTGGAGCAAAAAATAATTACTGCCAGTGCAACCAAATGGGTCAAAGGTGTATTTGTTAAAAGCAATAAGGGTTACTGTGGAATTTGGCAAAAAATCCAGCAGTCCAGTTTTCATGCTGTTGTACTGTCTAAAAATGACACCAACTCTCTTGCTACACAGTGCTCTCAACCTGAGAGAGGTTACAGGCTTCCATGGGTAAGGTGAAGCTACATATAGGTTAGCATGTGCTTAGACTAAGTTGTCTTTAAACATGATGTTTACAGATCATAAAGTGTGTAATTAAAGTATTGCAGAGAGCAAGATGTAATTTACAGTAGCTTTGGTCTTTATTATGCAAATGTGGCCCCAATCTGTTAGTTACCCCATAAACAGTGCCCTATTACGAACTAAGCTCTGAGAACTGAGGGTGTTACTATCATAACTTTTCAGATCTATTTTTCCACAAGAGGAAAGACAGGGAATATCCCCTCTGCCTCACAAGCTCTTCCTCAGTAACACCTCATGCCAGAGAACTCTGCAAGAGTGAACAGGACTTAACACTTTGTTGCTGTTTCCATGACACTTTCTCTTCCCTAATTCCAACTCTTCCCTTGTAGGGACAGAAGTTGTAATTCTTAGCTATTGCTACTAATTGGTATTTATCACACACAGCAGACTCAACAGAGAGGAATGTGATTCCTTCAAACTATTTACTCACGTGCAGGAAGTGGAAATGAGCATCTCAAGAGAGGGGTGCCATAAGGATAACGTCCTCAGCTGATCTTTGCATTTGAGCTTGCAGGGGGAAGGCTGTTCATCCCACAGCCCAAAGTAGGTGATAAGACAGCGAATTTCAGACCTCAGTGTTCCTTTTTAATCACTGTTCAATTCCAACATGGGTGATCTTTGAAATATTCATACCCATAGGGACAGCTCAGCACATTACTCATAGGGTTGTACATGCCATTTATCTTCTGCTGCAATTTTGTGTCTAGCACAGGTTATCACTCATCTAACAGCTGCTTCTGCCTGCTGGCTGCCCTGTGCCCTCTGCTGATGTCTCCACCACAGACCCTCCAAAGCTGGTGCAATCTTTGCTGAGCCATGCAAGAAGTCAGATTTCTTCTCAGCAAAAAAGCTTTTTGGTCAGACACTTCATAAAATAACTTTGTCCACTCCCCACAGTTTTTGTAATAGTCACTGGTTGTTTCACTGTTTGAAAGGAACATCAGAGGAAAATCTGTTAAGAATCTTTCAGGGTATTGTACAAGCCCATACTGATAGTTCCTCTAAGGCTGAAGAGGTATCTGAACTTGGCACACATCACCCATTGCCTAATTCCCTGCATTCTGAACCAGATTTCTCACCATCTGCCAGGGTATGTGTGTCACCACCTAGCAGCGCAGAGGTTGCTCTGGGAGCACCTGTGGGACAGTGGAAGGGTGAGGAAAACATAAATTCACATTTCAGGATTCCCACAGGTAAGTTTTCCTGTGGTGCTGTGACTAAACTCTAAAGGAAAGGCACAACAGGACATGCAGCTCAAGCTGCCCAGTGTGAAAATGTTGAGCTAAAGGCCTTTATTCCATTTTACAGCGCAGCTCTACATTCATGTGTAGATGTGAGGACTCTTCAAGACCTGCTTTGGAATGCTGGAGTTGGAGGCAAACTTGGTAACTTCCAAATATAAAAATGATGGGACTCTTTAAAGAGCAGGGTGCCTTTTCCAGCTATTCTGAATCTTTATTAGCCATGTCACGTTTGAAGAAAACAGATTCTGACCTCATCGAGCAAAACATGTCTCCAGCTCTTCCCACCAATGCTTACAAACAGCCTTGAACAGCTTTTTTTTTTTTTACACACAAATTTTTAAACACTACAAATGTAATTTATCACAGGTGGTTATTGCCTGCAACACATTTTTATTACAGTACCAAGGCACAGATATTTACAGTGGCCTGAGGAGATTCATCCTCCCTTTTCCCTTGGATTCAACATCCCTTCAAGCGTTCAGTTTACGAGCAAGAAAAATTACTCTGAACTCTTTCGGGAAATAAAAACTTTAACTTATATTTACAGGGTGCTGTAAACCAGCCTGCTAAATTTACCTGCTAACAATATAGATTGTAGAAAATCCCAGACTCAACTGACCACAGGAAGAAAGGTGATTACTTTCTGGCAGTGTTGCATACTGCATGTTGCAAAAATTACTCAACACCAGAGACTGCAGAGCTAAGACAAAACTCTCCATCATCTCTGTAGATAAACTCTGAATCCAAATAATGCTCGATAATGGAATGTAATAAGATGCTGACAGCAGCAAGGTCACTTGACAGAGCAGCACTTGAAAAACCCTCTTCTTTTCTAAAGGTAACATTTCTGCTGAGGCATGAACATTAAACCTGAGACACTGAATGATGTCTGACATGTGAAAGATACCAATATCTGGTTTTCCAGACACTTTGATCAAAATTCTGAGCAAGTAGCTGAGTTTCAGGGAGAGGAAAGACTCCCATATGGTGGGCAGATAATCCAGTACCAGAACCTATATATATATATAGGCACATATGTACTTTATGTATGCAACATATGCAACCCTGTCCAGAAGGCAGGCAGTCTAAAAGAAAGGAAATACTCTCTAAGCTTAATTAGTAGACAAGCTTCCAAATGAATTGCCTATCTGCCATCAGCATCAGCCAGCAAAGCAAGTGTTGGCAGCCGTGTTACACAAGCAGTAGCTGCTTTACCAGCTAAAACCTTCTGTTGCTAACGTAATTTAAATTCCATTCCTGGAACAGGAGAAGCCAGACTAAAAGTCTGCAGGTGTAGTAGGAACTTAAACGACTTCTAAGCTCCTCCAGGAAGAAGCAGAACTTGCTCAATTAATGAGCGTGATACGCAGTACATCGTAGGAGCAACGCGTGCCAGGACAGCAGTGGTTTGCTCTCTGGGCTTAAGAAAATTCCCGTTAGGAAACAAACCCTCATCCCACTCCCACCCTGCGCGCCCGTGGCCTGGGAGCCCGGGAGGGGCTCGGGCCTAACCCCGACCCGGGGACCCCCTCACCTCCCCTTGGTGAGGGAGGGGCGGCCGCTGCTTCTTTCGGGGACGCTCAGCCAGGGCCCGGCGCAGCCCGTGTCCCAAGGGATCGGGATGCTGGGGACTCCCCATGCTGGGAGCTCAGCCCAGCCCCGGTGGGCGTTATGGCGCCTGTTCCCTCAGGGAGCGGAGGCACCCAGATCCCTCATCCCTCCCCCCTGCCCGCGGACTTTGGACTCGCCCGCCGTTTGCAGCGCGGGGAGCCCGGGCGAGCCCATTAGCGGCACCGCGGGGGGGCAGGAGCAGAAGAAACGCGAATCAGCCTTGCCCGAGCGCATGCGCAGTGCGGGCACAGCGGCCGCGCGCAGTAACGTATCCTCCCCCTCCCCTGCCCCGTCGCGCGCGCCGCCGGCTCCGCCACCTCTCGCTCCCTCTCGCGAGAGCCAAAGCGGCGCGAGACCCGGAAGCACCGCCTCTCGCGCCTGGGGGCACTCGGAGCCATCGCGGCTGCGCGGGGCGAGAGCGGCGCGTCCCGGCCGCGGCTGCCGGGAGGTACCGGGGAGCGGGACGGGCGGGCAGGGACCGGGACAGGCACCGGGACAGGCACTGGGATAGGCACCGAGGGGCGCGGGCCTGGGGCTGAGGGGGCGGCGGCAGGGAAAGCGGCCCTCCCGTTTCCCGGCCGCAGTGAGCGGCGTCCGGCCGCCCCCAGGCTGTGAGGGGGGCCCTGAGGTGACCCCGGGCCGGGCTGTGGCGGTGCGTTCGGTCCCTCCGGGTGACTGGTGGCGCAGGGCCCGGCCGTGGGCTGAGCTGGAGCCCCCTGGCAGGCGCCTGGGAGCGGTTCGCCGGTGTTATTGCGGGAAATGGGCACCAGCCGCTGGCTCAGCCGAGCTGCAGCACCGCTGACACTGCCGGTGGCTTCAGCTGGAACACCCCGCTGCACTGTGTCCCGGGATACATCAGAGAATCATAAAATCCCAGAATGGGTCAGGTTAAAAGGGAGCACAGTAGGTCACCTGGTCCAGCCTTCCTGCTCAAGCTGGGTCATCCCCGAGCATATGGCACAAGATTGTGTCCAGACGGTTCTGGAATATCTCCATTGAGGCAGACTCCTAAACCTTTCTGGGCAGTCCCTTCCCCGTCACTGCACAGTTTTTGCTCATGTTCTTCCTCATGTTCAGGGTTTCTCCTGAAACTTTCTGTGCATCAGTTTCCGCCCATTGTCTCTTGTCCTGTTGCTTGGCATCACCAAGCTGAGCCTGGCTCCATCTTCTTGGCACCCCCCTTTAGATATTCATACACATTGAAACTCCTGCCCGTGAGTGTTCTCTCTAAAGCATTCTGCTGCTGTGTTTAAACAATTGTCTTCATCATAGAATCACAGAGTGCTTTGGTTTGGAGGGGCCCTTCAAGATCATCTCATTCCACTCCCCCTGCTCTGGGCAGGGATGCCTTCCAGTAGACCAGGTTGCACAGAGCTCCTCAAGCCTGGCCCTCAACACTTCCAGGGATGGAGCAATAGCTGAGGATTAAAGATGGGGATTCAATGCCTATACACCTTATGCCCTGAGTTTCAAAGCTTATTGCCAGGAACAGGAATAGGGTTAATGATTCTTTATATAAATAACTGGATTGTTGATTGTGCATCTGCTCTTATACTGTGAACAGTTGCTCTAGATTTCATTCAGCATGTTTACAGAAAGTGATAAAGCAAGAAAGAACTCGATGTAAACTTTAAATGGGTTATTTGAAGGTGAAAATTGGAAGTGTGGCTGACTCCTACAGAGCTTTTATTCACATGTCACTCTTCCTTCACTCAAAGCATTATTTATTTATCTCTTTACCGCAGCATACTGATAAGATTGCACAGCTTGTGATCCTACGCTATCATTTGAGGTCAGCATCTGCTGCCTTTCTTCTGGTCCCTGCAAGATGCCAGCAGCCCTTGCAGAGAACAGCCAGGTTATCTGTGAAGTATGGGCCAACAACCTGGAGGAAGAAATGAGGAAAATTCGGGAGATTGTTCTGAGTTACAGCTACATTGCCATGGTAAATGTTTCATACTTGACCTAATTGCTTTTGTCAAGGGATTTTTTTGGGTTGGGGACTAAGTTGATTCTTAAATGAGAAATTATTTCTCCCTACCCCCAGTCAAACTGAACTAGAAGAGGCGAAAAAATAAAAAGCTGTTCAGTGGCTTTCCAGAATTTCATACAAACAGTGATGAGTATGGGTTGATTGGAAGAATGGGAAGAGGGAGACCAACTTAAAAACATAAATTTATTTAATATTTAGCTATTCATAGTGTATTAGTTTGTGCAACAGGAAAATGAAACAAATCACAATTGGGTTTAAATCTCTGTTTTTCCACCAGTGTGTTTGTCCTTTGAATGTCTTTTTCCATTTGGCTATGGAAGATGCCATGGGGCTGGAGGTCAGAAGGCCTGCAAGTGACTGCTAGCCAGCTGGGCTGCCTCCCTTTTAATGAGGGCATATGTTGATTCTTAGGGAGGAAAAATATTCTGGCTATAGATAAGACAGAGTGTTCAGAAAGCTTTGTTTAAGGAGAGCATAATCTCCTCCAGGTGGGAGGAATCTCCTCCTGCTCTTACAAGTCTGTATCTGCTTGGCAGCACCCAGTGTGTTAGATAAAGAACTGGTTTTAGCTGTGATACTGTAAGTTCTGCCAGCTTTCCTTAGGAACACTGAACCTCAAGATAGGAAAAGTCCTTATTAGAAGTGTGGTATCACAGGTGCCTCTGCAGAGTATGTAGGATTCTGGTGTCAATTTCAGCTTTGGAAGTGAATATGATTTTTTTGTTAACATTTGTCAATGGGAAATTAACTTTTTTACTACTTTTTAATCTCACTCAGAGTGTGCTTAGGGCCTGCTTTAGTGGCTGTGCTGTAAGAGAGAAACCTCTTGGGCAAGGGAGAGATTGTGTCAGGTGCACAGCACTGGGTTCGTTGTGAAAGATTTTGTGTATAGTCAGTAGAAACTAAGTGACCTAACCTGAGGGTAAAAATAGCATGGCAGGTTGGTTTTCAGCAAAGATAGCCCACAATCACTGGCTAAGTAAGAGGTTTTTCATCTAACAAATGTTTTTTCTTCTAATAGATGGCTGCTGTTGTTAAGGTGTGTTTTGACTGACAGTAGTTTTTGTTAACGTAGGCACTGACTGTTCCTTAGAAGTAGTGAAGATTATCACTGTCTGGACTATCCTTCTAACAGATAATAACAATAATGAATCTTGATAGAATCCGTGGTGAAACTCAATTTTCCCTTCTCTCCTAGGACACAGAGTTTCCCGGAGTTGTTGTCAGGCCGATCGGTGAATTCCGCAGCTCCATAGATTATCAGTACCAACTCCTTCGCTGTAACGTCGACCTGCTGAAGATTATCCAGCTGGGCCTGACTTTCACAAATGAGAAAGGGGAATATCCTTCTGGCATCAATACCTGGCAGTTCAACTTCAAATTCAACCTTACGTGAGTCTTTGAGCTAGGGAATAATTTCCTGTTTTCTTCTGCTGGAGTGATGCTTTTCTTTGGCAAATATCAGTGTCCATGTGTTCCTCATTGCTGGCTGGTTCTGAGCAATAAGAATTCAGATTCTAATACAGATTATTTTGGAGTTTCAGGAGTTAACAATGGTTCTGGAGTTCAAAGCCATGCTAAATTTCTATCCTTATTACCCTTTCTCTTGATAATTTTATGTGCCTTTTTTCCTGGAATAATTTTCGAAACTTATATATATGTGTGTATCTATATANATAAGAATTCAGATTCTAATACAGATTATTTTGGAGTTTCAGGAGTTAACAATGGTTCTGGAGTTCAAAGCCATGCTAAATTTCTATCCTTATTACCCTTTCTCTTGATAATTTTATGTGCCTTTTTTCCTGGAATAATTTTCGAAACTTATATATATGTGTGTATCTATATATAAAACCTCCATCTCTTTCTTCTAAAAATAAATGGATGTGCTGGTCTCATCAGAAAGAAAAAGACCTCTTTACAGATTCATGCTTAAGTATAAGCTGGGATCTGAAAGCATGTTGGTGTAATCATCACATCTGTTGGGGAGAATGAATCTTGTTAAATGGAGTGTGGCATTTCTCGTCTCCTCCATACTGTAATATCCTGGGTTGCAGCTGAAACAAGTTTCATTATCCCTTCCCCTGTAATTATAAAGATAAACTCAGCATAATTACCACTGGAGCTGTCTGGAAATAAAGAAAGGGTTTATCTGGCAAAACCACACATGTTGAGGAAATCAATCTATTTTTATGAAACTCTCATTGGGAACCATTACAAAAATTAGTAGCCACTATGTGCACATCATCCAGTTCTTGAACCCACAAGTTGCATATTTACTCCACAAATTTGTGAGCCTCTTGAAAGTATTGGCATCAGAGCGAAGTGGTTTTTGCTGTGTGATCACTTCATTTAAATGAGTTCTCATATTGATAGAACTTTGCTCTGTGTGTTTCCCTCAAATAACACAAACCAGTAAAGAAGTCAGGTTCCTGCTCAGCACTCCACCGAGCACATCATTCTTGTCCTCCTTCCTGAGTCAAGGATGATGCAATTCTGTTTACTCCCCGAGATGGAAGTGGAGGTGCTGATAAGGTGGTATATGCTGTGGAGTGAAAAGGAAAAATGTAGACAGGAATGATGGTCAGTGCTTCAGAGTTGCACATCTTCCTGTTTGGGAGAACTCCCCTTTTCTCTTTGCCCTCATCTGTGGTGCTTCCCTTCACCTTGCGGAAGCGACATTGTTCAAAAGTATCAGTTTCAGTCCTATGGAGGTGGAATCTTTGGAATTTGCACTAGCAATGGAATTGTTAACTAGTTATGATCACAGAACAGCTTGTTACGGATGTAGGAGGTTGCTGTAGTGGTATTAAAACTGAGTCAGTTTGAATTTTTTAGAGACAAATTGGAACTCGTAGGTATCCTACTGCTTAGTCCAATTCTTGACGTACACTGTGGGGAGAGTTTTTCTAAAATGAGCTTGTCTTGCCAGCACTCTGAGTGCAAACCTGTTTTTTTTTCCTTCAGGGAAGACATGTATTCTCAGGATTCCATAGACCTCCTTGCCAGCTCTGGGCTGCAGTTCCAGAAGCATGAAGAAGAAGGGATTGATACCCTGCATTTTGCTGAGTTGCTGATGACATCTGGGGTCGTTCTCAGTGACAGTGTGAAATGGCTGTCCTTCCACAGGTGAGTCCAGGGTGGTCACTGACCCTGTTAAATCTCTTCTTCATTCTCTGCATTTTCCATGGAAATTGACAGATTTTGAGGTGAAAAATTAGCAGTCCTGCAATTCTTAAAATAAACATCAAGATACGAAGGCCAAGTTTAAGAACTAAGGACACTTCATGGTCTGACTTTGACTGCTTGTGAATCCTTTTGCTGTTACAGTCTGCCTCCCTTGAAGAAGCTACTAACAAGTTGAAATGTAATTTTTACACTTAGTAAATGCATTGTGAAGTAAGGATTTTGTTTCTTCTTCCTTACAATGTTGGTGGTGCTCTGAACTTCCATCTGTGTGGTTAAGACATCTTTCTTGTACCTTTTCAATCAACTTGATTAGGAAGCCTCTGCTCCTTGATACTATCACAAATGAAAGGACTTGCCACCCTCTTTCTGCCTCAGCAGATACTTGCAGGGTTTCCTGCTTTTCTTTATTGCCCTTAGCTACAGAAATGTACAGAGCTGGGAAGAAATTTATATTCTTCCCAATATCTTAGCTGTTCCAGAAAAGGCTAGTGACGGCATTGGGGAGCATCCCAGAGTCCTATGTTGACACAGAAAATCAGGATGTGTTCTGGCTGGGATCTAGTTTTATGAATGTCAGGAAATGTTAAGGCTTGAAAGGCACAGCAAGTAAAATTCTATTGAAAAAGGAGATACTAGTACTAATTGGGTTATAGGTGCTGCCTGCTTACCTGGTTTCTCTATGGTTTTGTTTTCAGTGGTTATGACTTTGGCTACATGGTAAAGTTGTTGACAGATTCCAGGTTACCAGAAGAGGAACATGAATTTTTCCATATCTTAAACCTTTTCTTCCCATCTATCTATGATGTGAAGTACTTAATGAAGAGCTGCAAAAACCTCAAGGTTTGTATCTCCCCAGCAAGCAGGTGATGGGCACCAGCACTGTAAATGTACAGGAATACATGTGGCAGAACTCCTGCATATGTTGTCTTAAAACTGGAATGTGTATAAAAGCCAGAAGTGACACAGAAGCACCTGAGACACAGTTTGTGTGTAATGGATACTGCCCTCCCCAGTTTCAGACTTACCAATGTGTTTATTATACAGGGGACATTGCCATAGCCTTCTGGTTTGTATATCAGAGGCTAATTATAATGCAGCATATTTATGTTTCCTATGCAAGGCTATTTCTTTTACATGAAATACTTCATGACTGATTAACTGGTAAGAGGGTTGAAACTAATTTATCTACTGAATCACAGCCTTGAGTAAAGGGAGGGAAAGGCCCAGCATGTGTAACCTATGAATGTACCCACAGTTATCTCAAGTATCTGCAGCAGGAAAGGAAGGCACCTAAATTTGCAAAGAGTTATTTATGCACTCTTGAACACCATTTCCCACTGTGTTTCACTCACAACTGGAATCTGCAGTTAGTTCGGGTCTGCACTGGTTCATCATAGCCTGTTTGCCCTCATGTTTTGGAGAAATGTGGCAATTTGGGCAAGGCATGGTTCTTCCAAAATTAAATCTCTTCTGTTCTCTTTGCAGGGTGGCCTTCAGGAAGTGGCAGATCAGCTGGATTTGCAGCGAATTGGACGACAACACCAGGCAGGATCAGACTCTCTTCTCACAGGAATGGCGTTCTTCAGAATGAAAGAGGTACTGCAGTGTTCTTCCTTCTCCACTTCCTATCCATAAATGTCAACATGTACAACGTGT
The DNA here is from genome assembly GCA_013396875.1 of Vireo altiloquus. Classification (NCBI taxonomy): domain Eukaryota; kingdom Metazoa; phylum Chordata; class Aves; order Passeriformes; family Vireonidae; genus Vireo; species Vireo altiloquus. Next base: position 68,086 of record VZRF01000934.1, read on the forward strand.
TGTTTGTTTTGGTTTGGGATTTTTGAGCCTTCTGGTCATCACACAAACTGTCAGGAATAGGAACTGCTGATACTGGCACAGACTTGTTCTGTTTACTCGCCTTTCATGTGTTTATTTTAATTTGTACACTCCATCTTGGAGGTGGCTGATTTCAAATGAGCTGTTAATTAACACTGGATGTTTTCTGATTTAGAGGCACAATTAAACAATACCTATTTCTCTTCATTTTTTTTTTTTATCTGCAGTTATTTTTTGAGGATACAATTGATGATGCAAAGTATTGTGGACGACTGTATGGCCTTGGCACAGGAGTGGCTCAGAAACAAAATGAAGATGTGGACTCGGCCCAAGAGAAAATGAGCATTTTGGCCATTATCAACAACATGCAGCCGTGATGAGCGGTGCCCCTCAGCAGAACATGTTTACCATATTGGCAGCTGCTGTCCTCAACCATTTTCCCTAAAAAGTGTCTCAAACAAAAAGCATCTCCAGTACACAGGCTGCACCAAGCCTGCAGTTTTGCTGAAGAGCTGCATTTTCCTTTGAAACCCAGAAGAGTTGACTGAATTCCTAATGCCAGCATTTGTGGTTTGCCATATTTTTAATACCAAGGGCAAAGGACAGAATCTACTGTGTATACCTCTGTTTTTTTCCTCTTTATACTGTACAGAATCTGCAAGGAAGATTTACCAGTAGAATACTGGGTAGAGCTAAGGGGTTGGGGAATGCAGTGAAAATGGACGCAGACATGCACACAAATTTGCAATTTGTGTTTTATAAAGCTTATTTTAAAACTTCTGCATGTTGTGAGGGTGACAGCTTCACCTCATGTGTTGCTTATTTTATCTCTGTCTGTGGAAATTGCTCCCTTTGATCACTGCAGAGGTTTGGGAACGGATGACATTAAAAATGATCCTTGCAGCTAAAAATATTCAGAGATTTGCTTTAACAACAGAGGGAATGGAGATTAATGGAGCTGATTTGATCAGCACTCCTTAGTTTCGAATTCTCTGTGTTACAGGTTTGACCCATACTAAGCCTCAGCTTTGTTCTTACGGGTATTAAGGAACTGTTCTGGAAATACATTCAGAGGCCCAAAAGTTCACCTTTGACAGGGGACTGGACCAATACTCTTGACTTCAGTTTTTTTCAACTTAAACCTACATATTTTATTCTTCTGCAACACAACTAGGTCAGCAAATGGAAAAATATTTGTTCTTCTTCTCCCCCTTGCCTCTCCAGCCCCTAATTTTACAATATGCTTAACAGATAAAACAGCTGTTTCTTCTCATTATAAACACCTGAAAAGTAGTTGAGAGGATGAAGAACTTGAGATTCTGACTTTGAAAAACATTCTATAGTATTTTTTTTTTTCAACAGCTCTGTAATGACATTTCTTAAAAGAACAAACCCTTTTGGACATGTCAAAAATTTTTAAGACTTTGTCTGGCATTTTGAACAAACTTAATCCAATATTAAGAGTTGAGGTTTTGAGCTGGTATTTGAAATGTTTGTAAAGACTAGTTTTTATTTTTTGTAAAATAAATTTTTTAAAACCAGGTTTTGTTTTGGATTTTCCATCAAGCACTAAAATTTCCACAGCTCAGGCTTTGGAATCTGAATTTGGGAGATAGATGCTTAGAGATGCTCAAGTTTGTTTCTTTTACTGTTTACAATGTGCTGCTGGGGTAGTTCTTTGTAAAATGTCTTTTGAGCTTACTGTACAGTAGCTGAGGAAAGCTGAGCTGAAGAGCTCTGGGAGAGTTGTGTTCTCTCCCTGCTGCTCTCTCAGCACAGCTCACAGTGTGGTGCAGTATTCCTGCAGTGCAGAGTGGCCACTTAAAGGCACAAACGTGTGTGAAGTTTTCCTGCTCCATCTAAACTCCAGTGGTTCCTGCTGTAAGTGCAGGAAGGCAGTTTGGTTAAGCACTGGCTCCCCCACCTGGTTTTCGGGTGCTTTGTAAAGAATTTAGCAAATTCAAATTGGTGACAACACTTCACTGATTAACACATCTACAGCAGGATCTTTTTTCAGTCTAACCCCTGGCTTTCACCTGCTGCTCTTGACGTTGTTCTGAGGCTTTACTCAGCTTGAAGGAGGAAATCTGTCAGGATTAAGTTTGCATTTTGGTGGGAGAATCTGGAACAGCTTTTGATCTAAAAAATCCATCACTCCTCCTTTTAAAAACATTCTTAAGAAATAGTCTTTACTGTACTTGAAACTTTGTAAATTCATCATACACACTCCCCCTTCGACTTTTTTTTGCTGCATTTAAAACCTTGCTTCTAAAAATGACTAAGACAGATGCTGTGTTCACTAAGGCTTATGCAGCCTTGTGTTTTTAATGGGAAAAGTTGCTTTTTCTAACAAGACAGACAAAGCCTAATTTAAGTAAGCTGCAAGACTGGTCAAAATACTGCATGTTCAAGACTGCAAAATCCAGGATTGGTTTTGGCACTTTCTAGAATAGCCCCATTCTAGAGAACTAATTTCTATACATCAAATTAAACACCAATTTGTGGTGGTAGAAGACTTTATTTAAAGGAGAGAAAATAAACTCACAATGCTTTTAAGAACAATACTGGCCTAAGGGTCAGTTTGCTTACAGAAACCATTGATTTTCCTGAGGGCAGCTACTCCTCCTCCTCTGCTAAAAGACTTTTCAGCTGCTCAAAACTTTCTCTTGCATGTAAATAGCAGGAGCTTTCATTAGCATAGTGTCCAACAAATAAAAAACTATACAAAATCCATTATAACAGTTCAAGTCCACATTCTACTGCTTTTCAATCTTCTAACAGTCTCCTTAAATAGTATCAATGGATGAGCACAAGTGGATGGGTGTAAACCTGACATTTTGTATCAGTAACAGCCACAGCCATCAAAAGAAGCCTTCACTTGAAGAAAAGAACAGCCTTGGTGTTAAGTAGCTGGAGGCAGCTCAAGAGAGACAGCTTGGTCTCCAAATGTCACGTTAAGAAGCTCCTGACAGCCTTTTTGTAAATCCCAGCAGTACCGTGTTTCCTAAGGAGAGCCAGAGCCTCTTCCTGCAGCTCAGGAGGACATTGGGATCCAAGGTGAAGGAGTACAAGGCAGCACTCCAGCACGTCAGGGAATGGGAAGACCTGCAACAAAAGGACCATGAGGTGATGTCTACAGTTTATATTACAGTTCAACTTATTCAGGCAGCTCTCTAAAGAGACAGCTTTGTAGTACCCTACAGGAGTCAGATGCATTTTCTCTTCACATTTATCCAGGCCCCCCTTGCCCAATCACCACAGTTAGATGTTTTCAAATGTGTGATAGGTACTTTCTACAGTTCCTTATCTATAAAAGCCATTTTATAGCTTAAATTTTTGATTTCATTGTTTATAAATTCTTTTTTTCATACATAAATAGCAAGGGATTACTCTTAAAATGCATGGGATGATCCATACAGGATATCTCATTGAGTTCTCCCACACAGGAGCTTCAGCTACACTTTCTGACTGCACGGGGAAAATTATGCTTGAAAGAAAAATGCCAGCCTCATGGAAGGTGTCAGTTCTCTCTCAAAACTGCCACAGGATCTTCTGTATGAAAAGGATTAAGTGATGAGGCTGCCCTTACAGAATGACTGTCTTTTTTCAGAACAGCAATGGCTCTTCTGAAAACTTACCTTTAAATTATCTGGGAATTCGGCTAATTTCTGCTTTGCTGTCAGAAGCTGCTTTGTGAGCTCAGGGAGTGTAATCGGTTGCTTTACTTCATCTTTGCTGTCAAGAGAAGAGCAGGTGTCATGAGTAACTATTTTGTTAGGTCACTGTGTAGCCTTGTAGTGGACAAGGAGCACAGGAGAGAACTGGCCAAGTGTTTTATGCTCTAGCTCATTCTTGCCAAAGTTCCAAATCAACGTTCAACAAAGAAGCAGAACTCTTAGATCATGCTTAACCTGTTAATTATCCTCCCTTTTGCATGCTGCCCTGTTAATTCACTGTAACAACAACCTTGTGCATCACAAAACTATTCATCTTAGTTTATGCACGTGGTGGTTCACCCCAGGAGAAATCCAAAATTTCTGAGCTGTATATTCAAGTGCCCCTGGGTGATGGGCTGGAGATTATAGGCAGGCTAGGCTAAACAAGAAATTTCCTGCCCAAACACACAAAAAGCAACACTTTTCAATCGATTCGTTCATATGTGAAGCTTACCAATTTATCTGGTTGCTGTCAGAGCATGGTTTGTCTGATTCAGGCTCTGAACTCTGTTCCAGGTTGTTTCCCTGCACGTTTCCATTTGTGTTTTCCTGGAGATTGTTCCTCTGCTGCTGATGCTGGCGGATCATTTCTGCCAAAGTCTCCTGGACCTCAGCTATGTCTCTCTGGGTGTTCTGCAAGGCAGCCATCTCTTCTGAAAGGAGCACTTGGCAACCCTTCAGTTTTGACTGTCTGTCTACTATGTCAACAGAGTCAGTTCTGCAGTCACTTTGTGTCTCACGCTTATGAACTTCAGTTGTACTGCAGAGATTTTCACCCATCTCAGCTGCAGTTTGAACCGTTTCCTCAGGGGATGGGTCACCTGAAATGTAACTCTTCTCAAGAGCTGTCTGCTCACTGGGACACAGCACAGGACCCAACACAGCCTTCTGCAGGCCAAGGCAGTCTTTGGGTGGGTTCCACCACAGGTCATAGAGCAGCCTGTAGGCCACAAAGCCCTCCAAACTCCTGCAGGCATCCATGCTCTCAGAGTTTGCGCTGTCCAGTTTGTGTCTCAGGTCATCACAGCCTAATAATGAGAAAAGGATTACAAATAGTTCATAGAACTTTCCAAAGACAATGAGCAGATCTGGTAAATGAACCAGGAAACCCTGGAAACCCAAATCAGGGATTTACTTGGATGCTGGCAGAGCAGTACACAAAGTATGAAAGCAAAAACATCTTTGGCATCTTTGTGAACACAATACTCTGTTATAGCTAAAATGTTCTGATCAGCTACAGCAAATTTCCTTGGTCCCAAGCTGCAAAACACAAGAGTCACATAATCAAGAGCCACAAACTAAATGCACTGCATACTCTAAAGAGAATGGAGGACAGTTTGGAGTATGTGTGACTATGAAATGAACACAACATTCTAATGTCCCCCTTCTCCCTCACAGAAGAGAATTCACTCAGTTTCCTAAATCACTCACACCAGGTGACACAGCTGAGCTTCCTTCCACAGTCAGGAATTTTCATCGCCCAGTGGCCTTTGCACTAGCCAAATTCCACAAGTTTCCACAGATATGGGTATGTCTTGCTGCTTCCAAACATTATTTAGCCTAGAAATATTAATGGACACAGCTGTGCTGGCAGGAAGAGCCCTGTCAGTGCCAGAAGAGACACAAGGAGAGACTTACCCTCAGGAAGGATGATACTGCAAATCTCCTGCATCAGAGTGAAATTCCCAGCATCAAAACTGCGAGTCACAGCTCCAAGAATACTTTTCACTGCCTCATCCCACACACCCGAGTGACAGCTCAGGGCTGCAAGGGCCAGGTCATGGGAGATATGGAAAAGCACCTACAGGAAGCAGCACCAGAGAGCACAATTAATAGTTTTACTCCTAAATGTGAGCTTATGACCATTGTGGAACAGCCCAGAAGCACATGACTTGACCAAAAGCAATTTTAATGACAATGCAATTTACACAGTCTCCTTCATGCAGGAGATAGAGCATTTCTACATCACTTAGAGCTGCAAAATCAGCCACTGTGCTTGCCTGTGTCCCACTAAGCAGATGAGAAGTGGGAGCAGTGACTCACTGTGGTCACAGAGAAGAGCTGCAGGAGCACCAGTCTGTGGACAGACCTTGTAAACTCCAGGATTATTTTGACAATAAGCAGCCCTATCTCCCTAATAGTCCAATACAAACTCCTGAATCAGTCCTGAGCATACTCAGCTCTGTCAATCATTCCCAGCCAGCACATCTCAGTGACCTCAGTGCTGACCCTCAACACCCTATGTCAGTTCTTACCCTGCACAGAAACAAATGCAGAAACTGACTGGTGGCTACACAAAGCTGTCCCAGCTGTTGATCATCTCTCTCCCAGACTATAACCCCAGCCTGCAGCACGGTACAGCCATCGGTTCCCTGGGAATGGCAGGTGCAACACCACAAAGGGGCTGGGTTTACTGCCTATGCCAAAGTAAGGCTTCATGCCTGCACGGATCAAAATCCATCTACCTGCTTTGGGTGTGTGTTGCTGGTTGAAGGAGGATGCTCAATCCTGCTCAGCTGCTCCTGTGCACATGTGGCTCGTTCAGTGGTGTCCATGCCCAGCACATTCTGCCACACTTGTGTCACCATGTCCAAAAAGGAGGCCTCTCTGTTCAGCTCCCAGCTGTGGTAACAGGGGGGCACGGGGCTCTTTCGCTCACAGGGACTCCTTTCACTGAGGCACCTGCAGAGCAGTTCGTTCAGGCAGAAAACAAGGCTTTGTCCCTTTGACAAGGAGGGAAAAAAAAAAAAGGACTGAGCTGTTGCAATAAGAAAAACAATCCCTTGCTGACCACAGCAGGTAGAGTGACTTAAGAACATTATGGCTGGTAGCAGCTTCTTGTCACAGAGCCTAAGGGAAGTCAGAAGGAAACCTCAGAACCAGCCAAGGCAGCCACCTGCTTCTCAGTCCACAACAGATTTCAAATTCAGACCTCCCGCAGCTGGACTTAGAGTTGGCTCATTTGTCCCTTTAACATAAACAACAAATGCTTTACTTCTTTCTACTCATAATCAGTATTACACTTAAAAATGACTCCAAGTTGCTCAACCATCTCTCATATAACTCACAAACCGAGCCTACACACCACCCCACCATGGCCCTCCATGCTTTTCCACAGAGTCATTGCAATATACTCCCAGAAAAATATTTTGAGGCAAAACCAGCTCAAAGGACCACTTGTGGATTATTAAGGTATGAGAAGAGGTGCCAAGTAAAGTTAATCTAGAGAAGAGACAACACTGAAGAAGGTGGAAAGGAAAGGACTAGAACTCACAAATAAAGTTTTATGTTGCTGAAGGACTTCCTGAGCTCCCACCCAGTTCCTGGATAACAGCAGGTCTTGGGCACATCTCAAAGACAAAGTTGCTGACAACTCCTCCTCCCCAGATATCAGAGCAAGCTCAGCAGCAGTTTTAAGGGATGTCACATCCCCCTTCTTTGACAACACTTTAACTGCATCATAGGGTGAGGAAGCTCCCAAATAACTGAAAAAGATAAAAGCAAAACAAATTGATTGGTACTAAAATAGTTTTTACATTGTATTGGAACACAGTAGCACAAATATGCAAATGAAAAATATAAAAAACTGTATTTTCCACAGTTTCTCAGAGCTCTTTTTCTTATCAAAGTTTACTATAGACATATGGTGAACAATCTGATGCAAAGCTACCAAGGGGAAGTCACACAGCCCTAAAGTCAGGGACTGAAATTTCTGGTGGCCTGCACACCACACATGGCTTGGATAAGCAATAAAACTAAACAGATTCAAGAGATGAAGGTTATATGCAGCTGTTTGGCCCTACTGCATGTGTCTGGGTTTCCTGCAAATCCTTTCACAACTGTGATTACACACAAAAATGTCAGAACTGAAATCATCATCAAGCTACTCCAACCAAAATATTTCAAGTGGTATTAGTGACATTGGTAGTCACAAAGTTAAAACACTCCAGTTGGAGCAGGACTGCATTTTTCCAGTGGAAAGGCTGGAAATCTCACAGTCTTTTTGCAGACAACCTAATCTTAGTCTTGCTAGACTAGTTTTCAAAAGCTTCCAGTAATGTCTGTGGAAAGAGGTGGCTCCACTGTAATATGGCATTTGGATCTTTTGCTCTGAACTGCTCTCTGGAGATTCTTTTCCCACCTACATTAGAGGAAATTTAGTGAGATCAGAAAGCACCTTATACAACCACTGACCAGACCAGTTAACAGATTTGAATTGCTACAAACCCAAGAACCTTCTTTGTTTTAGGCATGGTATGAACTCTATCTTCTCCCCAGTAACACTCACCATTTGGCAGCCATGGAATAATGACCATCTTTCTCCAGCAGAGCTGCCCAGCTGGTGTAGAGATCCTTCAGAATTGGATCTTCTGGACGCAGCCTGGCCTTAGCCATTACAATTGCTTCCCTGATGCACACAAGGGAAACCAGATAGAAAAGGTAATCTGAATGTGTGCAAAGAGTGAACCAAAATGTCAAACCCACCCCACAAGAAAACCAAGATAAAGTGCTAAACATTAATATACAGAAACCTGTAAAAATTGTTCACTTTCAGGAGCTCGATAGCCTCATAGACTTTATGGATGGACAGGAGATGGGAAGCAGCCTTCACGTATTGCTCCTGGAAACACAGCTGCTTGGCAAAGGCTTCCACTGTCCAAACCCAGGCCTGGTATCCAACTGCAAAACAGAAGACAACACCATTGAAGGCAGTTTTACAACTGGACAAATTCCTGTGGGATATCATCACTGGTTTCTTCAACATGTACCTCTTCTATGCCCCAGAGTAGTTCCTTATTTCTTAACCATCTTAACACAAGTCAATGAAGCGGGGCAAAACTAGGCCTTGAACATGACTGCAGGATGTCACTGTCAGTAAAATAACTTAAAAGCATGTTGACACCAGCAGCAAGCTGTAAGGACTGCCATTCATACTACAAAGAACCAATTCTTGAGTTTCTGTCCAGAACCACCAGAATGAGGGGACCCGTGGCAGCCAATTCCACCATCTTACGTGGTACCAGAGCAAACATACCCATGGGTGACATGGCTACGAGCTGGTCTGTCAGCTCTCCCCTCTCAGCAGCTGCCTGGAGGACACCCTTCATGTCTCCTTTCCACAGCATGAGCTGCTGGAAGAGCTCTGCGTGCCCATTCTCCAAGTGGTGCTTTCCTGTTGGAAGCAAACACACCTCCCATCAGCACGAGTGCAACAGCATCATTTGTCACAGTAAAATAGCTTGGCAGAAATGAAATCATTCAAGCTTAAGGTATGGCAGGTCTGCATCTGAAAGATGTACAAACTATCTGGGAAAAAGAGGTATCTTCTTCTCACACAGAGCTGCATTCTTAATCCTAGACTGTAATCCACAGTAAAGAAAACTCAAGCATTTTTCCCAATTTGTTTTCTAGTTGAATGTAAGTTAGAGTGGACACATTCTTTATACCACTTACCTTCCATATCAATCATCTTGTGTAGAGAATCCCTGTCTGTGAACAGCCCCAAGTGGATGCAATCCTTGAGGTCAGGGGACACATCTTCATTATTATCTAAACCAGATAAGAAGAATGAATATTTAGGATTTAAAACAAAACCAGGAACTGGAATGTGCCAAGTCACTGTATCACTCAACTGTTGGCAAATACTTCTGTCTTCTACTTTCTTTCCTGTACAGCAGATTTAACAATTTGCTGGTCAACACTCAGATCTAAGTTTGATATCACAACTAGTCACATTCTTTGATAAAGGTGAGGATTTAAGAAAAATAATGTCCTGAGGTTGAAGCCAAGTCCCTGGACACTTGATTCTGAGTACTTGAGAGCACCCACCCTCTCAGCATTTTAGTTTTATACTGATACCTTTCGTTTTCAGAGATGCAGCCAGCCTCAAGCAGTCCTGATGCAATTGATCTTTTGATCTGTGATCCATCAATGTGCTTAAGGGCAGAATAGAACGAGGCTTCTTCTTCTTCAGAGAGGCATCAGGAGCTGAAAACGCAGACACATTTTAGTCACTGCTGCTGCAGTTACAGCAGAACTCAACCTATTTTAAAAGCACTCTCTTCTTTCTCTGGCACTTATTTGGTGTCATGTTAGCAAGAGAAGCTGCAGCCAAACAAGTCTAGAATGGGGAACTCTGCCTTGATACAGGACTGTAAAAAACCCCTGAAACATACTAACCTGGTTTCTCTTTAGGTGGATCCTTTTTCACAGGAGCAGCTTTCTGGGTCCCAAAAGGCTTTGGTGAGTCAAATGAAGAATCATCACATGCAGATGAAGACATATCCCTGGACACTGTGGAGTCAAGTGATTAAAAAAAATGGAAAAGCAATGAATGGAAATGCACACAGAATAATTCATATATTCACATTCTGGTACATTAATTTTGAAACATACAGAAACCAAGCTTTGCTTTGCCATAGAACTTAAAAGCTTTTAGGGAAAGGAAATACCAAGAAAATAGAGAACTGTCAGAAGGCTCAATGAGATATCAAGAGACACCAATAAAGATCCACCAGTATAAGATAAATGATAAGATTTATCAATGCTGATTAAAAATGACATTGTTTCAAGCCAAAAACAGTAACCCTTCAAGAGGCTAGAATCTTGTTATTTAAAGACAATTAGTCCCAAACTAGTTTAGAAAATTACAAAAGCCATTCCAGAGCCTTGTTCCTTCTAGTGGACAATTTCAATAAAACCATACAATGAGAAAATCTGCATGAAAATTAAAACTGGTGATGCTCTGAGGGCTGAAGAGTCTGGAAACATTGAACTAAGATGATTTGATTATTACCAGTCACAAAGGCTTTATCAGCCAACTCTGTCTCCTGAGCTTCTTGTTCCCCTTTGTGGTCTGACACTCCATTTTCCTCCAGCAACATTTCCTTCATGCTGTCATCTCCATTCATGGCATCATTTTCATCCTGCTTGCCTGGACTCTTGCCTACAGGCTTTTTCTTCTTCTTGGCTTTGACTTTTGGCTGCATACTTCTTTTCTTCTCTAATTCTACACTCTTTTTGCCTGTAAAAGGTGGCAATTTTAGTGCCTGTCTCTCAAGATCAACATTTAGTTTCCAAATAAAGTCACTCAATTTAAACCTAGCCACAGTTTATTCCTGAAGAGGAACCAGATTTGGAATTCAGCACAAGAACTTGCATCATTTCAACATGGCAACTCTCCATTTCTCATCACCTTCAGGAAAGATCTTCTGTTTGAATACACTCACCCTGAGGAGGCCGTGTGTGCTCCTGCTTGGAAATGTGCCATTTGTGAACAGAAAAATCATCTGCTCCTGTATAAACACAATCTGAATCCACTGGTGACCACTGCACACTCAGCAGGCGACCCTGGTGCCCTCGGTAGTTGCAGAGTGGCTCTTCCTTCATCACATCCCACACCTCGACAACAAAAAAGAAATCCAGTTACTCAGAAAGTCTCTTCTTCACTGAATACTCTGCATTTTCTCATGATTGGCACATGCAGGAACTTCTCTTTTGGGATTTGCAGGGGTATTTCAAATATCAACATGCAAATGGAAAAAATGCAGGGCTTCCTTTGTTTGCATTGATACAGTTGCACAACATCTTTCTTTTCTAAGGATCCAAAAGTGCTAATATGAAAACCTTAATGACTGGCTTACAAATCAATTCACAAATCACAAAATAATCGGGATATCAGGTATCCAGAACCAGGAGATGGTTATCAAAGGTAAATCTGCAGTAGTTCAAAAGTTTATCTCACAAAAACAAGTTTTGCTCTTTAGTCAGCTGTGGAATGGATGATTTGAAATATACTTCTGAGATGCTTTGGACAATACCTGTGCAGTGCCATCATAGCAAGCAGACACCAATCTTCCCTCATGGTGGGGGCTCCAAGAAAGACTTGTGATTTTAGCTGTGTGCCCAGCCAGAGTTCGAAAAGGCTCTGTTATGGTCAAAGGACTTTCTGAAGAGTTCTCTGAAAGAAAAAAGAATATTAAGTATTGCCAGAAAGACAAAACAGGAATAAACCAAAAAAAAGATGCCAAGACTTGGAATATAATCTCCAAACTGTTACCTACAACACTCTTCAGATTATGCACATAAATGGTGGCATTGATGGAGCCTGAAGCTATCAAGTAACTCAACTCTGGCTGGGTCCCGTGCTCATGGTGCCAACGAATGGCATTGATCAGTTTGTGATGCTGCTGAATAGTGCAGAGCAACTTCAAGTTTGGTGCCTGAAATATTTCAATTGAGCTGAAATGTAAGAATAACAGTGTAAGAATTCCAGTAACTGGTGAAAATGGGAACTTTTTTGTTATCTTGCATGAGTAGAACTGGAGCATGTGAATTAAGAGTAACTGAATTTGTGCTTCCTGGATTCCACTCAAACCCTGCTTTCACAGATCAGCAAAAGTGCATTTCAACCATGAGTGGATCCTTGAAAAAGAATTTAACAGGATAATGAGGATCCTCCATGCCAAGAGCAGGTACAACAAATAACAGCAGGCATGCTGCATTACCATGATTCAAATACATCAGCAGTGAAAGAACAGACACAAACCGAGGAAACAAAAAGTGCTTTTGCCTCACCACAGTGACTCCAGTCAAGATCAGCACAGACACCACCTTAACCTACAAGTGGAACATACCCATCCTCATTGCCAAGAGCCAGGAGTTTGCCATCTGGTTTCCAGCTGATCTCTGTACGTGCAGGCAGCTTGTGCTGCAGAAAGAAGACACAATTATTGCCAAAAACTCTTTAAAATCTCTCTCACATACATTCAACAGAGCAAGGCTGGCAACTGGACAGAGCTGCAATTAGTCTGCAAATGGAAGGCATAAAAGTGTCCATTGCTTTTGTAGCAGTGACATAAACCTGAGCAATTAACACTGAAAGAACTGATGCAAGAACCAATGATTGTTTTTTATTGTTGTTTAGTTCTGGGAAATATTTTGAAGTTTTGTCTGGATTCCAGTAGGACCTGGATGTTTCATCTCCTTACACTCCTTGGAAGGCAGCAGACATTGCGAGCAAATTCTATCACACTTCAAAAGAAACCAAAGTTTACTTTTAATTATCCCTATTCATTTGGATTCAAACAAAAAGTACTTAAAATTTACAATTTAGATGCCTAAATATGATCATTTCAATGCCTGTGACATTACTCTCTCAGCCAGTCTTCAGGCAAAATCCAGCTGATACAAATCAATACCTTGACTGACTTCAGCTGATTTAAAAGAAATGAAGATCCAACTGACTCCACTTATTTTATATTTTTAACTAAGAAATGACTGATCACACTTGAGAAAATACTCAGTGTATCACCAACCACTCTGCACTGGCTGCAGTATAAATGGAAACAGCCTCCTGCAAAATCATGATTTCATGATTGTTTTTAATGGAAAATTTGTTTTAAAAAGTTGATGGCTGAAACAAGGGAACTAAAGGAATTGACATAAATAACTTGTGCATGCTCACCATGTGGTGTAAGCTAGGACATGATTCAGGATATCACTTCAAGTGCTTTGGAACAGGAAAGCTCTGTATGAACCTATCACTGTAAGCAGCCACGCACAGCTTTAAAACCAAACTCTATCCCCCAATTTACCTTTCCCAGTTAAGTAAATTACAGTGTAGAAAATTAAGCAACTGATGCCAGAAAAAGATGTGCCATGTTGACACTGGGAGAAAAAAAATACCAAGCACCCTCTTCAGACACAAATTTATAAACTGTTTAAATAGTTTGAGTCAGTCAGTGTCTCTGATGTTCACCTGAGGAGACTGAGGAGTTCAAGTTCTTTGTTACAGATACATCGCAAAGGTAAATAAGTACAACTACAAGGCCATGGAAACTCTGACACGGTTACTATAAATCCATAAAACCCCCTGAAATTCATACTCACTTTGATTGAGTTGGTGTCTCTGATGACTTTGTTGATGTCATTTGCTTCTCCATTAAGCTTCCAGGGATTGTGTTGAAAAACAATTCCTTCTCCAGCACAACTGTATAAAGTTACGGAGGGCTGTTCACCTTCTTCTCCTATCCAACAAAGAGCTAATTATATTCTGTTCTTTATCAGTCTTTACAGAATGAATCCCTCCCACTATAAATCAAAACATTATTTCAAATTATTTCATCCTTCTGTGTGTATATATATAAATATATATATATATGCTTCAAAAAGCAATATACATCTGGCCTGTAGTCCAACAGTGGGAAATTCTCACAGTACAACCTTCTGAAAGGAGCTCTCATTTCTACCAACAGATCCCTCATATTGCAATCACTGCGAACACTAAAATTCCCTTTAAATTTCCTCCCTTAAAAAAAAAAATCCAAATTGTGTAACAAGAGCTGAAGTTCAAATGGCAGAAACTCTGGAAGCTGTATTTGATTTGATGCAATTGCTGCAGGAAGCCTGTGAAGTTCCTGGTCTGTACTAGCTTGAAGCAAGCCCAGAGGAGTGGGGCACTGCTCTCACCCATTTCCTGAAGGTACCAGAATTCACAAACTACAGGAGTTTATACCCTTGCCAAACTGTTAACAGTTCCTCAAGCAGAACACATTCTTAGCTGCTCCAAAGGATTGCCACCACCAAGCAAATGGGGCTCCTTCTCCTAAGGGAGGGAGTAGCACCTTCGTGGCATCCACGCGCTCTGCATGGACGTTTTATTTTGTCACAAGGTGTTGGAAGACTCACCAGAAGTCAGAGGAGGAGTTGGAGGCCCCCAGGCTAATGTGTACACAGTCTTCTTGTGGTAAGTACTGGAGATCTGAGGTGGCTTGTTCTTAGCACTGGGCAGGAAGATAAAGAAGCAGGGGCAGTCAGATTTTAGCAAATGGAAATGAAAAAAATATAAAATCAAAGCAACATACTTGAGATGCCAGGTGCTTCAATATTCTAAAGCCATGGCTCAATCCAGCCTTCTCTAACATATGCTGTAGGAAACTACTAAAATTGTAACACAATTGTCCTGGTGACCTTCCCCTCCTTGCTGCTCCTCCTTCCCTGAAAATATCTTTCTGGCTAAAGTCTTCCTGATGTTCTCTCACAGGTTATCTCTGATCATACAATTTTAACTTAAGGCAAGTTTACCATAGAAGCTCACAGATATCACACAGATGAAAAACATCCAACTGCTTGACTAATTTTAATTTAATCCTACTCATCTGGCAGCAAAGGTATCCCTCAGGAAAGACCATACCACCCATGCCTCTGTATGGTAACACACCAGCAGGATCTGCCACTAATCAATTTGAAAACTGCTTTTTTACCTGCTGGACAAGGTGTCAAATATGCCAACTTTTCCATCATCTGTTCCAAAGGCCAAGGAGCCTTCCTTAGTTGGATGCCAGGATAACTGCAAGAAAAGTAGAAAGAGACACATAATGACCTAAGACACAAACACTTTACTGCTAAATAATAAACAAAAGGAAAATGTGGAACCTGATGAGGAAGGACTGTGCCCCATACTCAGCCTTCCAACCACTGCCACTTGATTTGATCACTCTGCTCTGAGTATCAAAGGCTCTCCCCCTTCCATTTTTGGTGGGATAAGATGAAAGGGACTAAAATCATTAAAATGCTATTTGATACCTACATTACAAAACAGGAATAGCTTCCAGCTATTTTACCAGGCAGTAACTTTTGACCAACCACAGGTTAAATCCCAGCTGAAGATACCTGTGTTGGTTGTACTTGTTTTTGTAGTTATTTTTTGTTCTGTCAAACTTCCTAGCAGAGCAAGGGCAACCATGATGAAGCAAGGAAGAATCACAAAGGAAAAGTGAAAAAGTAACATAACAGCCAGCTGGACTTCAGCTCATTTTCACTAGAGGTAAATGCAAGCTTCTAGGATTGTAAATGGGTCTAAAACTTTGTTGCCAGATTCTAAAATTTATTGTATACAGAATCAAGTATAAAATGAACAACTTGGTTTTATCTCATTTTAGCTGGGAAAAACCTTCAGAGTGAGAGAGAAAAACATACTTGGAAAAAATGAAGTGAAAAGAAGAGATAAGGGGGAAAAAAAGGAATCCAAAGCACACTTACTGCTGTAACCTTGGACTTTATGCTTTGCCAGAAGGTTTTAACATCATAAATATTGTTCATGGACAAAGTATTCCACACGCGGATCATGCTGTCTCCAACCCCAATGGCAAGGCAGCCCGTGTCCACAGGGGAGAAGGCAAGGCTGTAGACAAATCCTCCTAGGGAGGGCATGGTCCAGCTGCAATCCAGAGTTGACAGATCCCAGCATTTCACCTGAAGAATATTTAAGGAGCAAGGAATGGTTAAATACACAGTTGACTGAAAGGACAAGAAAAAACAAAGCAAAAGTGAAATGAAGAATCAAAGAGTCAAACTCAAGTCGTGACAGGATGCGATCTGCACCCAGAGGATTCCATGTCACAGACAGGGCTGCAGCAGCTGCAAGACTGGAATAGACACAATGAATGTATTTTACTAAGCTTCTCTTCCAATTTCAAAACAGGAGACATCCTGCTGCCTGTAAAACACCAAAAATTGCCAAAAAAACACGAGAAAAAAATAGATGCATTAGTTTGTACAGTTAAATGATTTTAAGAAGGAAAACCAGGCCTTTTAAGAAGTGAAACATGGAGGAAATGAAGTGGAAAACACCTTTCATTAAATGCTTACTATTCAAGTCCAGAATGTCATAAACATTCACTCCACCATGGTAAGAGGTTGAGCTTATAAACTAACAGAAACATACACAACCTGTGCTCAGAACAAATGTTATAAATTGCTGCAATTAACCCACTTTAAGAGAGAAACTGTGGCCCTAAAAGGGTTACTCTCACTCCCTCAAACCTCAGACTGCATAGTACAGGCATTTCTAAGTTAATTTTTAAATGCTTCTTACATCTCTGTCCATTGAAATGGAAAAAAGGAGCTCTTTGTCTTGGTGCTTCACAGAACTGAGATTGAACACAATGCGGGAGTGGTTCTGTCCTTCTGAAGATCCCAGAAGAGTCCACTTGCGTTTGCCAGGCTGGGTCAGATTCCAAAGGAGCAGTTCTCCTCTGCAAAATTGAAATTTATTTAAATTTTTCACTTAAGAAGAACAACACAGGCTCTATACAGACTGTATCACAAATATCCTGCAAGTCAGGAGTGACAGAGTTTTGCAGACATCCAATGCCTGTACAAAGCTACACATAAAAACATCAAAACCTGACATTTTTTCCCAGTAGATGGGCAAAAACACAGTTAGTGCTATTAGAAGTCAATATTCAGTTATATTGTTGGACAAATTACGGGACAAACAGTAATTTTCTAAAAGTCTGTGATGCCTTAAATGGCTACCTAGAAACGAAACAATGGCTAACTAGAGACTAAACAAGAATAAAGGAATAAAGGAGGGATTTATTTGAAAGGCCTTCAGATGTACACTCTGGGCACCAGAGGGTCTTGCCTCAGTGGATCCCAAAATGGACAATGACAGGTCATGAGTTCTTCACACTTTTTTATCAGCATCAATTCACCAAGCACAACCCAGCCAAGCTTGCCCCCCTCTCCCCAAGATGAAGGTTTACAGTTCTTTGGTCTGAGTGTCTTTGGAGAGTGAGCTGGAGAGGTTTTGTCTGTGTGAGCATGAGAGAACAGCACTTAACGAGCTACAGGAAACTTCAGAGTTACACTAGCAGTACAGGATTTGGAAAATATAAAAGTTAAAACCTAAGGCATCATCTGAACTCTAACTCTTGGCCAGTCCTCTCCTGTTACACTGGAAAGGAAGGAAGAAGGGGATGTCTTTTCTACTTGGCACTTCCTTCAGTATCAACAAGCAAATCTGCAGCTGCTGCTCAGTGCCCCACTCACCCGAAGCCACTGGACACAATCTCTGTGGGACGGCCAGCAGGCCAGTGCACAGTCAGCCAAATGCGCTCCTTGACCGCCGGATCCACGGCCCCACCTCTCCTCTTGGTGGGTGGCAGCTTCAGAGTCATCACACCTGCACAACCAAAAGGCATCACTGCACCTCACATCAAAACTTTTAAACACACAGTTTAAACTCACAGAACACACAGTTCTGGGAATCTGCAGCTCAAAGCACATTCCCCCTGCTTCAGGCACACAAAGGCTGCAGCTCAAGAGCTGTTCCACACCTTGTTACTGTTTATCCCTTACTTACTCCTGCCTCTGGTACAGCTCCATATTCGGATGCTTTGATCCTTGCTTCCAGAGGCCAGGTAACAACCTTTCTTCGTGGCTGTGTCTTGTGTCAGCTCCCCATTTGGAACTTTGCCTTCCTCTGAAGGAGCTGCTGAATACCATTGAAATCATGTTATTATGCTTTAAAATTCAGAGCTTTATATAAATGAGCTGAGTATTACCTTGATTTGTATCAGAATGTATTTTATTGAACTTAGCAGTTGCTTAGCTACTTACTAGCCTTCTGTAAGGAATTCAGTCCTCTGGAAGGACATTTACATGAACTAAAAATTACTCCACAGACTGTTAATCATGTCTACATACCCTGGAGTTCATCCTGCCAAGCAAGTAACCTTTCCTCCCCAGGCACAGGGCACCAGGCCAGACAGTGTATCTCATCCTCGTGGCCTCTCAGCCGGTGCACAACTTCTCTCTTCCTGCTGATATCAATTATAACCACCATGCCATCCTTGTAGCTGAAAGCAGAAATTTAAATTAATGAAGGGATTCTTGGATGCTTGTGGAATAATATCTGAGGTGATTTACATGCTCTTTCCAGGGTCATTATCACCCTATTACAGAGGAGCCAACCTGGACCATTACCCTGTTACAGATTTCTTTGCCTTTGCAGGTTAACCAAACCTAAATGTTATTTCTAGTTTGCTGTACTCCAAAAGTAAAAGAACAGCCACCAAGACCTCTAAAATTAGTCTTTCATGCTTCACCATGAAGCAAAACCTCACAATTAAATTCTTGCAGAAGAAGAGTGGAAAACAAAATGTAATGAATATTTACTAATGAGCATTTACCCAATGGCCACCAGGTTTTCATGATGAGGAGAACAGGTGAGGCAGAAAACTGTCCGAGGCTCTGGGAAGAACTGCTGGCTGTCGCTCCTGTTGTGCCAGTAACAAACAATGACACCTTTCTCATCACCAGACACAATCAGATCTTTCACAAGAGGTGACCAATGCAGCGCTGAGATTGCATTCTGAAAAACAAAGATTGAAAACGTTTAAAGCTGATTTACTACTATCTAGCCTAGGATAACAGGCAGAAAATAATCTGTGAGCACTCCTCGACATCAGTTCTGTTTGTTCCCCAGTGTCTCAGTTCTTTTAGGATTGATGCAGCTGCTGAGGGGGAGTCCTGAGCCACAGTAACTCTTCAAATATACATTCAGTCTGTCCTTCGGGCAACAGTAACTTGCTGAGATCATTTTAAGCCAGCTGGGTTAAGTGGCAATGAGTCCAAACCATGAGCAAGCTACTTCACTGCAGCTGATGCCTTAAATGGCTACGTAGAAACAGAGACTAGACAGGAATAAAGGAAAAAAGGAGGTATTTATTTGAAAGGCCTTCAGATGTACGCTTTGAGCTCCAGAGGGCCCTGCCTTAGTGGATCCTAAAATGGACGACAGGTCACGAGATTTTCACACTTTTATATCAGCATCAATTCACTAACTAGAATTTAGCCAATGATGGAATTTCTTCAAGTTTGCTCCCCTCTCCTCAAGATGAAGGTTTACAGTTCTTGGTCTGGGTGTCCTTGGAGAGCAAGCTAGAGAGGCTTTGTTAGGTCTCAAACATACAGGAGTTCTGGGAATCTGCAGCTCGAAGCACATTCCCCCTGCTTTGGGCACACAAAGGCTGCAGTTCAAGAGCTGTTGCACACCTTGTTAAGAGGTCTGTCTTAGAATAAGAGAACAGCACTTAACAAGCTACAGGAAACTTCAGAGTTACACTAACAGCACAGGATTTGAAAAACATAAAAGTTAAAACCTAAGGCATCAGCTCTGATGCTAACCAGCAGCTCATTAAGGTGATGTAAGAGCGCCGCAGGGTAAGAACAAAGAGCCGGCCAGGAGCGTCCAAAGGATTTCATCCCACCGGGTCTGAAATTCACTTTTGGGCAAAGCAGCCTCACCGTGCTTTGTGTGCGAGCCCTAAAACACCGCAGCTCAGCCCGCGAGTGCCCCGTGCCTCCCGGTGCCCGTGTCCCGGTGGTCCCACCTGGTGCACGCTGTACTCCAGCACCGGCGACAGCATCCCCGTGTCCCAGATTTTGACGCTTCCGTCGTCGGAGCTGCTGGCGCAGAGGCTGCTCTGCCCGGGGCAGTGGCAGAAGGCGAACCCGGAGATCCTGTCCGTATGCCCGATGAGCTCCCCTGCCGCGACACCGAGAAATCGTCACGGGACACCAAACCTTCCGAAACCTCCCGCACCCCAAAGCCCCGGGGCTCCCGCCGCCGCCCACGCGCGCTCCCCGGGCTCCCGGTGGCGCGGAGGCCTCACGTCCCCGCCGTACACTGCGGGGGACCAGGGACGCGAGGGAAGGTTGTGACGGTACCGTAAAACGCCGGCGCGGCGGCGGAGATATCTAGCAGGCAGACGCGGTGCCGCGCCGCGAAGCCGAAGAGGCGGCCATCGCTGCTGGAGTCGCTGCAGCGGCTGCTGTACCAGTTGGGGGAGGCGGGCAGCGCCCGCACCGCCATCCCCGTGCCCGCCGCCATCGCCCCGGGTCCCCCCGCGCCGCCCCACGTGCCCCGGGCGTTGCCGCCCAGCGCCGCGCACGCCGCCGCAAACTGTCGCAAACCGCGCCACTGTCCGAGGGCCCGGCCCGGGGCGCTGCCGCAAAGCGAGGCCGGGAAGATGGCGGCGCGCTGGGCGCTGGGCGCGGGTGAGACGGAGGGAACGCGGCGCTGGGCTGGAAGGGTCTCGCTTGAGAGGAGAACACCGAATTGATCGGAGGGAGGGAGCAGCTCACATATGAGGAAAGGCTGGGAGAATTGGGATTGTTCAGCCTGGAGAGGAGAAGCATGGGAGCGACCAAGTTGCAGCCTTCAGTGCCTGAAGGGAGCCTACGGGAAAGATGGAGAGAGACTGTTTACAAGGGTCTGGAGTGACAGGAAAAGGGGGGATGGCTTCGGAATGACAGGGAGTAGGTTTAGATTGGATATTATGAAAAAATTCTTCCCTATGAGGGTGGTGAGGCGCTGGCACAGGATGCCCAGAAGAACTGTGGCTGTCCCTGGATCCCTGGAAGTGTCCAAGGCCAGGCTGAATGGGGCTTGGAACAAGCTGGCATAGTGGAAGGTGTCCCGGCCCACGGCAGGGCGTGGGACTAGATGGTCTTCGAGGTCTTTTCCAGCACAAAGCATTCTGTGATTTTATGATCCTGTTCATGCTTTGCTCACTGTTCCTTCCCTTCAGGTGCTGCCTGGGCACGGAGTCTCCTCAGCTGGGCACGGCCAGAGAGGTGAGTGTGGCTCTGTCACCCATTGCCCACTGCCCTGCTCGGGGGTGCCTGGGGGCCTGGTGTCACTGCTTTGGCCTTCTCACCCAGCCCTGGAGCTGTGGGGAACAGGTCACTCTCTGCCCCTGTGGTGTCTTTTTGTGTATTTAGAGCCTGTGCCATGATGGAACTTCTTTCTGCTGCACATCCATATTTTCTCTGACTTTATGGTTCAGGTCACTGTAGTGTGGTTCCTGTGCTGTTCCCAGTCACTAATTTTCTTAGCTGCTGAAGTTTCCTCTCATTCTGGAGGAACCACATAGTTGTGCCATGGGAGAACTGATACTGCCAGCTGTATCCCTGCAAATATCTGAAAAAATATATTCCATGACATTGAAATATGTGTATTATGCTAATCTTTGCTTTTAGGATGTGAACAGTGGTGTACAATCCCCTTTTGAAATCAGCATGCTCTGTTTGCCTGTCATTTTTAAGATGCTTTGCACGAGTTGGCCACACACAAAGACATTCAAGGCTTAGTAAAACCCACAGCATTTGGTCTTGAAATGCTCATCAGTTCGTTGTAGTCAGGAGTGGCTGCCTAGTGCTGCTTTATCCAGGCAGCAGGGGGCAAAACGTTGCTTGGTTTTTCAGAATCTGAAGTAAGCAAAATGCCTGAAAAGTAATTTTATTGCTGTCAGCTTTCTAGTTTTTGTATTGACTTGATTGTGTTTTGGAAGTAGTTTAGGACACCTCTGTTCAGATTTCATGATGTTTATTAACCTCTAATGCTCTGAGATATTCAGCCCCTTGAAAAACTAGAAACGTTTACTGCTAAAAATGATGATGGCAAAAGTTAAATGAGTGTGGAAAGTGCCTTGGAAAAGGTATAAATGGTTTGTGTGAGTCCTGCACCCCATGAGAACATCAGAACAGAGGTGTCTCTGACTTTGTGTGGCAATCTGAGGACACTTAATGTGGAATCTCATACCAATATTCGTGGTTTGCTTTAAGAAGCTTGAGTCTTCTTGCTGAATTAAAAAGCCTTTTCAGCGTAAACTAAAAAGGACTTTAATAATTTGATTTTGTGAGTAAGCAAATGTATTGGTTCTTTATCCAGACAGCAAATTCACAATTTTCCCCATGAGCTGGGCAGGGACAAAGAACTCTTGTGTTCAGCAGCTGAGGCTGTGATCTTGTCTTGCAGGTGGCTGGCATCTGGTAGCCTTTTTCCTCTGTCATGCATCCACACAAGCACATCTCTGCAGAAAATTGGGAAGTGGGAGAAAAAGAACAGGATTGTTTACCCTCCCCAGCTGCCTGGAGAGCCTCGCAGACCAGCTGTAAGGATACACCTGTGAATGTCCTTACCTGTGAATGTTTACCAATTTCTGAAGAGACTGTCACTGTCTGCAGGGTGACTGCACAGGGCACTAGTTTGAAAGCTTATTTGCTCACTATTTAGGATTTTATTCAGTTTGGCTGTATTGTAGAAGTTGATATCACTTGGAATGTTTTTCGTCTCTAAATTATATTGGAACCTTGGGTTGCTTGCAGGTGATCACCTACCTAGTGTGGTTCAAGCTACAAGGAGCCCATCCTCTGTAGAAGTCTGAACCACAAGGAGGCAGAAATTGTACTATGAAGAACTGATATTTTGGAATTCCATTGTTATAATTTTTCTTCAATGGGAATTAATGTGTTGTGGCTTCTGATAGACACACTGCTCAAGCAAAGTAAAAGTATTTACATCTCAAAAGAAAAGGGGGGTTTTGGGCACATATTCTGTGGGCCATGGGCAATTTAGTGATTGTTCCTGTGAACATTATGGCCTAGGACATAAAAATCCCTGCTGTGGGCTCTGCTGACTGATGCAGTGTGTGTGAAAATGCAGCTATTGACAGACTTGTTTATTAAATCAGTGTTTTACCTGTTCATAAAGAGTGCCCAAATTTGTATTGATGTTAGATTCTACTAGCTAGTGGTGTTAAATCTGTGGAGGCAGATCTTTGTGCCAATCAAACTTGAAACCCTCTTCACTTCTGAAGGGCTAATTAGGTTCATTCTGGTAATATTGTTTATTTGCTCTGTCATTAAGTTGAGTTGACAGCAAGTTAACATTTTTAAGGCTGAATGGGCATGTCAGTCTTTGCTTCTAAAGGTGGAGAAGAGGAGAGGAAAAGATGGTGAAAAACCTTCTGATTATCCTTTTCAGGGACTTCTGCTTATAAACTAGGTGTCATAAGATTGTCATGAAGTGTCATAAAATTTCCTGTGTGCCAGCACCTTTTTTTTAGTGCTTTTAGTTTCAAGTGTCAAAGCTATGCCTGATGTGCTGTTCTCATAGTAGGCAGAGCCACACTTTTTTATTCCTAGTAAGAGCACAGATTGTGGAGCAGACATGGATGCTCCATTCCTGTTTTCACAGCAAAATTATTCATCCTTTAACTTTTTTTTTTTTTTTTTTGCCCCTAGGAAATATATCACTGTCGGAGGGAAATAAAATACAGCAATGATAAGATGTGGTATCTGGCAAAACTGGTAAGCAAAGAGTACTTTGTACTGTGATTGTTAGAATGCAAAATTTAATTGCTGTATTTGTCTTAACAGCCTCATTCAATCACAGTTTAATCAGCATCTTTATAACAGAGTCCTGGGGATGAGCATGGATCTGGGCAGGGAATGGCTGTAGTTTGGATTAGCTGTAAGATATTACATTGAAGAAATGGTAATTAAGGAAACTACAGTATTTTTGCTTTTATAATAGCAGTATAATTTAAGTAATGTCTTCTGCATAAGAGAAAGGAAATATTTGTTATTGCAGAAGTTAATTTTAACACTTTGACTGCAGATAAAAGGAATGTCCATTGATCAGGCTCTCGCTCAGTTGGAATTCAGTGACAAAAAGGGAGCAAAGGTGATCAAAGAGGTAAGTAGCAGTATTCTTTAACACTCCTGGTTTCCAGAAAACTTTAAAATCAATACCTGTCATCAGAAGTTTGGAGGTGTTTCTACTTCTGTGGGGTTTTATGTTTCAAGTAGGCCTGTTGGGAGCACATTGTAGCAACATATTTTTGTTGCAGTCATACAATGGTGTGACTTAGGAATATGTTGGGGTCACTTGTGCTGGCTGTTTGCATTTGTCATGATGAGAAATTCCATGTGGGTGTCCTCTCTAGCAGTGCTTGGTGTTAAGTTCATGTAAATGGTGCAGAATCCTGGTCACTGATGCTGCTACATCTGTGTGCTTTGGTTCTTAAACTGTGTGAGATGAAGGATATGATTAAGGAGAGGACTGAGTTCTGTAAAGGCACAAAAGCTTTGAATACACTGTAGTAGTTTGGATTCCCAAATTACTCATTTTCTTGGCTGAGGCATTGATTTCTGACATAATTATGGCAAAGAAATGTCCTGTATTAGCTGAAAATATCAAATGGACCAAGTTCATTTTGCCCACATCGGAATTTATTTCTAGTCTGTCTAATTACACAAAGGTCTGTGGATGGAAGGCTGACAAATGCTGGTGGAAATCATCTCCCAAAAAATGTAATAAAATTGTCCTGAGGCTTTTTCATTCTATGCAAGGAACATCCTTATGTAAAAGATGTTTGTCTTTTAACAGTTTTTATCTCTATAAAATACTTTTTCTCTAACTGACTTAAACTTTCAATTTCTTCCATGTTATCTAGAGATAAGAAATAGCATTGCTTAAATTCTTCCTCAGTATTTCCATTTCTTTTCCTTTTGTTACAGGTTCTGTTAGAAGCACAGGAAATGGCTGTAAGAAAGCACAATGTGGAATTCAAATCAAATTTACATATAGGTACATTTTTTAGTTTAGTACATTAGAAAAACGTCATCCTACTCTATCCTACCCTATGAAAATGTTTCATATTTAATAAGATTTTGATGCTTCAAATCAGCAGAAGTGAATAGAGGACAGTTTCTGCTAAACTTAGCTTCACCAAAATATGAAAGGCACATGTTTGCAGGATTTTTAAGATGGATGTATCCATCTGAGAGTGGAATTTCTGCTCCCTATTGAAGAGAAGCTCCTGAGAAGGAAGATGTTTGACATGAGTATGAAAGACTGGACAGCAAGAAGCAAACTGTTACTGCTCTTTAATGTTGCCAGTCAGAGATGCTGGGAGCTTTGTCTGTGGCTGGTACAATTAGATTTGCAGGATCAAAGTTAAACTTCCATCAGAAACAGTGTAAAAGTAAATGGATATTGACAGTAAACTTCTTAATAAAAAGACTTTGCTATAGATGATTGACAGGATAAGCTTGTAATAACTAAAGCATGTTTTAACAAAGAAAAATGTTATAGAAATGTTTACTTGTAGATGTTTTTAGGCCCAAGAAAAACATATTCATTTTGTTTAAAAGGGTGTAAATTTTACTAAATGACCTCATAAGCTTAACATCACCTGGACTGAAGAACAGATTTGATTAGAATTCTTTGGAGCCTTCCAGGCCTCTGCCACAAGAAGGCTGAGCTGTAGTGCAGGACTGGATGTGCAGATAATGAAAATACCTGTGATGAATGCAGTAAAGGGAGAAAGGAGGGAAAATTAAGTCTGTAAGACTTCACAGGAATTCATGAGACAAACTACTGAAAGGCAGTGAAATGAATACCACCTTCAGAAGAGCTGTATAATCTAGTAAGGGCTCAGTGTGATTTGTCCTTCACCACATATTTATCTTTGTGTGCCTGCTTTCTAAATTCACCTTTTTGGTGCTCCTGAAGAGCCTTAATGCAGCTCACGAGTTCCTCCGTAGCAGTGATCTGCTAAATGTAACAGAAGAAAGATGGAGGGGAGAATCCCGAGTAGAATTAACTTTCTAGAAGCAGCCATGAAAAATACACTGGCAAGACAGGTGTTTTATTGCAGCTGTAGCAGTTTGTTCTGAATAATCTTCTCTCCCCTCTGGTTTTTCCTTCAGCGGAGTCGCAGACGGGCAGAGGCCGCTACGTGAAGCGGATCCGGTGCCACGGCAAGGGCATGTTTGGGGTCATGAAAATCAGCAGGTGCCACTACTTTGTGAAGCTGGTGGAAGGTCCTCCTCCTCCCCCAGAGCCACCAAGGACTGGCTTTGACCAAGCAAAGGAATATGTGCAGCAGCTGCGAAACAGAACCCTTGTTCATACACTGTGACACACTTTTGTGGCTGTGTAGGTATCTCTGGTTGGGCAATGTAATTGTATAAAAGAATAATTAAAATCATGGTTTAGTTGTATCTCTGGTGCTGCTGGAGCTGGATGATGTGAGAACAGTCACAGGGTTTTTTCTTATTTGTCAAGCCGTGGGTGTGAAAAAAATCTTGGAGCAGCAGATGTTACCTTTTTCTGAGTTACTTGGACCACAGCATTCAAGCTCAACCCTGGACTGTCAAATCTAAAACACATGGTGCTGTCTCAAGATAAAAATTGTCTGTTATGTATGGTGGGCCTTTTATTGTAAAACTGCGTGCTTGACAGTCATGTTGCAAGATCAAGACTCAAGATAAAAATTGACATTCCTAAGTAGTTACAACATTGGAAAAAAACAAGTCACAGTGGACAAGACCAAGTAACAATAATGTTTCAGAATATTGGACATCAATTTTTTTTGTTTATCTGGGCTGTAACAGCCTTTGTTGTGCATCTTGGGCATTGTGTCTGGGAGTGGGAAATAAAAAAATCCTTGGACATTCAGGCTTTGGCAGTCAGTAGGTGGCAATGTTTAGTTTGTCAGAGAGGAAGTGGCGGTGAAAACTTCCAGCATGGTCAAACTCTGTTTGGGGTTTTGCCCATAGCATTAATAATCTGATATGGGCATGGAGAGTTCAGGCTGTTCTCTCTGGAAACTCAGTGTGGGTAACAGGCAAAATATGGAGAGAAGCTTGTTTTGGTGAAGAGTGAACTAATTCTGCATTGTCTGGAAACAAATTGCTTTTGTAACGTTGAGGAAAGTAAAACACTCCATGGATTTCATATGGAATGGCTTGTTGTGTATACAAATCAGGCTTTCAGCTCTCTGCAAACAACCCCATTTTTATCATTACTTCTTTGGGGAAAAAAAGACTGATACTGATAGGGGAGATCTCATTTCACTCAGTCAAATTTTCAAATCAAGATGTGGCCAGAGTTGATGAACATCAGCATAAAAAGTGAATGAGCAGCTATTTGTCCATGCAGATGTCAGATATTTAGGCCTTTCTTTTCTATTCTGGGAACATTAGTATAGGAAATATATTGCTTACCTCATTTGGGTCTTTTTACCACACCAGCTCATGGTAGCTTTTCTTACACGTGTTTACTTTAATCAGTACTTGGATGATGGCAAAGGGACAGTTCCTATAAGGAAACAAAATATTTTTATTGTCTTAAAAAAGGTTGGTACAGAGTGATTTCTTTTGGCTACCAAAGAAAGGGTCTCATGATGTTAAAGATTATTAGGGGATGGTGAAGTTACACAAGAAGCATGTTGGGAGCTCAGTACCATTAATGGGGGCCTATTTGCAGTCTGGTTTTCTGCAGTGAACTTTCAAACACGTTTCTTGCTGTAAAGCCACGATTTAGTAACTTGCCTGAAAAGTGTGTTCTGATAAAACTCTCTATCTCTGTAGTCCCTGATGTGTGTTTGAAGAACTGTTTGTGTTGTACTGTGATAAACAGCTGTGCTGGGCTCTGCCAGCTGCCCTTCAACTCTTCTGTCAGAGCAAATCTCGTACAAGTTGTAGCAAACTTGAATTGTTCATAACCTTTTTCAGCGATCTGGGAGAAGACTAAAGAATTGCAAAATAATCCAAGTTTAATAAGCACTCACATATATTACACTTAGACACATCTAAATATCTAAAACTTGGCTTCTAGGAATTTTATTCCAGTACCCATTTCTCCTGCCTGCTGTAGATTTTGCTTCAGATCTTTTCTGGAACCTCTAGAGAAGGCTGTGTCCTTAGAGATATCATTACTCTGGTTATGAATCGCCAACAAGGAGAGAAGTGAGAATGTGACTGATGTATTTTCCAGCTTCTTTATGATGTAGCAGATGCCCCTGAAACTCCTTTAAACAAACAGACCTGGGCTTTAAGAACTTTTCAGTTAAAAAGCAAGGTTGTTGCTTGTCACGCTTGTTTCTTCCTCAAGACAGTAAGTGGGGAAAATTCCTTTTGGCATGGTTTTAATATTCTTCTTTTCCTTAGTAGCATTTTCTGCTGTCTTAAATGTGCATAACCCAGAGTTGATCTTTATAGAGCTGGCTAAGGAAGCTCCACAGCTGTAACAGGAGTGATGGGGGATTCGGTGAGGTGAGGAACTGGCTTGGTCCCTGCCTTTTCCTGGTAGGATGGTAAGGATGTCTGGAGTGGTTTCTGTGGTAGGTGCATCAGAATGTTGGGAACCTGAACCTTTTCCAATTCACTAAGATCTAGAAATACACAGCTTTATACTGGCAAGTTCTAGATATAATTGTATATATAAAAATATTAGATGTTTGATTCTACTGTGCTTTCACAATTAGTAATTAGTACATCTCCACCTCAGGTATTTGATGCAGATTCACAAAATTCCATGCTAACTGCAACAAGCCTTTAGCAGAAGATAATTTATTATCTTCTTTAATTTATTAAAAGAGTGTCTGTAAATGACCTGTCACCAGAAGGGAGGGAGAGGCAGTGAGGCCTCTACTTGGTGCTGATTTCATGAGTTAACATCTGAGGGCACTGTAAACTCAGCACTGACATGTGAGTACAGAAACAGGAGAAGGAGCAAGTACATGTGAAGGTGTAGTGAGGCTTCAGGGAAATCTGAAGAGAGCAGAACTGTGAGCTCTGCTCAGCAATGTGAGATTTAATTGAAGAAAACTTGCAAACCTGATGTTGGGCTTGTTCATAAACATTTTGAAGTATCCAGTGAGAAAGCAGAAGTACTCTAGTCAGGCAGCCTGATACCTTTATGGATGTGTGTGGTTTGGGTTTTTTTCCTTTTTGAGACTCCTGGGCAGTTATTGATGAGGTGGTTCATCAAAGGTAGAGTAAGAAAGGCTCATGAATGTAGTTATAAAGTGATCATTGGCCTCTTTTAAAACATGGAAGATAAATGAGAGCATAAGAGAGTTGGTGACTGGACATTTGGGTACCACTGGTTCTGGCCAGGTCTGTGCTGGGAATTGCTGTGGTGAGGGGGCTTGCACTGGGGCTCAGCTGGTACCTGGGCACTGCCCAGGTGTGTTCTGCCCAGTGCTTCAGCTGAGCTGCTGTACCTGGTGTGAACTTGGCTCCACCAAGGTCGTGCAGTGCCAATCCTGTGATTCCCTGTTGGCACAAGCAGGAGCTGTGGGACACTGCCTTCTCCTCTGCACTGTGCTGTCACTTGGGAAATCCTTCAGTCACTGGAGTGAAGGAACAATAGGAATCACTGCTTTCTGCCAGTCCCCATGAATATCCACTGCTGGGATGCTGGAAAGTAATTTGCAGACAGAATTCTGCTTTGAATAGAAATAAGGTTTCTCCTAATGTCCTCAATGAACCACAGAAACAGAGTGTGACATTCCCCAGCTTATGAGCTACAAAGGCCCCTAGTTCAAGCTCTTCAAAGAACAAGCCTTTATTGCTGAATGACATCTATCCAGCAGCACTTCAGCCATGTAATTTAAAATAATTAAAAACTGAACAAAGTAAGAGACTGTAATGGCAGAAATAATGACACAAGTTGCTGTCTGCTGGAGCCTTATGTGGTGAAAATAAGGGGAAAGTTTCAGGAACTGACTTTTGGGTATTTAGATTGAAGTAAGGAGCGAGATGTCTCTTGGGAATAGTCAGTGAATGCATTTGTATTTACTCAGTAACATCAACACTCTCTGCTTGTTTCAAGGAAGTTGTACATTAGTGCAGAGGGCAGGCTGTCATTGAAGGGAATGAGCCAAGGAGAGCCTAACTTTACCTTGAGCAAATTAGACATTCACATCAAGAGTATTAGCTGAGGAAATTAACCTGAAAGTCTGTGTAATACACTAGAAAACAGAGACAAAACATGGGGCAGAGCATCTGAATGACTGCTTCATGTGTGGGTACTGCTTGTGTGTATTGCACAACAGTGCAGCCATCCAGCTTTGTGTGGTGAAGGACCTGTGGCACCCATGTTCCAGCTCTCAGGGCTTTTCTGTTTACACTAACGAGGACTCCTTTACTGCTAGGAAATTGTCTGTGTGGGTGAAAATTTTCTATCCTAATAGAAAAGTTACAAACCAGTTTTCTGGCTTCTGTTATTAATCAAACTCTAACGCCAGCCAAGAGTGGAGTAAAGGCATTTGTGCATGCTGTTGTGGGAAACTCCATCCATGTGTGCAGCTAATAAGCTGGGAAATGTGTCTACAACTCTCCTATTGATTATCACCTTCAGAACAAGACAAACATGGGTCCTTACTGTATGCTGCCCGTGTAAATTAAAACTTTATTTCAATGAAAGCAGAGTGAGATGCTCTGCACTGGGCCAGTAAGAGACTTGTTCAAAACCAGCTCCTCTGGATGCCCAATTCCTTGCCTTCTTTTTTTCCCCACTTAAGATTCCCAATAGTGCATTAAGATGAACTCAGTAGTTAGTAAATTTTCCCCTGTGTAGTTTAAAAGCTCAAGGTTATGGGCTAGAACAAGAAGTGTCATGCTATAAATCAGGTGTAATGGAACAGCTTGGGAGAGTGCACAGGAGTCCTTCCCCTCACACTGTGTGTGTCCAAAAACTCAGAAGGTAAAGCTGGCAAAAGCCCAGAAACCCCCCACAAATGGCTGATTAAATAATTAATAATAAGCCTTCTATTATTAAATAATTAATAATAAGCTGCTACCCTCTCTCTTGACAGGTGAATGAGGGAAGACAATTTTCATCTTCTAGATCAAGGTGTTTCTAGAGAAATTTTAGTGGGAAACAACCAGAACTGAGATGCCCTTAGAGGGGAAGGTGGATTCCAAAATCAGTGAAGGGAAGGGGCAAAATTATGTGAAATTTGGATTTACTTTGAGCTGACTGGAGTCAAGAGCAAGAATCAGAAGTCTGGTGCAGTTAGACCTCTCTTACCTACAAAAGTCAACGAAAATTTCTGAGATCAAGGCAATACCAACTGAACTGTTGGCTGAGTAGCCTGAAATGTCTGCGTTTATCTCTAGTATGTCACACTTCAAAGCAGAAATTCCCAGCTGTTCTCATCAAGTCCAAGGTGTTTCAAAGATACTCTTCATTTTTCTTTTGCTCTTATTATCTGTCTCTTTAGGGGGCCTCACTGCTTTTGTGGGGATGGATGCTTGGAAAGCAAATATTGTTCATCTTCTCCATCTGTTCTGATGCTGGATATGCCTGTCTTTTTGAAGGCTTTCAGAGTCTGTGCTGGGAATGCATTTCTCTTCCTAGTGTTGAGAGATTTGTATTTTTAATGGGTATTTGTTTTATCTATCACATGCTAGATTTATTCACTTGATAATCTCTCGGCAACGCAGGCAATCTTCTCATGTCCTGATCTAGTATGCAGGGATTTTATTCATTTAGCAGGTTGGCTTTGGGCTGAGATAGCCATGAGAGGTAGATCCTGCCTTGTGCTGTGTGCTCTCCACCCCCAGAGCAGCAGGGACTTGCTGGGGGCTGCAGCTGCTTTCAGGACTGTGCTCTTAGAAGCTTTCTTTACACCTGTAGTATATGAATAAGTTACTGTGTGGTTCATGTCTTTCCTTCCCAGACCATGCCCTGCTTTAATATGATTTCTTGCTGATAAATGAGGCTTCTTGATGGAATTTTTGCAATGACTGCCTGTGCTCAGTTAACCACTTTTGGGTATCTTAGGAGTTCTTTTTTACATCCGTCTGCTTTGATACAAAACAAAGGCATCTTTCCTTCTTCGAGTTGTGTTTTGTTAAAGTTAGTTGGAAAATGAGGTGGAAAAGCAAACAAAACTGCTTTAATGAAGTGATATTTCTGCCCCACTCCAGCACAGTCTTGGAGTAAACTCAATATGATTTTGCCTGAACATAAGATATAAACATTTCTTTCTATCTGCAGGGAAAAACAACAGGTCTTTTGTTTTCTGACACAGAAGCTTCCAACTTATTACTCACTTAAAAAAAACTCTGGGCAAACTTAATTCAGATCCTTTATCACACAGCATCCTATCTTCATTTTTTCAGAGATATTTTCAGATGTTATATTTGTTCCTGATAGCAATCGTGGGTTGCTAAATCCTAGGTTTCAGAAGGAGGCTGATAATATGGTTCTGATATGGTTCCTGGTAAAGCAGGGGAGTAGGGGTGATGACCCAGAGGTGCTTTATATACCCACAAGGTGAAAAGCAACAGCAGCCCCTGTGGTTGACAGTTCCTTGGCACAGCTGTGACTTTGGCAAGTCAACACCCCCATGGCACTGACAGCATAAACATTTTGTGGCAACTGTGCAAAGCAGGCAGCCAATTATTTTACTAATGATTTCTTCTCACTCCACTCCTCCTCCTTCATCTGCCCTACAGAGAAAAACTTTCTCCCCTGTACTTTGCCCTCACGGATAATGGCAATAATATTTTTTTCTTGTAAAAATGTGGTGCTAACACTGCAGTATCCTGTGCTCTGTGGGACTTGGCTGTGTGATTACAGTCCTCCTCTAAGTCCCCCATTTTCCAGACATTTCTTGATCCTGTCTGAGACTGTGGTAGCTCTAGCAGGATTAGTCTGAGAGTGTGCATCCCCAGTGACACCCCTCTGAGCTCCATCCTGCTGGTGCCAGATTTCCACCAGCCTCTGGGCTACCTGGGTTAAAGGGAGTGGAGGCATTCAGCAGTGAAAAGGTAACTTCAGATACTCACCTCCTCCATCGATTTTAAAAGGAGAGGGGTGCAGCTTCCCAATTGAAGACTATCCTCTGCCTCACCACTCTGGTCAGCTATGGAATCCAACACAGCACTTTCATCTAGAGACTGTGATGAAGTGGTTATTAAATGCAATAGAAATCATTCAGGCCCCTTTTAATCAAAAGTTTCACTCTTACCTCTCTGGCTTTCTATGTTTTTTGAAAAGAGCTCAGCAGAGACACAGGCCTAGAGAGGAAAATACTTCCCTGCTTTGTTGTTTTGAGGGGATGGGGCTTTCAAGCACACAAAACGTAGGTGTTGCCTCTAAAGCAAAAGTTTGTTATATTAAGATATATAAATCTTAATCTTGAGAGGCTGGGATCCCTCTCCTACCCAGCCTGGGCATTTGAGCAGTGATCCAAGTGCTTTAAACTGTGTGGAAATGTCATCTTTTGGGTGCTCATCAAACATTTAAGAAATAACCATTACTTTGCATATAACACATGCCAGAGAAAGAGTGTGAAAAAAATGTCAGCACCCTTCTATTAGCCAGCTCTTTTGAATAAAAACATAAAATATTAATTTAAATCAACTGAAAGGCATTAAAAACTTGATGTTCTCCTTGCCCCAGAAGTACTCTGCTGATAAGAAACAAATTAAAAATGCAGAGTTTTCAAATAGCAAAAATGCTGCATATTTTAAATGAAGTTGGTCTTTTTATGTATAGCATTTTGGAATAAAAAAATTATATTAAATGCACATAAAAATGATTACTGTAAATGGTGAAGACATCAAAGTTTGGCATCAAAGTTAAATGAAAGCGCTTGGAAGTCTGTTTGTTTGATCTGTACATAAAAAAGCTTAAAAAGGAGCCAGGGTGCTCTTACTCAGCTGGAACTGGGTAGCCAGTTCAACTTCCTCTGCATCCCAGAGATTCCCAAAGTAGGTTAGATCCAAACATGGTCAGTATTTTTGTTGGGATTTTTGTGTTTGCCCAGCATGCTTCTCTGCCAGTGCACCAGGGAAAATGAGTTGGCAGAAGACACAAAGTTACAGGCTCTTATAAAACACAGGGTGAATGAACCCCAGGACAATGAAATAAATGCCTCTTTCCTCTTCTTGGTTTTGGCATGAGAGTTACAAAAATGAGGGTGAAAGATGAATCCTTGACCTTGTTGAAGCCAAGATTCTTATTAACTATCCTGGTTGTGTTTCACCTCCCATTCCTGGGTTGGCAAGAAGCGTGAATTAGGAATATGGGTCAGAGATCTGTTAATTTATATCAGCTAAAGATCTGCCACAGAACTAAGCCACGCTAATGTTCAGTTCCTTTTTGTTGGCTTTTTAAAAAAACCCCAACAAACGTGAGATGTGAGATCTGTAGGAAAAAGTGGGACTTAGTGCCTTTCACTTAAGACCCCAGTGTTCTTTACAGTGATGAACTACAAGAGCCTGCATGGTGCAGAGGAATGCCTGAGCTCTGGGAGCTCTTTGGGTGTAGTGCAAATCTGAGACCTTTATCTACAGAGAGCCAAACTGCAGCTCATATAGTTTGAGAACAGCAAGTTGTAAGCAACTAGAAGCAAGACTTCAAAGAAAACCTCTTTGGTTCATGTGACTTTTGTTTAGCAGCCCAGACCTTTGGGATCAGCAGACTTTCAGCACTTAAGGGTGTGTGGCAGTCAGTAAAACTTGTTCTCAAAACCTCTACAAATTTACCCTTTTTCATTTGATTTCTAATCAGGGCCCTTGTGATCACAAACCTTTCACCAGTACCCTAAGCTGGAGCTGCCTGTGGCTCCGTGGTCCAAAGGAAGATGTTCAGCTTTGAAGAGCAGCTTGAAAGGCCATGTGTTACCTGACACAGGAGAACATGCTGCTCCTTCACCTGGCCTCTGTTTGTAGCCCTGAAGTTAAATGTGCATCCTCCTCAGGAGGCACATCCAAGCTTGTGCCTTTGGAGATGGAGACTTCAAGGCTTCTATAGGGGCTGCTGCATGAGGTCACTGCAGGGCAGCCAGTCAGGAAAGTCTTAGCAGAGGATTTGCCCTTCAAAAATTCAGCTACAGCCTCAGGGTGTGTGTGCCTCTGATTTACAAAGGTATTATTTTTCTCTGTTGAGAAAGTCAATATTTTCCTACCCCCATGTTCTCTTCCAGTCAAGAGTTCCACAACACATGTCCCCCAAAACAATGAATTATCTTGTTAAAGCAGGGTTTCTTTTTCATCCTGAAAATTTCCCCTGTCAAGAGCTAGAAGGAGAAACCTAAAGTCTCTGGATCACTTTCCATTTTCTTGCAGTGAGTGGGAGTGTGGGAAAGATGCTTTTTATGAAAATAGCTATTTCTTTAAGTGAGAGAAATAAAAAACCTCCCCTGGCACGAAAACACAGCCTGCATCCTCCCAGAGGGGCAGCAGCTGAGGTGGCAGGCTGCACTTTGGCACTGTGGTCTGCTCTTAGGGCGACACACTGATTTTTGTTTGGTGAGCCCAAATTTCACTGGAGCCCTGTGAGAGGGTGACTGGGTCAAGGATGAGTGGTCAGGATGTGGTCACCCCCCACTACCCCATGAAGCTGAGGCTGCTGGGCTTATCTTTTTGGAGGATGTCAGTCAGCCTTTCAACTTGCTTTCCTGGCTCTTTCAGGTGTTTTTATTGTAGCTGCCACTTAACAGCACCTGGTTTATTTTAGTTTTGTACAGTATTCTCAATTTCTTCCATTTAGTGCCAGGTTGAATTTCACAGGGACCTACAATGCATCCCAAGGGAGGGCTGAAGGAAGGAGGCTGCAGAAACGAGCAGTGTTGATAGCAAGCTCTCACTGCATGGCAAGCCAGTTTTCAGGGATGAAATTAGCTCAGAAATCCTCATGGTTTTGCCTTGTGGACAAGAGGAAAAACCAGGAGGACTCGGTGTTATCACCTCCATCTCCCTTGCCTTGGAGAGCTTCTCTGCAAGTGCAATAAATCTGTTTTCCTGTGAATGCAAGAGAGCTCTTGAAATAATCTCATTCCAATCCCTCTTGTTATATTTAATGGATTCCAGGCTGAGCTGGTTGCTATGTGTAGCTTTTTTACATACAAATTTGGGTTTGAACCCAGCTGAATATCCAGTCCAATTAAAAGCAAAGTCTTTGCTAAAACAGAGGCAAGGGGAACAGTGGGGAAGCCTTTCATGCAAATGAACGAAACAATGAAAACAGGAGGACTGAATGTTTGTTATTCATACATATTTTTACAGGTAATTATTGTGTTTCATTCCTAAAAACTGCCCACTTTAAAAAGAAGTGATTGTATTCTAATAAGTACTTGTTTATTAAACTTGCAGTGACTGAAGTTGAATATAAATTATTAAAATGTCTGTGAGGTGCAGGACTGTTTTTCTTTTGCCAGGTGTCTGTGAAAAATAAATAGGAGAACATGCAGCGAGAGAGGCAAAATGTAAGGCAAGAACTGGCCCTGGATCAGTGGTCCCAGTCCTGCTGGCCATGAGACAGGATCCCCAAAGTCTGCCAGCAAAGCCAGAGCTCTGTCACCTGCAGGACAGGGCTGGGGAAGGGTCTGCACTGCCCAAGGAAAGCAGCTGACAGTTTCCTGCTCTAATAGCCTTGTCTAAGGCTGAGGCATATATTTCTCTTGAGAAATAAGAGGAAATTTAGGAGGGAATGAGAATATCAGCAGCACAAGCGTAACAGCAGGTGTGTTGCAGCACATGACAAAGAAAGAGGGAAAAGGGGGTGGTCTGTGAGGACAAGTGGCATCTGTCTGTCTGTAAAAGGCACAGTGTAGCCCACAATTTCCAAGTACCAAGAGGATTTTGACAGGGAAGTAATAACAGAGCAAGGGAAGCCTGGAGAACTCGATAGATTTATTCTTGTAAGAGGTTAATGGCTTAGCCCTCAAAATGTACCAGAAAATGCAAGGAGGTTTATGTGATGACTTTGACACATTCTGGCAATAAATGCAATGAGAAGATGTTCCCTCCATTTGCCTTAAGCCTTTGACTTTACTCTGTCACTGTAGGAAACTCACTGTACATAAGAGAAAAGAGCAGATGTGAATTTCTGTTGCAAAATGTTTTTATTTAGCATAGTTTACTCCAGAAAGGAAGCTCTTGCCTTTGCCCTCGGTATCTCCTAGGCTTCCCAGCAGTGTCAGGAGATGTCAACCAGGTCTGACATTTGAGGACATGTGTGGAAGAAATTGGACTTTATAGAAAAGCAATGACAGAAGAGGGGAGATCCCATAAGTACCTGTAAAAGAAAAGCTGTGATGCCCTCCAGAAAAGAGACCTTGTTCTGGCCCGCTCCAGGAAAACTCCTACCTGGATTTCCCACCTTCCTAAAGAATGAATTCCATCAGTCACTTGACACAAGCCAGTAGAAACTCAAACTAAGTTTTTTCCTTTTTTGTGCTAATGTGGGTGAATTCAGGAGAACTGTGGAATGAAAATGTCCTGAACAGGTGATCCTCCTGATCTTGAACAGCACCTGTGCAACTGCAGGCTTTAATTTCCCAGTTCCTGGGAGTTTGCTGCGTGGTTGTACAGTTTTGTTCGAGAGAAAGGTAAGTCCAAAGATTCTTCTTTAAGCCCAACAACCTGCTGGGTGACAGAGCACAGGTACAGTCATATCCATACCTTTGATTGCTGGTTATTCATGAGGTGCTGCAGGCATCTGTGCCTTTTCAGCTGAGTTCCCTGCTGTGTAGTCCTGCTTCTGTCAGTCTCCCAGTAGAAAAACACTCCTTGGCCCAGTGATGTCTGCACTGCTGTTTTCTTCACGGTGCTCATATTCTAAGCATTTATAATTCAAAGGTCTTCAGAAAGAAGTGACGGTTTCTCTTCTACAAAATAAAGAGCATAATGACTTGTGTTAATTATTCCTTCTCGCTTACTCACTTACCAGGTCGTATATTACTCCAAGGCTTTTAGTGCCTTGGGCCAAAAAGGGTCATTACAACTCACAGCCTAATGCCCTGACTAAAAAAATGTAACTGAGAGAGAACAAGTCCTGAGTCCTCCACTGAGCTCTCTGGAGTCATTTATGGATGCCTTGGGAATTCTACAAAAGAACAGCTTGGAAAACAAACAGAATTGTTCAGTGTTGAGTATTGCTCTCGTGACATCTATGCTATTACAAAGATTTACAGCTGGAATAATTTGATCTGGGTTTTTCTCTTCCTCCCATCGACTCACATTTTGGAAGGCAGTCAGGCCCTGAGAGTTGGGTTTTGCATAATTGAAGCACCAGAACATATTAAGTGGAACAACTAATGGGGACGAATTTTTTTCCTTTCCTTCCAGACTGGGTTATCAATTATGAATTAGTGGCAATCTAAGATCAAAGGGGTTCCATTTTTGCAGCTGAATTTGAGGATTTTGGAACTGAACAGATGAAATGCAGCTAATGACTCATTTCAGGAAGGCTGAGACAGGAGATAACTGATGGGTGGAGTTAAGTGTTTGCTTTAATATGTTTCTGACCATGGCCATACATTCTTAAATATAAAACTGGACACTGAGATCAAGTTAATCATATGAAATGATGCTGTGAGTTCCTCTTGTGGGGTATGACAGACAGCAGTCTTATCTCTAGCATTTTTTCTTAATGTTGAATATGACCTAGTTACTGAGCCATGTAGAAACATGCTAAGGTTACCACGTATTTGTTACACAGAAGGCTGCTTCGCATCAGTACAAGTTCCATTACTGCTGAGAAAATACATCTCTCCAGCAAGAACAGTTCAACACATGCTTAAAACAAAAAAAATTTAAAGGGTTTTAAATATAAAGTGGCTACAACCCAATGGAGGGACATTGAAAAGAGCAGCCCAAGGCAGGGCTCAGCTATGTGTTCCCTGAGGTGCCAAACAATCAAGCAGTTTATGATTCGAGACAGTAGATGGTGAGACAAAGATCTTGAAGCCTTAAGGGGCAAACAATAATCTGCTGTGCTTTCTGCAAGGAAAGTGCAGGAGCACTGCACAAAGCAGGCAGGAGCATCAGGTGCCTTGGGTTTAAAAGTATTTTCTCCTTGAAATAATCTGCTCCTGAGTAAGTGACCGAGGTGGAAAGGGTTTGTGGTTAAGTGCTCAGAGCTTCTCCCCACAAAAGCTCAGAGCTGTTGGTGGGGGCTCTGGGGGTGTGGAGCTGCCCAGGTGAGGCTGTGGTCACCTGCTGGGACTGGCAGGAGGAAATATCACCCATGGAGCTTTCCTACAGCTTGAGAAGAGGGATTTCTTAACCTGGAGGTCTGTAGGCAGCAGGAAGGAGTTTCCCCAGGAGTCCTAGCTGTCCTAGCAAAAATGAGTTTTTACTGGTGCTATAAGTCTCAGAATTACTGAAGTAGAATTACTGGGGATTGTGAGACAGCCTGGATGAGAGGAGGGGTCTTGGGTGGGCTGTTGGGATGTGAAGCCTTTGTGGCTGCCCAGCAGCTCTGTTTGTTATAGCATTAGCTCTGGCTATCTGCTCTTGCTTCAAGAGCACAGCAGAAAAAGTCAATTATCTTGTGTGCTTTTATGTAAAAGATTTTCTTTGGTCTCAAAGTTATCATTTTTAATAGGATGTTAGATAAATTTCATGCTATGTATTACTTATTTTGTTTGGATAATGCCTTCTAAATAGGATTTTAGATAAATTTAATTTTAATTGTTTCTTATTTTGTTTGGATAATGCCTTGTAGTAGGACCTTTGAAATTAATGGGAATCTATTACTAA
This sequence comes from Vireo altiloquus, assembly GCA_013396875.1. NCBI lineage: Eukaryota > Metazoa > Chordata > Aves > Passeriformes > Vireonidae > Vireo > Vireo altiloquus. Next base: position 107,754 of record VZRF01000934.1, read on the forward strand.
ACTATAATGGAGCAATTATGAAAATAATGAATTTATTATCACAATTGCTGTTGGAATAAAAAGGAAGGAGATTCTAATGACCTGACTCACCTTTGTTGATGTATCAGAGAGAAAATGAGGCTGGGTGTACTAAATGTTATATTCAAACAGTTTAATGTTTGGAGAGAAACTTTGAGAACTTCACACTTGTGTGAAATGGGAAATGAATATTTATTTTGGAATAAAAACCATTTCTAACTGCTGAGGCCAAATGGACAAAACCTGCTTCAGCTTCCATTGAGAAATTGTTTCCTTTTTTTTCCTTTTGTCTTGAGGACTTAAAACACCTTTTTTGAAGATCTCTAATGAAAAAATGTTTTCCTCCTCTATAAATTTTGGTTTTTATTTGAGTTCTGATGTGGCGAAGGTGTGTTCTGATGCTCCGAGTTGCAGAAAACTTTATTGTTATCTGGCTGTGCCGATGAGCATCTGGAGATGAGAGTGTCTCCCTCTACAAACCAGCAAGGAATCTGTTTAAATCAGTGCATCAAGTGTTAATTTTTCTTTCTCTGGATCAGTGTCTGCATTTGTTCACCTTGTTCATGTCACTCTAAGTACTTCTCTACTTTCTGGTACTAATTTTATTCAGATATCTGCTGACTTAAAAGCCTTTGTCAGAGACAATAGAAGGCATGACCTGGGCATGGCCTTTTAGAAAATAAACCTAAACCAATTACTATAGGGAAAATACTCAGTTCTTGTTTAAAACTCTGAGCTAGATTTGGTGATGATCTCTCTCTTCAGACCACAGTGTAAAGCTTTTTTTCTCATAAGGATCTTCTTATGGCTGCAGAGCTATTGCTTAAGAAGGTACTGCTCTGTCCTCTTCTGTGGTTTTTGGGCTTTGATGCTCGATGGAGGCTCCCTGCACAGAGGGAGCCCTGTGGGCCTCTGTGCTGCTGTGCTTGCCCAGCCTGGGCTGGAGGCAGAGGGATGCTGTTCATTGTGGATCCTGATCCAGGGGCTGCCAGAGGTGAAAACATGTCCAAGCAAAGCTGTCGTGCTTGGTGGGCTGCAGGGCTGGGGGCTGGGCTGAGGTGTTAAACCACTTCCCTTATCTCTGCACGGCTCTGCATCCTCTGGCCTCTTCCCTGGTGCTACCAGGACAGCCAGAAGTTTCATTCCCTGGATTGTGCCAGCAAGGGGGACAAGAATCTCCTATCCCCTTTGTGTGCTGTTTGTTTTATTTGAAGTGTTGTTAACCTTTACTCAGTGCACTTATTTACTTCAGGTTTTAATAGTGTGATAAGGTCACCACAAATTTAGTGGGAGGCGTTTTAAGCACTTGCAGCAATAAATCACAGTGTGCATCTCCCTTGTGCAGTTTATCCAGAACCAGAGAAATCCAATTTGGTCCATAATATGAAGGCCAAGTAAAGCCAGGTATCATAGTGAGAAAGCTTTGACGTATGGCTCTGACAGAACCTGCACACTTCTCCTCTATAAATTAACAGCTATTTTGCAGAGCTGACAAGTAGCTGATATTCTTGGAACTGATCCTATTTGTGGCTTTTTTCCCCTCCCCTCTTCCATTCTAGTCTCTTGATCTTTCCCTTTAGAAAATCTAAAGAGTAGAAAAAGCAGTCTGTTCTCTAAAGTAGGCTTTAAAATGCTGGTGGTATGGACCCATGTCACAAATCTGGTGAACTTGCTGGTAGTGCAGGAAAACCCAAAACCTCAGGGACTTGTCTCTGCAGGAATATGTTCTTATCTATTCCTTTATACGTTGGATTTTTTTTTTTTTTTCTTCTTAGACAAGACAGCCTTTGCAGGTAGGATCAAACCAGCCTGCAGGTCATCCTAAGACCTGCAAAATCCTAGTGACCAGAAAGGGATAGCAGCAAGCTCTGTTCAAGAGCTGTAGATAAAACACAAGGGAATGTGGGGCCACTAAACTGCACTGGCCAGGAAAGGGGCTCCACAACCTGGCATGTGTATCCTGCTTTAATTCCTGTTAGTTTATGGCCCCTGCAGTACCCCAGGAGTCTGGCCAGTCGTCTGACCTTACCCTGCCTTTAGTCCAGCAAAATTGAAAGGGTGTTGGAGACAGCAGGGAAGAGGGGGAGGAAGGGATTAGCTGCCAGCAGTGGTGTTGGACTCCTGAACTCTCCAAATGACCCAAGAGGAGATTGATTTTGCCTGTAAAGCCCAGCAACCTCCAAGGTTTTAAGCTAACATTAAAAATTAAATGCCAGTTTCCATGTTATTAAAGGTGGGATAAAATTGCTGCATCTTACCACATTCGGAGCAAGGAAAAGATGGAGACTTTGTAGAGCTCAGCAACGCTGTTACTGTGAAGTGCAAAAGTGGTGTGAGGAGGAAGGATGACTGTCTCCTCGAGTTTCTCCTTCATCTGTGCAGCGAGAGAAGAAAAAACACTCTTTCTGAGTGAGAGACAGTGCTGTGATGTCTGCCAAACTTGCCAGGGAGCAGAGTCTGGCTGGGCTGTGTGCGCAGCACACCTGATGGATGCTCAAACACAGCCTCCGTAAAAGCAGGCAAGTCAGGTTTTGCCAGGCACTGCTGCCTCTCGCTCAGTGTCAAATGCTCCCTGCAAGAGCAGCTCCTTGAGTGATAGATTAAAAAGCAGAAAGAGTTCATCAAAATCCAGACACATCTCTTTTAGGTGAATAAAACCTTGTCACTTTGGGAAACTGCAGGGACTGGATGAATTTTTCCAGGGCCTGAGGGTGAGGCAATTTCCCTCTCACCACTATGGGTGTGTTTTGGATACACATAACCATTGCTGGTTCTGCCATTTTAATTTTAAGGCCTCGCCTGATGTTTTTCTGAAGAACTGCAGCTCCTGAAATTGTCTGATTTGTTTTGTTTTCAAAGGTACAAAACTCTTACCATCACCTGCATAGGTGGGTCACGAATATCTGACCTGTCTGCATCAGGCTGGGAGAAAATCCAAACCTTTTTTGTGATCAAACCCTAGGACTTTTAGCAACGTACACATATTTTTGGAGCAACGGGGCTGAGTATGGGTAATGCACAGGACCTATGTAACCTGATGGAAGTCCCTGTGACAGGACATGAAAGTGGTCAGTCTCTGTCATGAAATTCAGGGAATGGGGGCCAGAGGTTGGAATAACTTGGATGTGGCCTTGCTGCAACCTACTGGGGGTGGAAACCACAGCTGTCACTGGTAAAGAAGAGACTGGAGCCAGAGTCACTGGGAAAAGGGAAATTTGCCTTTAAAGGCACAAGGTCTGTGCCTCTGCTCAAGGCACTGGCCACAGTCACCACCATGCACTGAAAGCTGCAGCTCCAGAGCATTTTCCATGCCAAGCAGTCTCTCTCCAGGTCTTTAATGCCTAACCATTCTGATAATAATCTTTTAATTTTTTTCTTGACTAGCTAAGTCCATAACTTCTCTGCTCTAGTGAAAGTCTGCTTAATGCACAGCCACATTGTAAAGTCAAGCTGCAGTTCCAACGTGCCCAATCCTAAAGGAAGCATTTGTTCCAAAAAGATCCATTTCTCTGGAAATTTGCTTTGATTTGCAAAACAGAAAACATGTTCATTTCACTGTGCCATTCCTTTGACAGGTCACTATTTCACCCTTTTGGTGCAGTAAAAGTTTATTTTTAATAGGTTTATTGCTTTTTGGTCATTTGTTTCCAAAACCTTCACTTCAGTGCTGCAGCTCTGATCTGGAGTACAGAAAATTAATTCTTTTTACAGTAGTCTATTCCTCTCACAAGTCCTCATTTTAAGTGCAGCTCAACTGTATTACAAATAACAGTATGTAGTCCTAGAGGGACTACCAAGCCTCTAATTTAATATTGTACTGGAGGCCTTATAATGTCAGTGCTGCCGGATCGAGCTTTTCTCTTTTGAGCCCTCCTCTGTCCCAAGGGGAGTCAGGAGAGACCAGGCTGGCTGTCAGTGTGTGTGGATGCTGCTGGGTGTGTGTGTTCACTCTTCTGGCTTTGGATTTTTCAGGCTCTGAGCCTCGTTAATAGAAATGAACACCCAGAATGAAAGCTTATCTTAAGAATCTGAGTGTGAGGGGATTGAACTGATGACAGAATGTTTTTTTGCTTTTTCTTTTATACTCCTCTTACATACTCTTTTATACAGTTTTATGTATTCTTAGTGATTTTAGCCCACATACTTGTTACTTTCCAAGTCTGATAACTCAGCTGAGACCCACTGTGCTGTTAGGCCAAGAGACCAAACATCCTGGGAGCCCCAGACACCAAGGTCCTCTGCAGAACACATTTTTGTAAATTAAAGTAAGCCCATCCAGAGGGAAGATTCCTCAGAAGAGAGAATTCACTCAAACCTCTCATTTAGAAAAAAATAATAAATATACTAATTTTGCAAGGACTATAATTGTGTGTATTTCGGTGTGGTGGTGTGCATGCATTTTCAGGGCATTCCACCTGGACGAAGTGCTGTACCACAGGATCCTGAAATAAATACCGAGGTAAAAAATCCTTTGCCCTGTAAACAGTGTTTTGATTTTAAAGGGAAAAGCATCAGAACGAGGTGACTTTTAAAGGTCCCTCCCCACCCAAAACACTTTAGGTAATAAATAGGAAAGAACTATGTGTAAAAATAATCTATCACTGCCAGGGTTTCATGGTGAGAGCCTCTGCCATGAAGGCACCAAACCCCATGGAGATATCCTCAACTCCCTGTGCTGATGTGTGTGCAGTCCCTGGCAGATCACAGTGCCTCAGGAGAGGATACCTGAGTTCCCAAGGCCACCCTTGGGCGTGGTTCTGTGTGTGCTGTTTGCTTTCTGTCCACTCCTTCCTTCAGTGCTTTGAGAGAGTTTGAGGGATAAAACTTACAAATTGTGGTTTGGCCCCTGTAGAATGGATATTTAAATGGAACTATTAGTTTTGTAAGTTATGATAGAAAATGGTCCACATTTAGGAGCAGGGTTGAGGCCACCCAGAATCTCACAATACCACTAAAATCCACCATTTTCTTCATCTGTAGGACGATTCAGAACTCTGGAGAGCTTTTTCTTACCTCCTCACTTTTTGTAAAAATATTCCACCTTCACTTCTAAGCTTTCTCCTCCTCCTCTGGCTAATTCTCTCTGGGGAGGTTTCCTCCTCGCTGCTGACAGACGATGACCTAGATCTTGTGCATCTTTTCTGGAGAAAGCAGCTGAGCTGATGCTCCTTATTCTCCTTGCTGTTTAAAGCCGTGCATGGTTCAGCAGAGCTCAAACACTTTGCCCTTGAGAGCAAATCTCGAATTCCAAGATGCATCTTTACCACTGTGTTTCATGCTCTGCAGACTGAGGTGCCTGTCAGGATTTCCTGTGAGCTGTGGGGATGAGTTGATACTCTCCACCTCACTTCTGCCTGCTGACAGGGCACTTACCATGAAATGCTGACTGGCTCGATTTCATTTTGTTTGTGTCATGTTGGTATCTCAATCCCTGTGAAATCCCTGCTTCTTTTGCAGGACTGGATTCTGTGTGTGCTTACAGTGAGCAGTGGTTGGACTTGCAGGAAGAAGTGATCTGGGTAGCCAAGGTGGAGGGCAAGAAAAAAAAATTTTCCCTTTTCCACAGAGAATTTAAGGCAGAGTGTGGGGAGGAGCAGCCTTCCCTAGGGAGCTTGCTAGAAGCCCTAGCAATGACTTTGAGGCTGCTCTGGATGTTGGTGGCAGCACAAGAAGCACATGTGGTGCTCCTGGGTGGAGGCCTGTGACTCTTCCCTTAGCTGGGGATGAGTGGAAAATGGGATTTAATTGTCTGAACAGCACAGGTTACTTTGAAACAACTGTTTATTGTCATTTACTCTGGTGCTATTTCTGCTATTGTCACCACTCAAGTCCCCAGACTTTTGACGTGGGATGAGAACCTTTGTGTGGGGCTGGCAGGGTCCAGTGGGAGCACATGGAGCTGGAGATGATGCCTGGTGAAAGAGGGAAAGGGCATGATTTCAGGATGTCATTTATAAATATGCTTCTAATTGTTACCTTGCTTTGAAAGACTTTGTGCAAGTGTGGACATATGGACTCCCTCAGCATTCAGTTGTTTTCAAGAGGCATATTTTGAGTGGGTGAGTGTTTGATAGGATGGAAATAAGGAAACCAGAATTTTCCCAAATGGTGAATCACTTCTGGTTCTCCCATTAACAGCAGGTCCCCCTCTCAAGGTGACTTTATTAATTGGGCCCTTTATCATCTCTTGTGCCACAGAGGAAAGTGAAAAGATATCAGCAACTCTGTGTGGCCCTGCAGACAGCTACCGTCTGCAAAATCAAGCACTTTCTATCAAAAACTAATTAAATTAGCCCAGGTTCCATAAGTAACACAAGTGGATCTCCCTGGCACCTCCCGAGAGAAACATGCTCTAAGTCAAATGCAGCCAGAGACCATATTTGGAAATGAAACAATTATTAGTTTAATTCAGTCATCAAATTAATTTGACAGAAGCAGGAAATGCCAGTCACTGGAGGAGGTGGCAGCAGAGTGTGGCTCCCAGCCTGCTTGGGGCTCCAACAGGACTGATGGATGCAGCAAGAGATGCATCCAGACACACTGACCACAGTGTCTGACCACTGCTGGTGTCCAGACCGCCCTGAGCCAGGAGCAGCCCATTAGTCTGCTCTCTCCTTGCTTTCCTAGATGGAGTTTTTATTTTCCACAATAGCACTGAAGATACAGGACCAAGGGGTGGCTCCCTTGGCTGCCACAGCTACTGAATCCCATGAGCTGCAGGGAGCACAGAGTGGTTAAGACCAGGAAGGGGCCAAGGCTCCTCTTTGTGCATCAGGCACTGAAGAGAAGCAGTCATGACACCTGAATTAGAGCCTGGTAGGACTGTAGTCAAACTACATCCTGAGAATTGCCATGAAGAGCAGTAAGTGGCTTGTCACATGCAGTTTGCTGGTTTGCTCATCCCCTGCCCTGGGGACGACTGTGTGCACAAGGATTTGTTTGCAGCAGTAGGATTTTTCCCAATAACTGTGCACCTTCCTGCCTGCTGGAGAAAGCGAGCTGAGCTGTGGAGATAGTTCCAGCAGAGGGTGTGATAAAGGTTCTTTAATCAGACAGTCTTTGGAAACTCTTTGATAGAGACAGGAAAACATGGATGCAAAACTTTTCCTCTTTTTTTTTTCTTGACTTGTTCTCCATCATTCTTTTATAGGAACCAGGGTTTAGTATTTCCATTTCTGTGTCCATCAACTGTACTGCTTTCCTGAGAGGATGTCTTTTCCAGGCTCTTTGGGAGTGCTTGTTTTTCCTTGCATCAGTGGATATGCTTGTTCCATCTATACTCAGCTTGTCCTAAAGTTGATTGATTTCTTGAGTTCCTTTACCTGCTGATGGGCTGTCTCTATTTGATGCCTAAATTTTTCACAGTTGCTTTCCAAAAGGTATTCTGTTTTCTGCCCCAGCACATTTTAGCATTGGTATTAGATTCAAGTACCAGTTATATTCTATTTTCATCTATTTCCAGTGTTGATTTTTTTTTTCCCCCACACAAATAATTACCTTGACTGATCTTCACTCTCCTTGTATTTACACTTCTATGCAAGTTTCTCTGTATGGTTTGACTGGTGGGTTAACTGCTTGAAATGTGACATTAGAGAGTTGAGTTTCTTTTTGCTGGTACAAGTGGATACTTCAGGCAAAGTGACTTGAGATCTTGGGTTAATCGACGAAAATAAACTTCTTATTGTGAATTTTTTTAATTGTTAAAGAAACCCAGCATTATTGGCTTTTCTTTGTTGTTTCATGCCTTAAAGAAAGTCCTAGACCCAGGCATGTAGTCAGTTGTGATACCTTAGTGTGTTCGAAACTCGGAGCTGGTAACCTTTCTGGTCCAGCACCTTGATCCAGACTTTAAGTGAAATAAGACAGGAGGGAGCCCTTGGAGGTAAAAACTGAGTGCTCTTTGTGGGGAGTTTGGCCATCCACATGATTACTGTTAATTGTAATGATGGTTGGGAATCTACATTCACATGCATCAGGTTGCACAATTACCCCTTTGGTGCCATTAGAGCATCTCTTGAGGTTCCTTCTTCAGTTTTTACCATTAGCCAGAGCACCTGCTTCCCCTCCAGAGTCCCCCATGGGATCCACTTCATCACTCTCCTCTAACAGTTCTCATTATCTGGGATATTTCATCAGTATTTACCTCAAGGGGAGATCTAAATAACGTTGCCAAGGCACAGCAGCAAAAACTGGAAGGGACAATGTAAAGCTGGCACCCAACACACTGAGCAATGCCCTGTCAAGTCCCCTCTCACCCTTCCCACGGGTCAGACTCAGCGTGACCATCACAGTCAGATCCCCTGTTCCACAGGGATGGGCTCAATCCAGAGCTTGGACCTCGAGCACCATCCATTTTAGCATTTGAGTTCCTGATCTACAGGAAACTGTGGCAGTGGGAAGGGGCTTTGGCCTGGAGATCCCAAAATCTTCCTTCTGGCCTTGGTCTGCTTTACAGCACCGGGGCTGAGCCATCCCTGGTGCAGTCTGCAAATCCTGTTGGTGACACTTCACGGAGGGATCTGACCCCAGCTGCAGTTTCCCTGCCCACTTAAGCGTGTTTATTTAGCTTTGCCAAAAAAGGTGGTGTATGAAAATTGCTTTTATTACCAGAAAAAGAAGTTTGCAATAAAACCTGTCTCCTTGGGTGCACTAATTCTATTTTACAAAGAAAGAACATATTGTTTTAATTAATCATATGAAAGCAAAATTAACATGATTATGTGAAAGGTGCTGTAAATCATTCTGATCCACATCATTGAACAAAGAGCACTTAGTTATTCCAGAGTTGTTAAAGATTTTATCTACCCAAGTGAAAATTCAATTAGCACAAACCAGTCTCATATAAAACTAAGGATTCTGACTGCAGGAAAAACTTTGTGTGTGAATACTACCTTGTGCCAGTTTGATAGATTACTGTAATTAACTGTATCCCACGCAAGCTAAACAAAATTTACAGAAATGTTGTTGTACAAAAGGAATATCTTCTCTCTCGTTCTTGGCTAGAAATTTGAATAGTCTCCATAATATTGTTCTGGTGATCCTAATCCGTGCTAAAGTAAAAAAAAAACCAACTGCTTCCAACAAATGTAGAGGGCTCTGACACTCAGTTTGAGGTTTTTTCCCCCTTCCTGCTGCATCAGAAAGAGGCACTGCATTTAAGATGTCTCAACTTAAATTCAATTAGTTAACCCAAGATGTTTCAATTAAGCAACTTGAATTCAATTAGTTAACCCAAGACATTAGTAGAGAGAGACAAACTAAGAAAGAAATGAGACTGCTTAGAAAAAGAGCTGTATTCCCATTCCTGGCCTTCCTGGGAGGCTGGCAGAGTGCTGGAGGAACAGAAATGGAGGGCATGGCAAGTTATGCCAGAATGCATCATCCTCGTGTAAAAATAGCTGTACAAATAAACATGTTTGTTCTTGGACGTGTCTTTCCTCACCTGTTAATTGCATTTGTCAGGCTTTGGCTGAATTCTCCTCCTACAAGGAAGAGCTGTGTGTGCAGGGTCAGGCTCCTTGCTGGCCCATGTGTGCAGTGGCATATTGATACAGCTCTTGGGCTGAGGGTGGTTTTGGTGTCACTGTCACCCTGTGATGCTCTTGGTTTGTCTTGCAAAACACTTTATTAAGCAAACAGTAGAGGCCTGTTCCAGTGAGAACAGTCAGGCAGAGAGGAACTGGCAGTTCTGTATTCCAGGGAGAGTTTTATGACTTCTGTGGAGCTGGGGTTAAGCAGAATGTGCCCTGTCCCTTTTCCAGGCATAACTGTATTTGGGGAAGATTATCATTATTATCCCCAAGGATTTGTACAATAGTCTCCTGTGGACTGGACCATGTGTACTGAGGGAGGCAGCCCTTTAGGGTCTTGAGTGTAACTACTACATGTTGAAAATGTGGTGGTTCAAGATACAACCTGGTAGTCTCTGGTGTCTGTCCTTTGTCTCATCTTGGGCTGTATTTCCTGTGGAGAAATGGGAGAAAACATGATAAAATTGTTCAATCTGAAGGAAAAAAGGGAGAATAAAAATCCACTTCTCTTTGGATGCTTAGGTGTAAAATGTGACCAGTCTCTTGTGTCAGTTGTTTCCTCTATTGGATTTTTGTGTAGTTTGAGCTTCCTTCCAAATTTAAATAAATTTTCCCAGTTTGGGTCTGAAGATGGCTCTGTTCGCCAGAAGTGGCACATATTGGGGGTCTTGGCCCTTGCAGCAATACCACACCAGACTCACTTATGGGGGCTCTCTGGCTTTTTGGACTGAAAACAAAACAAAAAGGAAGGTAAGTAAGTCTTGAATTGTAAAATGGGCTAGTGCATGTCCCTGGACTCTCCACCCTGCAACTAAACCTTGTGGCAGATCTTGGCATGTTTGATAATCAAAAGAGTGCCTGGATAAGATCTCTGTGTGCCCTACCCATTGCACTGATCGTCCCTCTTTGATTCAGAGGGGGGGGAAAAAAATCCTTACAAATTGCGGAATTGCTGGCAGTGCTTTCTGCAGCACCTGAAAGTGTCTTGGACACCTCCCAAACATGTAATGGCCTGGTCTGATTCTACTTCTCTTACAGCTCAAGCACTGGAAGTCCTGGGGTCAGATCCTCAGCTGGAATAAATGAGGATTGCTCTGATTGCAGTCAAAGATCTCTGCCAGGAGACAGCAGTGGAGGGGCTGCCTTATTTTTATTTTTTTTAAGGGAAAAAATGGGCAAATGGAACTGGTAGCAAAGAGAATACAAATGTCTGTAGATATTGGCAAGGTAAGTAAAAGGATGGCAGGGGAGAGTGAGGGGGAGAAGATGGGAGCAAAGACTTTGAAGCAGCTGTCATAAAATCATAAAACCGTTTAGGTTGGAAAAGACCTTTAAGATCAAGTCCAACCTTGCTGTCACTGCAGTTTAGATTGCTTAAGTGAAAACATTTACCTGCAGCACAAGTGAAAGGTCTGTCTGTATGGCTAAAGTCATGTTTGAGCTTGTTCCCACAGAGGTGAAGAGGCAGGGAATTCCTTTTTCTACTTAAGAAAGTGGAAAAAAGCCCGAAAGTATAAATCCCAAAAATGAGCATCCCTCTGTGCTAGTGAGGGCATCACTGGGGTGTGACTGCTACTCCCTCTGTACAACTCCCCCATCCCACAGCAGCTCTGCATCTCTTTCCAGAACAAATCCCTCTTTCTCAGCATTTTGCCTTCCCTGCCAGTTTCATTTCAATACAGTTGGATTTCAGGCTTCCTCCTCTTAATCCCCACTTATTTCTTTAAACAGAAATGGTCAACCATTTTGGGGCAAGGTGGATTAGTGGAAGCGTTGGCAGAGAGCAATCTCTGAGTGGGAAAACCCTCAGCGTGTTTCCTCCAGTGCCAGATTAGCTCAGCTGGCTCCTGCTGAGTGAGGAAATGGGTCATTGCTAATGTTGTTTAATTTTGCTTTTCTGAGATGGGCTGTGGCTGCCTTAGCTCTGGGTAGCTTGGCTCTATTTCATTTGCCACTCACAAACCTCTGTGCCTTTCAACAGCAGGACGGCAATGGTGACACTTTTACGAGCTAAAGTGGGTCAGCTCTGGGGTTTTTTGCCCTCCCCAAATTTTGCACTGGTTTAAAGTCAATCATTCATTGAGTAATTTCTTCATTCTTTCCTTTTTTGGCCCCCTTACACTTTCTTGATCTGTTTGCTGACCGAACAGTAACTCATAATATTACAGCTGTCAGCTTGTGGAGTTTATTTGCCTAGTCACTCTTTGTTTTGCAAAATTAATTAGATAAGGATAGATTTAAGTGACTGTGGAAGTTGGCGATGAAACATTACGTTCTCATTAGCTGGAATAATTCAGTTGCTCTGCTGTAATCTGCAGAATCTCCACAGGCTCAACAAGATGGATGTGAGTGAGAGGAGGGGAAGTTTTGCAGTGACCTTTTGCCAGGGGGTGGTGATGGGATGGTTCCTTGCAATGAATATCCCTCCTTTGGAAAGGGCATCCTTCCTGGTCAGAGCCACAGAGCATGACCAGGAGGCTGCTCCTGTTTCTCAGGAGCAGAGTCAGCACTTCTGGTGCATCTCTGAGGCACTTGGCTGTCCTCCCCTTCCCACTGCTAAAGGCTTCCCTTTCCCACCCTGTCACTGTAGATTTCTCACTTGGAAAGGCAAAAATTATTTCTTCTTTTACAAATAGAGAAGAATAGAGAGGAAAGGAAAGAGACAGAGACCAAGGCAGAGAGAAATCTGTGTAGCAAGTGGGATGGAGTCTTGTTTTTGGGCTGGTGTGTCCAAGCATGCGTGATTTGAGCACTTTGAGTTGCTTTCTGTCATCACAAATGCTACCATGATAAAAAATAAGGCTTTCTATTGGGATGAATAAAGAGCCAAATTTTATATCAGAGTAAAATAGGATGTCGATGTTGTCCTAGACTTAATAGCCTAATAAAGTAGATTTTTGGGAACCCCATTTTGAGAATTCATGCTTCCTTGTGCAAATGGCTTTCCTGGAGGCTAAATGGAAATCTTCCATGTGGTAGGATGAAGCTCTGCTCCTGCAGAGGGGATGAGCTGTCAGGAATGTTGAGCTGCAGCCTGGGAGCAGAAATGTGACGGAATTCCTAGGAGACAAACAGCTGGAGCTGCACTGACATACTGCTAGGGGCACGGATCTGGGGCTGGATGAGTCCCTTCTATAAATAATTGCTGAGGAATGCAGCACTCGGGATGCAAAGGACAGAAAACAATGCCAAGGACAAAAATGCACAACTAGGGAATACTCTGAGAGACTGGAATGAATCACAGAGTGAAAAACAAAGTAGACCAGGGGAAGGTTCTGGGGTTATAGCGAATAATGATGCACCTCTGCTGTAAAGAGCCTCGAATGAAAGGCACTTGGTGAAAGTGCTTTATAAGCTGTACACTGGATTGAATTCCCACTGAGGCCAATGGAATTGCTCCCATTTATTTTTTTTAATGAGTTGATTTGGGCCTCAATGGCCATGTTTTGATCCCCTGTGCTTTGTGGATGTTTTCTTACTCTACTGGACAAATATATCAGTTGGTTTCAGCTGGACAGTTTGAGCACCAAGACTGTGTTAATTGTGAGTTAGGTTATTCCTGCTGTTGTTTAGGACCATGAGCTGTCATGGGATCAAGAACATCTTTGCCTACCAGAGCTTTAAAAAGCGTTTCTGCTCCAGACACAGATAATGTTCTGGTGCTGTAGCACCATAAGGAAAGATGGAAAGCTAGAAAACAGAACTTATTTGCAACTGTGGGGAGACCTTGGCAGATTTTTTTTAGCTGAGAAATAAAGACTGGTGGTGGGAGCTTGTCAAATCAAGGCTCCCTAACCTTTTTCTTCAAACCAGTGTAAGAAATACGCCTGGATTATATGCATGACCTAAGTAAAATTAATTCTTTAATCTGTTAATTATACCAAGCAATTAGCTTGTCAGATATTTGTAGCTGACTCAAAAATATTTGTATTTTTTAGACTTGAAATGGAAAAGACCATTATGCCCTTATGTCTTTAAAACTGCCAGACATTCAGCTGACAGCAGCAGGAATCTGAGGAGCTGAATGCCCTTAGTGGAGGGCACACAGGGGTCAGGTTCAGATCCCCATCTCCAAAGCTCTGCTGGTCCTTTAACTCTTGCAATATTCTCCCCCAGACCTTCTGGTTAGGGTAGTGCCAGGACACTGGCACCTCTTTGCTTTTTCCTTCTTTCCTTCTAAATTTCTAACCCTACCTATCCTCTGTTTGTTTTAAAGTTGACTATGACCATGTACCACATAATTGCAGATCTGAGTGTAAAGCAGGAAAGGCACCTGGGGCTTGAGTTTTATTGTCAATAAATCATCAGGAGACTCTCGGAGCTGCAGCAGGGTGAGGTATACCTGTGGGCCAAAAGGGGTAGGATGCTGTAAGTGCAGTGAAGCAGGACAGTGGAGAAAAAAGAACTAATTAATGCTTATTGAATAAAACTATTCTGCTCTTTATCTGTGGGAATAGGATTTAGGAAGAAATAGATTTAGAAGAGGCTCGAGCAAGCTGATTCAGTGACATGGAATTTGGTGTAGCACTGAGGCCAGTGTTGTTTGCAGAAGCAGACACCAAGGTCGTGTCTTTGAACTACACATGTTTTTGATGGGAATAAAAATGAAAGACATTCGTGGTGTCTTTGAACTGGTATCAAAAATAAGAACTGGAGGTCACAAAGTGACAGTGAAGAAATGGATGCACCTGAAATATTCTTGACAAAAATTTCTTTAGCTGGGTAGGGCTTGGTACTGCACAAGAATTCGGTGGTGTAAAAATACCCTGCAAGGAAAGGCTCAAAGGGAGTAGAATGGGTCTGCTTTGGGAAAACAGTGCTGCAGCCTGTAAATCAAATTATTTGGAGTGATGGCTGGGCCAGTGCCTCAAAGGTCTGCTGTGGAGAGCAGCAACCAGGCACCAAAAGAGGACCTGGGTCCAGAAAGGTACCTGCCCACCCTTGGCAGGGGACAGATGTTCCTCTCCCCTGCAGCTGGTTCAGTAAAAAGGGCTGGTGAGTGGGTGGGTGAGGTGAGAGAGGCAACAGGAGTTACTCAATAAGTTTAGTTTCTATTTTCCCCCAGCTCTTTTGCAGCTTTTCCTGGAGGTTTTGCTTTGGGTCCCTGCAGTACAGCTGCTGTGGGGTACAGCAGCATCCCTCTGTGCTGTGACACGATGGGCATGTCCAGCTGCCTGGGGAGGGACAAGAGTTCCCAGCACAGACCGTGCTGCTGGCAGGGCTCCTTCCCAGGTGGTTTCTTATATATTGGTGAATGTTCCATGCCTGCAGCAGTGGAGGTGGTGTTCAGAGTCTCTCTGAGACAAAGGCAACACAAGGAGGGTGTTTGAGCTAGGGAAGGCTGAGACATGTGTCTTGAAACAGATTATGACAGTCGAGTGTCTAAAATGTCCCCCAGTTTTTTCCTTATGGGCAGTACATGGCTGCAACAGGACCCTGCTGAGACCCCTGACTCACCTCTCCAGCTCTTCCATGTGTTACAACTCAGCTGAAGCAGAGCCCATTGGAACTCAGCTGAGCTTAAGGTCAAGTTTGCCTTGACTGCATCTCTTTTGTTGCTTTATTCCCACTTACTGACCTTCCCTGTGATATCTTCCTCCTGTCTGTGTTTGTGTCAACCTTATCCATCCATCCAAAGAGGAGTGTCCTTAGGAAGGGCTGTCATTCCTGGAGATTGACAAGAGAAAGGGCATTTGTCCTTTTATCTATCAGTGTGATAAGCAAATCCAGTGCCAGTCATTTGCATGCAGGGAGGATGGTTTCATTAAGAATTTCATTAAGATGGTAATGTTTAATGTTTCCTGGAAAAAATGAGTTTTTAGGTTGTTCAATTATATAATTAAAGTCAGAGAATTAGGGAAGATTGCAAGCTGCTTGCATAATGTGGGCAAGTTTAATGGTAGAACTTGTAAATAAGTTCAAAGGAAATGAGCTTTCTTTATGTTACTTGCCTTGAATGGAGTTTGTCCCCTGCAAGGGTGAGGGATGCGAAGAAGGGCAGATGGGAACTTGACTCTGAGAGAGGAATGTCTTAACAGACAGATGTCAGTTTTCTTTTGGGTTTGAGCAACAGGAGATAGGTGACCTGGTAAAATGCAGAAAGTGCTGCCAGGCTGCTCTGTGAGCTGTGCCAATGCTGGGATTTCTGAGCACTCCCACTTTATTTAGCACAGCATTGGGTTCCGATGGCTTTGGCCTGGTGTTTTGCAAGGCTGTTTTATCCCCTGTGCTGTTCTATCTCTGTCCCTGCACGAGTGGGGCTGAGATGCTGCACACAGGTTGTGCTGGAACTGGCTGCCTGCCCCGTGTGGGGCTTCCCAGAGCACGAGAGGATCTGACCTGGATTTGTGTCCAATTGGCTCATGAGACTCCCTGACCTGTCCTGCACCAAAACCACTGACCTGTAGGGGATCTCCCAGGGAGCTGCTGTGCTCCTGCCTGCTGAGGTTACCAGCTGCACATAGTTATTCCAGGAGATCTCCAAATCTTTTCAAAGCATCCCTCAAATGTCAGTCCAGAAAAGTGACTTATAAAGGAAATTTATTAGGGAGAATTCCCAGCAGAAGCTCAAGCAGTATAACACCTTAAAAAGAAAATTGTGACCTGGCAGTGCTGCAACAGTGTCATGTATTATATGTCTCTCCTTTAGTACTTTATATGGCTTATTTTAAGGAAATGACTGTTTTGGATGCACCATTATTCTTTATAAGGAAGATCTATATTTGAGTGATTTGAGAATGACAACTGTTTCCTCCTTGCTTAATTTTCCTGTTTATCACAGTGTTCCAGTTCATTTCATTGCAGGCTTTTATTTTTTTTAATTTGTGACTTTTGAATGCTGTCCAGCATATTAATATTTCATATGGAAAATAATTTATATTAACTTATCAAGTACTCTTTTTCTCATTCAGCTTACGAAATAGCCACAAAAAATTCCTTTACTTTCTTAAATCCCATAATTTTTTCCCCTAGTCAATATATCTTTTGCAACCATTCCTTGGGTTGTGACATGGTTTAGATCATTTCTTTTGGGGCATGTGGTGATGTTGTATTTTTGGACATCAGATCAGGCTGTTTATTTTCCAGTGCTAATAATCTGGTCTTGGTGGCAGAGTCCCTTTAGCCCCCTGAGTAAGCTTTTGCCTCAATATCTGTTGCATGTTCTTGCAGATGAACACTTTTGATTTTTTTTTTTTTCTTTACCCCCAACCTCTGTGCGTTCAGCAAATCTTCTCAGCACATCGACAAGCATGATGCATAGGTCTTTCATTATTATTTATCTGCAATGCTTTCTGAATCAATGAATCACATATTTGCCTTCTGCCTGATAAATACTTGGCTGCAGGGAGAAGTGTACCCACCCGGTCATTAGTAGTCAAAGAATGGTGCGTCCTAGGAGAATACTGCTGGGTCAATAAAATTGTGTCTAGGCATTATGCTGGACAAAAGGGGATTACTGGGTTATTGAATGGGAGGTGAGTGATTATTGATTGAAGTATTTGTGTTTTGAAATAGCTCTGAATAAAAACATACCAGGAGTGTTGTCACATGCCAAACTTCTGGTTTTCCTCCGTGCTAATGGAAGGAGTCCTTTTGTGCTGCTCATTAATAGTGATGTGCTCAGTTGTGGAGCCTGCCTTGTGCAGCGTTTCAGACTTGATTTGTGGTTCTGAGTTGCTGCCAGTGAAACTGTGAATATTGGGGCTTGCAAGGTCCAAAATTCACCGTGTGGATTTGCCCCTGACCCGTGGGTCCAGGCAGGGCCAGCCCTTGCCCCACGGCTCAGTCTGGCAATCACAGAGCAGTCTGGAGCAACTCTCTTCTTCAGCACTACTCTCCGTTTAACATTTCCATATTTCCTGTCATCAGAGCATTGAGAAGAGTGGGAATGTATTTTGCTTCCCAAATTCCCCAGAGGGATCGGATTTCTTACTGCAAAGTAGTTAAGAATGCTGCATAGATGAGGAAGATTGATGAGCAGTAAGTAAAATATTTAAAGACGTGTGTAAGACAAGCTTTGCATGGTATCCATTTATCATCTTGAGTAGATTTCATCTCCAAGCTGAGTTCAGACTTTTAAAGGAGAAAACGAGAGCCTCTGCTCTTGGAACTGCAGCTTTAGAGAACTTCAAGGAGCAGCAGCGCCTGCAAAACAAGTCTATCTGTGGATCTTTATTAAACTGTTACTTGCTCCACATTTATTGCTGCAGAGGCTTGGTTGCTGCTGATGGCAAGAGGGACACAATCAGACACTTCAACAGTGTAATTACTCTGGTGTGGAGGCAACAAAGTTGTTCCAAGGTCATGTTGTCACATCAGAGCAGGCTGTTTCCTGCATCTCATTTTTATGCCCACACACAAAGAGACACTTTTCTGGCTGATATTTATAGAGAAGACCTACAGTCATTTTAATTATGCACAACATACTGATGCCTGCTTCAGTGATCATAATTGCAGCTCTGACCTGTTTTATTTTGTGATTTAGATGCTTTCTCTTAAGCATTGCTGTGGGGTATGATTTACAGCAGCAGGTACTGGAAGCGAGGAGACAGCCATTGATAACCCAGCTCTGGCTGGTGGAGGCTGAGATGGGCTGTGGGCTGCCACTGAAGGGCTCCTCCATGTTCTTGAGCCATGTCTTGCCATGTCTCAAACTCCTGGGAGGGAAGAGACCAGGTGTTTGAAACCAGACCTGTCCCATTCTGCCCAGATAACCTGTTTGTTCATCCCCTCTTTTTTTTTTTTTTCCCCCTCTTAGCACTTTCCAGCACGGAAAGTTCACAGCCAAAACCTTCACATTCTCTCTATTCCTTCTGAAAGGGATTTTATTTCCCATCTGAATGATTGGTCATGCAAAGGCAAGTCCAGGAGCAAGGTGAATGCCCTACCATAGGCAGCCTCCTGCATGGTGGTGTCCAAAAAAAGCATCCCAGCACTGCTGCAGTGTCCCTTCCTTTGTCACATTAAAGTTTAATTAAACAGAGAAATCCATTTCTTGTAAAACAAGGAAATGGAGGAACGTGGCATCTCACGAGCAGCAGTGCTACTAGTCTGCATGTTGTAGCAAAAGCACCCTCAGGGAGTGTCTGGGGAGACTTAATTTTTTAAATCCCTTGTCATGTTGTTATGCCACACGCTTGTTTACCAGCAGAGGTGGCAGAAGACAAGTTCTGTGGGGCCTCTGCAGTGCTTGGCAATAAAACATTTGTCACTTAATGCTTTTAAGTGGTTCCCCAGGGCAGGGAAGATGTGAGTGTTTGGGAGAGAAGATGGCCCATTTCCATCTTTCAGAAGTCTTCCTCAGATGGAAGCTTTGCTAGGAGGGATTTCTGCTGATGGAGGAAGCACAGGATGCCATGAGCCCTTTGAGAGTTGTCCTTCCATGGTGTGCTGGTTGCAGAGTCCTGTTTTGATCACTTTAGCCCCATTATTAGGTCAGGGCTTGCATCTGTCCTGCCACACCCAAGTCCATTTTAACCAGCATATCAGTACATGAACCCTCTGCACACAGACCTTGTGGTGGATTGCATGAGCTGAGCCTGGGATTGTGAACCCTAAAATTGAGTAATCCCATGGCCTGGGGCTCCAAATAAGACCATTCTGGCTGCAGCAAAGGCTTGGGGTGTTCCACAGGGTGAAAGGATCCTGGTTGCTGAGTTAATGAAGCATACCAGGCCCCCCCTGTCACCAGGCAGGCACAGAGGAGGGGCTGGTCCCTGTGCCTGCTGAGGGAATTAGGAGCAGTTCAGCTCCTGCTGTGCATATTCTTTTCTTTTAACAAATTTAACATTTCCCATGAATTCTTCGCTTTGTCTAAAAACAACTGGTGGTGGTGATCACATGGACTGGAGAGCCACATCCACAAATGACAGATAGAAATTTAATCAAGAATTAGTGATCAGGAAGGTGACTTGCTGTGCTTCTCCCCTGGAGTCATTCTGACTGTATTTCCCTCCAAGGATGAAGTTTGCCTTTTTTTTTGGTGTGGCTTTCTGAGGTATTTAAAAAAAAAATGGCATGGCATAACTCTTGTAGGAGAATATTGTATGTTCCATTACATAGCACTTTAATGGCTGTGGAATGGACTATGGCTTTTCTCACCTCCAGGGTAGTGGTTGTAGTGAAGTTATCTGCTCTGGAATGGGCTTAATGCCACTTGCTGAATCTATTTTGGAGAAGCCATAGTGGGAGAGGAAATCCTGAGATGTGTTTCAGCTGAGTTGTTTGGTTTGCTTTTTGTATTTTTATTTTTTTGTGGGTAAAATAAATGCAGGAAGCATTGGTCTTACTCTGTATCATTCACAGGCTATTTCTGCTAATTTTTTTAGCAGAAGCTGCAACAAAAATTCCCTTTCTCAGTGTGTCTCAGCAATGCATCCTCAGCCCAGGTTCATTGCACTGGCATGAGAGAGCTGGGAGCAGCCATTCACTCCATGCTGGCCTGAGGTGTGAAATTCATTTTATCTAAGCTACTGAGTTACCTTGATTGTTCCTTATTGTGTGAGAGTAAACAGAATGGGAATCCTCTGTGTCCCCTCAGCTTCTCTAGTTGCATCATATCATCTGCTCTACAAAGCTTGTCAGAAGCTGTAAATTTGTACAGGGATTTCAGAGTGGCGAAGAGTTTGTTTACTTGGGTTTGTGGTTTTTGTGTGGTTTTATTTTTGTTTGTTTGGTTTTTTGTACGTTTGTTTGGGTCTTGTTTTTGTTTTTTTGTTTTGTTTTTGGTTTTGTTTGTTTTCATTGCAAGAAAATGAAAAAGCAAAAAGGAAAATGGGATCCTGCCTGTTTCAGAGCTTCAACCCACCCCTTGGAGCATGGTGTGACTGCATTGTTTCTGAGTGGAACTCTGAATCATGTAGGAGGTGCAGGCTCTGCCCATCTGTCCTTGTTGGGAGCTCATTTCAGATGGTTTCTCTGTTGGGTGCTCATAGCACCTCTAGAGCACAGCTGGTGAAAATAAACTATGTGAGATGGATTATGTAGGTAGTGAGTGATAATCTGTCTTGAGGAGCTAAAGCCTGAAAGATTTTTTTGGTTTTTGTGTTTGTTACTTGGTATCCAACGTGTCCCTGCTTCCTTGCTGGAGCCAAGTGGAAGTTGTTTGGAAGTTATGAGTCAAATGGATTTAAGTACTTGGCTCATTTAATGCTAAACCCCTTGATCTCCCTTTGCTTTCTGTCCTTCCAACCTCAAGGTGTTAGTGAGTGATCTCTTCTGTCCTTCTGCATGATGGAAAGAAGCCTGACAGTGCGGACAGATGTCACTTGCTATCAGGTGCAGATATGAAATGGCTGAGAAGAGCATAACGAAATCTTAAGTAATTTTATTTGCTGTCCTCTGAAGGTGGGAGGATGCTTTATTTTGATGTGTGGTTCCTTCTTTTACCAAAAAGCATTTCTCCTTCACTCTTAACCTTTGGTATTAGCAGGTCAAATGAGGTTGGCAGGGGAAAAACAGAAAGCAACCTCTGAACCCTGGGGCTCCCCCGCAGCACGAGCACCACAGACCTGTGCTGGGTGAAGCAGTGCTCTCCTGCCACAGGCTCCAGCTTTCCCCCGACTCAAATTCATCTGGATGCTGGCTTTTGTAAGCATAAAGCTTTCTGGGATCTGCCTTCCTCATTTAGAAGTTGCAGCTTTTACGCTGGCACGTAGTTATTGGAAATCACCAAAACGCTGCTTATTTGCATGTCATTAAAACCATCACTGTCAGCCTTCTAATTCCAGAACACGGCAATGTGCTGACAGCAAAGACTGAGGAGAGTGGTAATGACATCAGCAGGACAAGCATGGGAGCTGTGAGGGGCTGTGTTTGCCCCGAGAGAGCCTTCCCCAGCGAGCAGCAATTGCACAGCTCACCTTCCCGTTCCGACCCGGCGGTAATGCACCATCAGCTGAAAGCCAGGAGCTGTTTATTGATTATTACACACTGTCATTAACCAGTACACGCTGAACAGAGGCATTCAAGTAGAGAGCGAAAATCTGGCTTTCGACTCCTGGGACTGATTTTCCAGGGAGGTGAAAGCAAACCTGTGACAGTCAACAAATTGGGAAATTCCTGATGTGTCACACATCACTGCCAGCCTGTGGAGCAGCTCAGGAGGAGCTGATGCAGAAATATGAGCTATTAACAGATCTCATATGTTGTCCATGTTCTCATGGATGGGCCAGGGTGTAAAATTAGCCAGGCAGTACAACAGAGTGCAAGCCTGGCACTTTGGGAAAGTTCACCTTCCAGAAGTGCCCAGGATGGGGTGGTGTTACCTTGAACCTGCTGCCTTTCTGTTTTGGCAGCTGTTGGCCCAAAACAGCTGAGGCAGTGAAGATGTGGCACTGCCAGCTCAGAAGGGGAAGGTGAGCTTGTAGGCAGGCAGAGGAACAGGACCATTTCTTTTTTTGTGTTTTCTTTGTGGAAATGTGAGTTGCACATTAAATATTGAATCCTTCAGTAGTGTGCCAGTGTTTGTGGCTTCACCCTCTGGTTCTTCAAGCCAGGTCCTTGGGTTTTGGGAGTGTGCTGCTGAGGCTGTCACCAGTCCTTGTCTGCTCATCACCTGAAGCCACCTTGTGCTGTAATGGGTGAGAAGAAGTGCCAGAACGGGCATGTGTTAGAGCAGCTTACTAATTTTTATCAGACAATAAATATTTTCATTTATTCTCTGTTGCAGAAGGGGCCTTAGTTTCTCTTTGGGAAAATTGAACAGAGATAATAGGTTTCTGCTAATGCTGCTTTTCTATCTCGCTTACTCAGAGCTGACCCCATCTCTGTGGTGGGGACCAGCCTGTCCACTGAACGTGTCACTGCCAAAGCAAATTGTGTAAATCTAGTGATATTACACACTGCTCTCAAAGATGGAGAAAACATTTGTAATACTCTGGCTTATCACTGAGCTGCCTGGTCATGAAAGAAGCAGCAAGCTGCTGCATTCAAATAGTAGTGTAAAAAATAACAGAGGAAGAGAAAAGTGTTTTAAGAAATCCCACTGTGGTGTTAGATTTTCCTGTCAAAAAGACCAATGTTTTGGTTGGGTCAGCATGACTGCAACTGCATCTCTGAGATGTGGTTTGATGCAATATTTGTGGAGGTATTGTTTGCTAAGTTTATTTTAGTTTTTTCCCTACCGATCTCATTCCCCATTCCATAGTTACACTGAAAAAATAGGCATTATACACACTCTAAATTATTAAATTTTCCTTTATGGCGACTACCCACTGGTGAGCTTTAGTAACACTTATCTTCCTCCCAAAGTACAGGACTGCACAGCAGGAGATTAGATTGGTTTTGTGACTCCACAACCAACTTTCTTTCTAACCTTGGGTGAACCTTTTGATTACAATTATGTCTCAGCGCACCATTGTTATTAAACCTAATGATACTGAAACGTGGAATTTAAAACAAACGTTGTGATAGTAATGAGTACTCTGACATAAGCTGCCTCTTTTTTTTTTTTTTTTTTCCAGAATATCTCAACTCAGGGCTTTCACTGAGCTTGGGAACAACTGACCTTTTGTGTTTTGAGCTATTGGGTTGCTTGGTGCCAACTTCCTTGATTGTGT
This sequence comes from Vireo altiloquus, assembly GCA_013396875.1. Classification (NCBI taxonomy): domain Eukaryota; kingdom Metazoa; phylum Chordata; class Aves; order Passeriformes; family Vireonidae; genus Vireo; species Vireo altiloquus. The sequence continues at coordinate 130,861 of VZRF01000934.1, forward strand.
GAACCAAGAACAAACCTTTGTACGGCCAAGGACTGCAGGTCGTGTGCAATTCCTGGGGCTGAGAGAAGCCAAGGCAGCCCCTCTGCTTGGAGTGGACACCACAGCTCCTGCAGCACCAGTGCATTTGGGCTGTGCAGCGTATCTGGGGGGGTCCAGGACACCCTGTTGTGGACTGCTTTGGTTCACATCCACCTGGAGCTGTGGGCATGGCCTGGGAGCTGCTCCCTGTCCTGCCAGGAGGGGTGTGCTGCTGCCCAGGGTCGGGCAGCTGGTGCTCTGTGAGAATTAAGAGCCTCGTGCTGAGCATGGCTCTCAGCCAAGGTGACTTTGCAATGTCTGTGTTACCACTAGCGATGGTTTTTGGTGCCTTTAGCCTGATTGAATTGGTGTCTTGTGCCAACAGAAAAAGTGAAAAGACCTCTGGTGTGCCCAGTGTGTTTGATGTGAAATTCCCAAAGAACAGAAATCATTGCTGCATCCCTGATCTCTCTTATCTTTTGCCATTTCTATATCTTTAGTAGAGCAATATCCAGATAAAGCTGTATAATTGCTTGGGAAATCTCATTTCCAGACCCTCCCTGAGTCAGCCAACGCACTTCCCTGGACCTGCTGTTGATAATGAGTGCAAGGTGTGGCGCCAGGGACATCCTCTTGCTCCACCTCCACGTTTTGCTCAGTTTCTCTTTCAGGAGAGGACCGAAGGTCACGAGGGGGGTTCCCAGAAATGATCCATCAGCACAGTGAATCCTGTCGCTTCCTCCCCATCACTCACTGGAAGGGGACACTGCATTCTAGATATTGGACTTAATTGCTTTCTGAATGACAACACATTAGGTTTAATTACCCATAAAATTGAAGTACAGAGACTTTGGGTCCAAAATAATTTTCCAGCTCAGCAATCTATATGTGCCCAACCTCCTGGCATCGTGTCCTGTATTTCCAAAGGCGTTTCAGGGTGCAGTGGTTACATGTGTGTCCATCAAAACCCTTTTACCTGGAAAGACTCCTTTTGCATGTGGCATTTTTGTTGTAATCCAAAAACAAGACTCTGGCTGAAATAAGTCTGCAACTGAAATAACCTCTAGGATTGCTAAGTAAATGTGAAATTCTCCCAGGTCAGAACTGTAGTGTTGCTTTTTGCCTTTTATCTTTTAGCTGATTGCTCATGTAAAAAGATACATTGGAAAAAACTAAACCAAATAAAATAGATGACGTGCATCCTCTTTTAACTCTGTTGATATTAAAAGAAATAAGCCAGATCAAATGCAGAGGAAATAACTACAGAGAAACTTTAATCTGCCTATGAAATCTTGTAAAATTAAAAGAGAAAGTTGTTCTTGCTCCTATATTGAAGTGAATAGAAACAAGATTAAAAGAGACATTCTTAAAAGTTCTATTTCTTTCTGTTTCTGTTTGGTTTCCCCCATTCCTGATTCCAGCCATTGGGTTCTCCTGGCCAGGATCTGTCTGGGCAGTGCTTGGGCACTTTGAGCTGCATGTGGTGTCTCAGGTTTTCATGTTGTCATCTGTGGAGGCTGCATGGGGAATCAAACTGGGCAACACTTAAATTGCTTTAAAGCGTGGCAGAGATGAGTATTGACAAAATGAAAACAGGGCCATTCTGCCATTGTTTTGGTGGGATTGTGGGGGGTTTTTTCTTTTTTTTCTTTCTTTTTCTTTTTTCTTTTTTTTCTTTTTTCTCTTTTTTTCTTTTTTCTTTNTCCTTCCTTCCTCCTTCCTTCCTCCTTTTCACACAGCTCTCATGTATCTGTAGGAGCCCATTACCTGAACCACCCCTGCCCACCTCTAAGATTTCAGGAAGGGAACATTGTTCTTTTTGTGAATAAGAATACCTGGAATTAAATGACTAGTATTAAAAGCATTAAGTCTTTTAAAGACATTAGGAGATTGGGATATCCTTTTTCAGGGGGACACATTGCTAAATAGGAAGAGTTCTGGGGCAGTGTCCATGCCCAGGCCGCAGCACTGGGAGCCTGCAGCACTGAATCTTGCACCTTCAGCTACTCCCCGTGGAATAATCCTTCCTTCATCTGGAAGGAAAATGGTAGATTCTAGTTTTGTCCCTTGTGGCTGTGGCTCCGTTCCCATGTCTTCCCAATCTGTGGGAAGAAGACACAGCAGAGTCTGTTATTCATGATGGCCCCGAGTTCAAGGAATTAAATAAGGGGAGTACAGGTTAGGTGAGCTCAAGCACGAGCACATATATTAATTACCTCCACTTCCATGGTGGCTGGCTGGGATTCTGCTTGCTTTCAGTCACAGCTTTGCTTATGCCTGCTCTGTATCTCAAAACCATTGTGAGATTTCCTGTTGCTTTCCCTATAAATCATTCTTTGTCGAACAATCTGCATACCTCAGTGAGCAAAAGCTGAACATTCCCTCCTTTATCTGGAGTATATATTATTCTGCTAATGCTCATATGGCTACTTTTTATTTTTTTCAAGGTCATTAGTCACTTGCCACGATGGTAAAATGTGATGAACAGCCCCATGAAAAGTTCAATGAAATGAATAACTAGCTTTAAACAATTTTATGGAAAAAAAAAAAGGCAGCAGTAAACCAGGTAGTGTGTTTCATGTAGATGAGTTTTCTATGATTAACCTTGCATGGCCAAAATTCATTCTTGTGCTTTGATTTTTAGATACCCTCATGAAATTACTCTAATGATCAAGAATTTCCTTTATTATTTTCCTGCATTCTTTATCTTCTCAGATAAGACGTTTGGTAACAGAAATTTCTCTGCCTCTGAGAAACAATACTGTTCCTGGTGTGTATTTACTTTTAGTAATTCCAGAGCCTTTCCCCATAAGCCACAGAGTAGATGAGTAATGAACTGGTTTCACTTGGAGCTGTTCTACTCAATACAGAACATGCTGTGACAAAGTAATAAATTCAGCACAAAAAGGGTTTATCATAGTAGTGGATATCATGATATAGTGAGAACCTGGTCCTTCAGGGGGAAGGATGCTATAAAGATATCAACCCTGGTGTTTGTATTTACTTATTCAGGTAAATAAGTAAATTAATCAGATGCAACTGGTGTAAGAAAATAAATAAATTATAGTGGCCTTCAGGCTGAGCTAGGAGAATGACCTGTGCCATGGTCCAGGCAAATGATCCAACACCTTGCTGCGAACACATCAATCTTTTCCTGTAGAGACACAAAGGATTAAGGACTCATCAGTGTTGTTATCTAATTTAGAGGTGTCCATTGAGACCTGAGGAGGGTTAGCAAGCTGCTCTGAGGTTTTGGTTGGAGGTTTTTATTTTCTGGGTAAAATATTGCACTTATGAACAGAAATGGAAGCAGGTATGATTTTTTTTCCCCTTCTGAATTTGAAGGTTTTCAGTTTTCAGTGTTTTAATTTCTGGCAAATTTTTGTTTCTTTAACTGCTGCAATGCACACAAAGGTGAGATTTGTTCTTCTGGGAAGCTCAGCACAAGTACATTAATCTACTTGAATCCCAAGGGCTCACTGAGAGAAGTCTTGTATGGATCTTGATTCACCTTTGAATAGCAGTGAATTTTTGTTACAACCATAAATGCATAGCAATTTCAGTGTTGCCTTTTTATTTTTTCCCCCTATTTTTTTCTTTATGATTATATTCTAAATCTTGTTATTTTATTTCATAAATAAAGCTCTTCAAAAGGGTCTTTAAAAAGACCAGACTTTTGCACTGAAAAATTTTCTTTCTGCCCTTCAATCAGAGAGTCTCCTGTACAAGTAAAAGCCCAGGAAACAAGCAGAACTAAAATTTTTATTGTCATGTCTTGCCACTGCAATTTTCGAAATATAGCAGATTCAGGTTTTTTGACAGCTAATTGGTGGCAACTGCTTTAACACTTTGCATTCCTTCCAGTTAGTGCCCTGTGCAAAGGTAGAAAGGCATCTGAGCAACTTGTGATACTTTGGAGGACTACCAGATGCCAGCAGAGTCAGGAGACACCTTTTGTTACTTGTGCCCTGGTCCCTGGGGTGGCAGTGCAGCTGCAGAGGTGACTTGCCCAGAGCTGGAGAGTGGGCTGAGGATGCCCAGAGCAATCACACTGAGCCAGGCACCATCTCCTTTGAGTCCTGTTACTCTCAAGACTTGATGCACACAGGAGTGTAGCCTCACAGATAAATGAGGGATATAGATCCCCTCATTCCATGGAGTGAATGTGCTAAACCAGCAATATTTTGAAGATGACTGCTCCCAGTTTTGGAGTGCTTGATGCTGGCCAGGGCCAAAATGAGCTCCTCTGTGGGCAGGCCTGGTGAAGAAATACCTCTGCTTGTTTCTCCTGGGGCTATAAGTGGCTTGAGTTTCCTGAGGATGGCTTCTCATTGTCAAATTATCAGTTATTATACTGTTGTTGAAACGCTAGACTGAATATCTCAAGTACCACTTGAGTTGTAGCAGCAGATTTGTTGGCGAGCGGTGGAGACAGCAAGAGAACACAATGCTCGCCCAGGGAGAGGTTGAAGCTGTCACTTCCCTCCTTAATGGAGACAGGAAAGGTAATTAACAGCCAGCGTTGTGTACAGATTCCTATTTCATGGGGAAGATGACTCATTTTGGCTCTGAGCAAGCATGAGAATGAAATTAAACCAACGCCTGGTGCCATGCCAGTGACTTTGGCATTTTAAAAATATCTCCCCTCTGTGTCCCAACACAAGCTCACTATATTTTCAAAATCAGTATGTGCTTTGTGGGAACAAGGGTTTCCAGGTTCTCTCTGTAGGTGAAATATAGCTTTTATTTTCCTACTTGCATCCAAATTCATTCATTTAGTAACCTCACTGTGCATTACCTATGTGGTTTTTATGTGCATCAACCTGTTTCCACAGAGTATTTAAAGTGTACTAGCTCAAGGTTAGATTTATTGGGGCAGTCAAGGAGATTGTAGAAGGGTGTGTTGGGCAGGATACCTGGAATGTGATGTTGGGAAAAGCTGCAGTTATTCCTTCTGTTGGGACTGTGCTCTCTACAGTTTTCTCCTGCACCCCTGGTAGTCAGGATGGCTGAACCATGCTCTGCCTGGAGCTTCTCTCCCTCTCCAAAGGACTTATAGGTGTTTTGTGTGTGATGAGTCAATGGGAAGCTCCAAAGAGAGTTGCAATTTATGCATGAAAGTTTGGGCAAAAGTGCTGCAAATGAAGTGCAAGACACACTGTAATAATTACAGCAATGTATTCTTTGTTCAGTGATGTGGATTTACTGTTGCCCTCTTTGGGAAGTGACTGATGACCAGTTAGCCTGGCCTTGTCCTTGCTTCTCTCTCCTTCCATTCTGCAAGTCTTTGGGTTTTCTTCCTCTAGGAACAATCTCTTTATGCATTTGTGCCTGTCAGGGGGTGGTTGGGTGCCGCCAGCGGTTCATGGAGAGATTCTAAAGGCAGCATTTAGGTCTGTCCAAGGCTGGGTGAGGAACCTTTGTGGTGGGGGGCATGGAGAGGGCAGTGACCTGCATCCTCAGGGAGGCAGCTTCCTAAATGCCATATCCTGACGTGTGGGAACTGCTGCTGAATGTGCCTCCTGCACTGACTGAGAGGGAGATGGGGATCTTCAGCAGCTGGCTGAGGGCAGGACTCTGCTCCTGCCTTGGGGAGCAGCCTGGAGTCTCACCCTCTGTGCTGACCACAGTTTCTCCAGGGTCACTTCTGCTAACGCTGAGCAGGGAACAAATGAGTTAGAAATCCAGCTTATATTCACCTTTGGCAGCTGTAAAGGATTATTCGGTGCCTTTTTTACTACCCTGGCAATATAATTACCAGAAATAAGACATATTTTGAGATATTCTAAATACATTCCAGTGCTTATGTTGTCAGTTTTTTGTACAAGGTGGTAGAGACCTTGGTTTATTTTTTAAAAAAACTATTTATTAAGGAAAAACAGCCATAAATAAACCTCTACTGATGGACTGATTCATTACCTCCTCCCCCGCCCATTTCCAAAATAACAACCAAGATCCAGCCCCCCACCAGCTTTACCACAGCAGGAGCAGAATTTAGATAATGAGGGCATGAGGAAAAGGTTACCAAACAAAGCTAAGGGAGTTAAATTTAGAAAAGAAAGAGCTAACAGGTGGCTAGAGAAAAGGGAGGGAGGAAGACTTTGGAGAGGCAGTGAATAGAAGTGTGATTGCATTCGTTATGAGGTTTGTATAACAGGGAAAATGTTGGGAGTAAAATAAACTCCATAAAGAACTATTTAAAAATGTATTGTTTGCAGAAAACTGTAATCAATCTAACTGACAGTCAGAAAGGTCTATTTAAATTACAGGGCTTCTCTCCCTTGCACTCTTACCAAAATCTGCTTCAACAAATTGGGAAGAGTATAGAAACAGATGCTGAACATGACAAGTTTAACAATTTTTTAAGTTCTAATTGTATTTGCACCTCTCACTTTTCCTGTATTTTATGGTATATTCAGACATGGTTTTGGTCCAAGGACTCATCTCGGGATGATAACACCAGGATCCAAATGCCTTTCAGACCTTTCCTTGCTTGTATATCTTCATACCAAGTTGTTTTTTGCCTCAAAGCCAACTTTTATCAAAGGAAGCTTATAAAACCAGAGATATAGCACAAAGTCATTTACCTGCTGCTTTCATTTGGCAATGATAGCTTTGACTGCAACTGTGCTCCATAGACTGACTCCTAAAGCAGAGATTAATTGTCCATGTGGGGGACTGAGATGTAGCTAAAGAAAGAAACAGAAGTTTGGCCAATGCCCTTGGTCTCACTTCTTATGATGCTGGAGGATATTGCCTGGAAGAAGGATTTGGTTCACAGTGTGTGATAAGAGTGACTTTGTGAGTAACACAATGCTGGGTTTTTGTTGCTGGGTTTTTTGTTTTTTTTTTTTTTTTTTTTTTTTTTTTCTGGTTTGTTTTCTTGCAGGTTTTTTGTGTGTTTTTTTTTTGTGAGGAGGGTTGTGGGTTTTGTTTTTTTTCAGTTTTTTGTTTGTTCATTTTTTGTTTTGGTTTTGTTTGGTTGGTTTTTTGTTTGTTGGTTTGGTTTGGGGTTTTTTTGTTTGGTTTTTTTAAATTGATTACAAGGCTCTCTTAGATTTTTGTTTAATACAAAATAGAAGGAAACTGTGTCTTGGCCACAGGACCAACATAGTTTTCAGATATATTTAACTAAAGAAGTAGGATTCATTTTTAACTTTAGTTACCTGCAATGCTTCTTGGCTCTATCCATCAGTAATGGACTCCAGAAATGCCTAGCTCTTCACATATGGAGTCTAAATGAATTTTCATATGTAAATATTAATGTTGCATGCATTTGCAGTTGGACAGATGAATCCCAAATGAAGTGCTCCCTGTACTGAGATGGAATTTGGGAGTCTCAGCTGCACTATATTTCAGAGGTTTCTGTCAGTATAGCAGTATTAAGCCCTTAGGTAATATATTATTGTTTATACTTAGTGGAAATCCTCCAAGGATTACTTTCTTTCTTCTGGTAGAATTTGACTAGATTAAGGAGGTGTATTATGACAGTGCTGTATCACTGCTGGGCTTTATCTGAAGGAGTAACTTTAACTTCTTCTGTCCCCAAACTGTTCACTGTCAGCTGTGCATTGATAAAGCCACAGTCCTTTTATGGTACCTGGATGAGCCCCATGCCCAGTGTGTCAGAACACAGCATTATCCTCAAGATGATGTTTCAGTCTCTTTTTTATGATTCAGGGACAAACTCTTGAATTTCTTCTTTGACATGATGGCAACTGACATCGTTTTCAGAAGTATTGATTGTGAACAGGAGCATTTAGGTAGTGCCACAGCCATTGTTACAAGGAGAATAACAAGGTTTTTCTTTCTCTCTCCTTTCTTAAACCTTGCAAAACATAGCCCTCGCTGCCTCAGCCAGCTCTAAAAAGGAAAATGCAGCATGCAGACTCCTGGTCTTCACTCAGTGGAAATACTTTTAATTTTGGACATCCTTTTTATTCAGCAGATTAAGCCAATCTCAGATGGCCTTTTGATCCAGTTCTGCCCTGACTTTGATTGATGCTATCTCTCTATTTGGGGATTGACTAATTAAGGCTATGCTATCTAAAATCAGTTTGCTTTGCTTGTTGGTTTTTTGTTTTGGTAGGTTTTTTCCACTCAACTACTTTGAGTTTGCAATGGAGCAGGGCACCCTGTTATACAACTTTTTAAAAGTGTTTTGTTTCCAGTGTTAAAACCAAATCAGATTTAAAATCTCTTTACTTTAGAGTTTTTTCTGATCCAATCTACCTGTACTTATTTAACCCAATCACCCTATTTCAGATTACTGTGTTGTTAACTATATTATTGATTACCTCCTCCCCTCATTCATTTTTTAAATTTTTTGGCTTCTTAACCAGTAGCTTAAAATTCTGCAGGGGAGTTTGCATAGCATATCCTTGAAATTACACTTAGAAAGTATTACTTGGACAGTTACTTTAGAGGCATTCTTGGAGGTCATTACAGTTTTTGTCAAGAACAGTTTAATTCTCTGCCATTTTCCACTTTTGTTATTATTGTGGATTGTCCTGGGAGCAGGTTAATTTGGTCCAATTTCCTCCTCATGTTCTGTCCCTCATCTCATGAATGCAAACACGTGGAAACTGGACTCTGCAGAAGATTAAACCTGTGGCAACAAGTAATTCCTGTGACAGAGGCTTTAATGAGAAGAGAAAAAGCCTCTAAAATATCTCCTTTCACTTAATAAGGATAATCTGAGCAGTGGTACGAAAACCACTGGAGGACAGCTCTGACCTGTGCTGGTCACGTTGCAAGCCATGATGGGACTGGCCTTTGGGCATGTGCAAGTGAGAAAGTGACTCCATGGGCAGGCATTAAAGCCCATCTCTCTGAAAAGCAAAGAAATCTCCACAGCAGTGACCCAGGAGAAAATGTGCCTGAAGGGCCAACTGCTGCAGTGGATTATTCCACACTGTGCCCTGCCCCTGCTCAGTGCCAAGGACAATGTGGAAGTAGCCATCACCTATTTTGTCACCTACTTTGACAGCCAAAGTCAGTCCAGCGGCAGATGTGTGGGAAAAGGCACCAGAAATGAATAGACATTGAACCTGTCTCAGACAAACCTCTCCAGTTTTTGGCAATCACTGGCTTTGGGGTGTTCAAGCCATACCTTGAGGTACTAAGTCTTCATGACTTTGTCTAGTCCTTCTCTGAATCCTTTTAAAACTCTTTGTCTTGTGCAATAACTTGTGTCAAGGAGTTCCATAAATTAACTGTGTAAAAAAGCACTTTATTTAATTTGTGTTAGACATGCTGCCTGATCATTTCATCAAATTCCACCCCTCACTCCCATTTATTAAGTTGGTAGTAGGTGCCCTCTCATTACCTTTCCACTTTGCATTTTGCAGACCTGTTACTCCCCTTCCATACCTCTCTTTCCATGCTCTAGAGAGAACCCTGAAAGAATTCAGACCTGTTAAATGGGAGAGGGCAGCTCAGAGCTGCTTCTCAGGGTCAGAGTCACCAAGCAGTGCTCTGGCTTTCAAAGGCAGCAGTTCATCACTGCATGTAGCACTCTGATGACACTGAAAGGACCTATCCCTACAGCTGTCCAGGAAGGCTTCAGCAGGGATTTTAGGGGAACATTTTTGCAGCTGGAATCAGCGAGTTTGTTGCCACTTGCCAGAAACACCTGCTCGTCATCCTAGGGAGAAAATCATTACTTTTTTTTGGAGTTTATTGATAGCATGGCTGTGATTGATAATTAATCCCAGCTCTGGATTTCTCCTAAGATTTGTCTCTTGACCTATCCCTAAACCTCAGCAGCCTTTGGCCAGAGGAGAAAAGGGAGCAGGATGAGGAACAGATGCAGTATTTCAGTGAGATTGCCTGGTCCATCATTTAGATGTGAGTGTGAACTTAGCTCAGCAGGTCGGTCAAACCCCTCTCCTGTGCTGGCATCTCTGTGACTTCAGTATAAAAGCCAAACACACAAAAACCACGTGCCTGTGCTTTCTCCCTGGATCAGGATGAAAGTGTTCTCCTTGCTGGGGCTCAGCTCTAACCCTGGTCCTGCTGATCTTGACCTGCTGGGTGAATTGGGATAAAAGTCTGTGCCTGCTCTGTGCTTCCAGGCTCTGTGGTTGTCATTTGGAACAGCAAATCCTCTCCCACCCTGAAATCTGTGGTGAAGCATCTCTGTAGAACTTACAAGTGTTACTAAAAGACTGCCGTGGCAGCAGCTTGGAGGTTACACCCACCATCTGAGAGGCTGTCGTTGTTGCAAACTGGCTCATTTATATGTGAAGAAATCAATATTTTTATGAGCTGAATGTTGGGGTTTTTTTTTCCCAGTTCTGGATGCTCCCAAAAGCAAGAATGTTTCCATCGGGTATTAAAATCTGACTTTTGCTTTCAGCAGCAGGCAAGGATGTGTGTTATTACTGTACTTGGACTAAATGTCACTCAGGATAATACAGAGCTGCAGACAAACACTGCTCTAAAAGCAGGCCCTTGTCTCTCTGTATTTCCTCAGCACACTGAATGTTTGGCTAAGCTCCAGGAATTTTCCAAACACAAACAAGCATTTATGTATTAAGCCTTTTTATCAGTCTATGCTCTGTCTGAGCTGAGATGTGGGCAGCCTTTCTAATAAGGTGTATGCAGAGTTGTTAATGGCTTTCCCATCCACTTCTGCAACAAAAATATACCAAATTTTAAATATTAAATCATTAAAATTTGGGTTTTTAGAAGTACATCACTATCTTCCTCTCACTAAACAGTATGAGAAGAATAGAGTAATTATGGATTTGATAAAAAAAGTAATTTTTTTTTCTTAAGGAGATGGATTGCTGCATGTGCAGGGTGAGGACATAAAGTGTAGGTTGAAGATTTTGGATGTGGCTTGTGCTGGAATGAATTTTGGCAGCACTGGCCCATCCCTGCTCCCTGGTCAGTGGGTGACAGTCGCACCAGCTTCCAGTTAGAGCAGTTATCAACCAAACTAATAATGCTTGTGCAGCTGTGTAAGGCAGCCAGCAGTTCAGGATTTCCCAATGCATTTCTAACAGAAATAGCACTAACTAGTGGCAGGGAAGAGTGGGAATTAGGAACAGTGTCCCAGTGCTATTTGGGGGTGACTGCCCTGGAGTCATTGCAATCTCATTGGCATTTCAGCTTGATGAAGTTTGAATTGCTGATGCTCAAGATGAGCTTGTTGTGAACTCTAGTAAAGGATTCCGGGGCTTTCACTCTGCTCTCTTTCCTTCCCCAGACTTGCTGAAATGAAAAAGAGATGCATTTAAAATACGTATGTTTAAATATGTAGATGTATTTTAGTTTTGAAGATGCAATCTGTGGTTCAGTCCTTAGTTTATGTCTCTTATGGCAGTGGGACGATCTCCAAAATAAGCTACTCCCTCTGAATGCTACCACAGCAAAACTTGGTCTCAAATAGTGCCTTGAAATAAAGTCTCATCAGCTGCAAGATGTGCTTTGTATTCAGAATGTTGATCATATGGACTCATTTCCCATACATTTATGGGTCCCATGCTATCCTCTCCCTCCTTAGGCAGCAGCAGATAGTCCTCAAAAACGAAATTTAAACATAAATGTTTGTCTCTTTGGATTCAAATTTCACTTGCTTCAAATAGCATCTGAAATGATCTCATTTATGTTTTCATCAAGCAGGTAAGTAGGAGTTAGTGAGTAACTCCCTGGGTCTCTGTGGGGACCTCAACAAAAGTGATCTGCATGTGTGCAGGTATGGAAGGGGATGGGATTGGGGTCCCCAACTGCATTTCCTGCGCTCCCTTATCAGGATCCTTATCACTAAAACAGCTGAGAAAGGGACACGACACCAATGGGGGAAAAGCACTCTGGAGAGCAGGGATGTGATGGTGGCATCTCCTCAGGAAGGTGGCTTAGAAGCACCAGGTCTTGCCTGTGTCCAGGCTGAAGGTTTCAGAGAGCTGTGTGGAGAGGACACTTCTGAGCAAGCTGGTGTCACAGGAGTGGGTTCATGTGCTGAATGAATTGGGCTTTGAGGGGGAGTCATTGATATGCCACACTGTTTCTTGAAAAATCAAATATTTGGGTTCAACCACAGTTCAGTTTTAAACCTCTAAGGTAATACTGGAGTTCATCATACCTCTCTTTCATTCCAGGAGTATTTGTTTATTTTTTTTCTCACCCCTCTTTCTGGCTGGTCCCTGTTAGCATGCAGCTCTCCTTGCATCTAGAGATCAAAAAATCCTGTCTATATGACAGGGCTATTGAAAGTAAAAGGGGGATAAAAGAGTGATAGCTGGGAATAAAGCCAATGTTGTGATTTCTCAAAAAGCACCTTTCTGAAGTGCAAGTGCTCTGAAAAGGCACCAGATGTTGTGTGTGTGTGTTTTTAATATAGCTTTGACTAGAGGGAAGAGATAAAGATGGTTATCTCTAAAAAAGGGGATTCGGGGCAGGAGATGATGAGCTGAAGACCTGAAGACAAATGCTCCTCTTTGTTTGTACTTGTCAGGGAGAGAAGGAACATTTCAGCTGATTGATCTTTGGGCTGGATCATCTGTGGCCAGTAGGCAACAGACACTTTACACCACAAGTTTCTCAGCATTGGCCTTTCTTCTCCTCAAATGAAGAGGAGATGCCTTTAGCACCTACTGTGTCTTGGGATTCCTTTACTTGTGCAATGGGATCCCCCCTCACATATGCTTGAGGCAATGATCCTCCTGTGCAGAGCCGATCTCCAGGGCTGCCAAGAAGGAAGGAAAAAGTGACAACAGCTGGCTCTCCCCATCCTCCTGTTCTGCTGATACTGGCACAGGCACTCCAGTTTGGGGAAATGAGTTGCTGATGGGGTTCCTTGTATAAAGTTGTTGTTGGAGAGCTGTCTGCAAGGTGAGGTAAGGCTCAGGGCTGCAGAGGGATTCAGATTGGTCCCTGCAGTCCAAGATCAATGCTGGGACTTGGCATCCCATTTCAGTCCTCCCAGGAGCTTCTTCCTTTCTTTCTGTTCCCCATTGTAGCAGGATTGGGTGTCTGGTTGCCCATAACTGGATAATGCACTTACCTTGGCCCCTGTGCATCTCTTCAGCTGAGACTTCAGGCCAGGGAGAGCTCCTAGATGTGACCCAGGTCACACTGGGACAAATGTGAACGATCTGTGGGAGAAATCTTGGTGTTAAATGGTTTACAGGCAGCTGACACGACCTCGCTGAGATCGGAGGAGCTGTGGCAGAAGTTTCTGCTCAGCAGCTGTGAATTGTGAGCCCTGCCAAGCCTCGATTCTGTTTCTGAACACATCTCCACTGGCAGGATGAGCTGTGAACAAAACAAGGTGTTTGGGAGGAAAGGGAAGCAGCTCAGTGGGCTGGGAAGGCAGAGGAATTTTTTTTTTTTTTTGCCCAGACATTTATCTGTACAACTCAAATTACAAAATGAGGCTGCTAATGCTGAGGTAGCCTGATGATTGCCAGGGGGTCAAGGAGCCCCTGTGCTCCTTGGTGCCAAATCACTAATGCTCTGAGCAGCTCTAAGTGGTGTGAGTCCCTCTCTGTGTCAGTCACTTCTGCTGTACAAGAAAAGAGAGAGAGAGGGAAAAGGGAAGAAGGAGCAGGAAGCTCCTGGAAAACCTGGGAGACTGCACCAGAACATGAGCCCTCCTGGGGCACATTAGCAATCTCAATGTTGTTTGTGGGGATATTGTTAAGGAAATGTTTCTGAATAATAGCTCTGTTGCAGTTTGTCTGTGAAGAAAGCTTCTTTAAGCATGTCTCCCAGGACATTTAGTGTTTTTCTTTTCTTTGGACAAACATAGAAAGGTAAAATGGATCCATCCAGAAAAGTCCCAAAAGCTGCTGCTTTCACCAGCAGAGCTGGCTGTCAGCTGGGATGGCTAGGAGCATCACTCTTGGAGCATCTCAGTAATTGGACTTTGCCAAGGAAGGAGTAAATAAAAGGTATCCGGTGAGGATTGCTCCAATAGCTTGGATTTCACAAATTGAAAACATATTAACTTCTGACAGCTCTGTTCTTCTATAGACAAAATAGCTGCATTCCCAGGAGCTCTGTGCTTAAAGTTTTAAACCTTTTCCCTTCTGGTGAATTCTTCGTGCATCTAAAGAAGGCTCCCAGATTATATATATATATATTTTCTTTTTTACACAGTTTTACACCTTGGTTTATCATTCAACACCAAAGCCAGAAAGCTCAAAATGTTCTTTTGCATCTGATTTGGCAGCATTTCACATCCACTTGGCACTGGGACATGTTTTTATGTCTCTTACTCCATGGGGTATGAGGCAGCAAAAAATTTGGCCCTCCAGGTATTTCTTAAATTTGCACCCAGGGTTAGATGTATTCTCTGGGACTTTGAAAGATTTCACTTCATTCTTTCCTCTTCCCATCCTGCCTCTATTCTTGCTGCCTGCTGAGAAAACTGAAAATAAAACTTTCCTTAAAGTTTTGGAGACAAAAATCATCATGTGTATATTAGAAACAAACTTTTAGTTCGAGTTCATGGCTGCTCTGTCCTGCTCGGCTGTGCACAGTGTATTCCAGACTGGAAAAGGCTGGGAGGAAGGAGATTTGTTAATATCTCCTAACAGCCCTTTCTCAGGCTCCTAGAGGGAAAGCTCAGTGCTTTGCCTCAGTCTGCCAAAATAGTTGAGTCAACTGGGGCCTTCTTTTTTTCTTTTCCACATGAATGAATTTGGCTCGTGGATTTTCCAGTAAATCACTAGAAAACTATTTGTGATTTGGCCTTCCTCATACGACTTCTGCTCCGACTGCCAACTGCACCAAATAGAAAAACTGACAACAAGGCAGATTTATGCTCCTTGTCTTGATATAAATTTGGGACACCTTTTGCTTAGTAATGGGTGGCAGCCAACCCTTTCCTGTGTCCACGAGGAGGAGAGGTAGATCCAAGGTTGCTTTGTTAACAAGGAGAGATGAGTGGAGCGTGGAAGACTTGTGAGGCAAACGTGCCAGGTAGTGTTGGATGGCTCGGGGAGCACTGTTTTCCAGGCTTCTTGGGAAGCTGATGTGCTGTTTTTATGGAATTTTCATGCAGACATGCCTTGAAAACGTCCTAGCCTTGTATACGTCTTATTTAGCCTCCAGTGATCAGATTTGTGCCTTTGCAGAGAAGAACCCAGGAATTCATTTCTACTGAGCCTTTCCAGACATTGCTAACTGGCTTTGAGAACTTCAGCTTATAATTACTTTTGATTATATCAATGTTTATATGCTATTGTGCGTGCTATGGACCAGATGGTACAGCTGTTGTTACCTGCATTGCAGATGCAATTTGGCCCAAATGGTGGTGTTAAGTCACCCCCAAATGTCTCTCGGGTGTTAGAGTTAAATATTCGCTTGTGTGAGTATTATTTTTCCCTCCTACATATGAAACAGGGCAAAGCAGGTAGGGTGAAAGGAAAAAAAAAAAAATGTAACCAACCAATACAGCTGATATGAGGCTAATCCCTGGCAGCAGCTTTGGGATGTCACAGCACAAATGAGACAGCAGCCTTCAGACTTCACTAGTCATCCCAAAAGAACAGGTCCCAGACACCTAGGATAGGATTAGGAGAGTGCAGAAGCATAGAGGCTGTGCTGTTTTTGCAATCCTTTCCTTCCCTGAGCTGCTCTCTGCAAAGACATCCTACAGATCCAGCTGGGCAGAGGCGAGGCTGGGGACAGCAGGAAATTTCAGTGCTGCTCAAAGTGCTTCTTCCTCGTCGGGGGGATTTAGTGTGGGGGCTTAGAAAATAGGCAGCTGGGTTGATTTAGCAGCTGTTGTAGTGTGTGGTACCTAATATACTTGACATCTAATGGAGGGAAGGCCAAGAAATCAGGGAGGCAGGCTGAAGTGACCTGTAATCACAGCTGGCAGCCCCCGGGATTTTACCAAAAGTCTTGGGGTGTTTGGTAAGGTTTGAGAGCCCTGTGATTATTCAGGACTGTTCCTTTGCAAAGAGGGAAATAAAAGGCATTTCAAGAGGCCATTCTGTTCTCCCTTTCTGCATCCTCAGTGCTGTCTCTGCTGCATGTCCCAATGTACTTGTCACCTTACTTCCTACGGCTCTTGTCCTTCATGTCTGCAATGCATCCAAGCTTAGGCTGAGCCTTTTTGAAGTGCCAGCTTGGAATTAGGCACCCAAGTCCTGGGAGATTCGCTGGACTTTGGCATCATTGCAAAACTCTGCCTTGGTGATGCTTTTGGTGCTGTGATTCTCTTGTGAAAATCAGAAACCTGGGTTATGTCTCCCCGTTTCTGTTTGCTATTTATAATAAAACTTGGTTTGTGATCTGACAGTTTTTAATCTCAGCAGAATCTGTGCCAAGATAGGTGACATGACTTTCTGGAGTAATTTCTCACGTCTCTTTACCATCCTCTTAGTGTCTCCTGATATATTTTTTGTGTGTTGCTGTTTTTCTGTGCATAAATACACTTGTGGGAGCCACAATCAAATGACTTCTATTCTTCAGGACTTCCCGAAGACTGTGGGCTTTTTACAGGCTGCTTCTTCATTTCCCAGAGATCTTCCAAAGAAGTCAGGGATTACTACACATTTTATTGCCTTCTAAGCCTTTGGAAAGCCAGTTCACTCTGAGCTGGGCAGATGTTGCAGTGGTATCTGCACATGACTAGTGGGTTTGGCTGATTTGGGTTTCCTTTTGAGATCCACTGTGACTTTTCCAGTTTCAGGTAATGAAACATGTCAAGGAAATAATATTTTCTCTTGTTTCTCTGCTGCAAAGTTAAAGTTCCTGGCCCTTCTAGAAGCAGGCAAAAAACTTGAAGTAGGTGGAATTAAATGGTTTTGTATCTGGATGCGTCTCCTAAGAACTTGGACACTTAAATGTCACCTAATCTAAAATAAAAGGCTGATACTCATTGTAGCCACACTTGTATAAAAGGGAGCAGTCTGCAGGATTTGGGGCCAGCGTTTTCAGAAACTTTTACAGAGAGTGGAGGTATTTAAAAACTGAATTTTGCGGCTATTCACTTTATCAAAAGTGGGCCTGACCCAGCCCAATGCTGAGCTCCCACATCTCTCTGACTGCAAGCAGAGATGGTTATTTCTTTCAGGGTTTTTGCATGTCTAGGGGGAGTTTGCCCTCCTTATCTTAGTCTGGAGTCCAGGCACTTAAATTTGGAGTTTCACAAAGAAAGTTATGTCAATTTTTTTAAGCATTAACTTGTTGGGGGATATTTAAATAGAATTGATGTGCTCAGTGCATGAGTCCTTTTCCAATTCTCTTTGGTTTGTGTAACTCATATTTTCCTCGTGCTTCACATCCATAACAAAAAAAGAAGAGTTTCTCGTTTACTTAGACTTTCCCCAAGTTCCAATACTTGTTAGTTCACAGAGCATGAAGAGGCTGAATGCTATTATGTTTCCTATTTGCTGTTTGCAGTTATAATACCTCTCTTAATGGTGTGAAATATTAAATGAATTATGTGCCCTCATTTGTGGTTGCAAGTTGCTGTTATAAATAATGCAAATGGATGCTCGTGTGGTAGTAAATGAATTTTTTTTGAAAAGAAACAAGGGGAAGAATGGAAGAAAAGAATATTTTTGCTTGGCTTGTGGCATGCAATAATGTGTGACTGAGTGTGCAGAACTGTTCGTAGACACACTCTTCTCTTTGTTTGTTTGGTTTAGTTTAATTTAAATCTTTTGTCTTAAAAATTGCTTATATTCCAAAATGCTGTTCTGGTGTTGCCTCGATTTTCCTGTTAGAGATGAGAAATATGCTTTAAAAATAACTTCCACTGCAGAAAAAATTAGAAACTTGATAAATAAATCTTTTGGTAGGACTGTGGGAATAAATGTGTTCTACAGGACATAGAGTACAGGTCTGGTTTTGAAATCAGTGAAGCAACAAAGTTGGTTTCCTATACCTAGGATACCATAAATAATTCATTTAGTGTTGTAATTTATCATTACTCACAAATAAGAAAAAATTAAGTTTCATATATTTGTTTTTAAAAAAAATTTTCCAGCAGTAGTTTAGGAACTGCATCCTTAATTGTAAGTACAGATCTCCTCAATTCAAGAGTCAGATCTGCTGGTACTAATTCTTTACAAGGCTGAGGCCATATCTGCCTCCCCCTGCAAAAACCTACTGCTGCTCTTGAAAATGGGAAACTGATCGAAGAAAACCCAAAGGCATCTGACAAAAAAAAAATATTCTGCCCTGAAATAAATAGAATTAGTCATGTAGTTCGTATTATTCTTTAAAATATTTTGTTGAATTGCAACACAGATTGTACAGTCTTGAGTGATGAGGGTCTAAATACATTCTTTCTAGCTTTATTCTTTAATAACTGAAAAAAACCTGATCATAATTCTTCATTATGTGTTAAGCTTCGATAAAGTATTTTGTTCAGAAAAATACATATGTTAACAGCTTTCTGAATTATGCAAGTATTACATTTGAAGACCATTCTTCTTGTTCTTTTGGCATTGCATATTTGCTCCCATTTCTCTTTTATTCTTCATTGCTAGTTTTGACTGCTGGGCTCGGGCACAGGAGTTTATCAAAATAAAAAATGTTTTGTTTTAGATAAGTGTGAACATGGGCTGTGAAATGATTAAATGAAAACAGGAGTGAAAAATATCTCCTTGAACATCAGCAGCTAAAGTGAGGGTTGGGGTTTTTTAATTTATTTTGGTTGGTTTTAAACTGCCTGTTGAGTTTGTATTTACATGTCCCCAGTCAGCTGTTGTGACAACTCCTGAAGCATCTCCTTGTCCTTGTAGCTTTGAGGTTACTTAGAATAACTCATGTCCATGCTAGAGATGGGAAGCATCAGCACTGTTTTGGGGATTTTGGAGTGCCTGGATGGAACCTGAGCCCTCTGTATCTCTGTTGAACCTCTGGGAGAGAGTAATTTATGTGTATTGAGTCCACAGTGGTGTTTCCCCATACCCAGCACCGCAATAATGCTCACAGTCTCCAGCATTCAATGAGTTGTTAAGTTTTTTGAGCAAAGCCAACTCAGTGCTGTGAGCCTCAGCTAAGGATGTGCTTGGGGGTGCAGAGGTGTTACAGCAACAGCCACGGTGCTGCTTTCTGCCAGACTCTTTTGCCTGGGTGAGTTTCAGGGACATTTTGTCCTCTCTCAGTGGGACCTGCTGGAGAGGGGATTCGGTAAGTGTGCCTTTCAGATGATGATGATAGAAGAAAAAGATGGCCATGAAATCACAACAAGGATCCTTCCCCCCACCCTTTTCCTTGTTCTCTGCCTTCATTTATCTCTGCAAGCTTGAATTGCAGTCCCATTGCTATTAACCTTTCGACTGCTGGCATTTTACCCAGAGCCCTCAGCCCCAGCTGGCAGCGGGGAGGGGAGGATTGGAGCGGCTCTGAAGTGATGAATTGGCGTTGGCACTTTGCTCAGCGGCCACTCTCTGCAAAGTGGGAAGTGTTCTGTGCAGCTCTGTGGTCTTAATACCCTCTGGGTACCACCCTGAAATCGAGGAGCAAGGCAAAAGAGGGGGAACTGCAGCACTGGTTATTTCACTTCCTACCTTCCACAACCAACTCTGAAAAAGGAGTCAAACCCTCTCAGCCCTCATGCCAGTCTCCTGGAAGGGAGCACCAAGTCAGCCTGTCTCTCCCAAGGGCTGGGCCCTTCTCTCTCAATCCAGCACCCAGCTCCAGACGTGCTGTGCCCCCAGGTTTCCAGGTGTTTGCTGTGCTGTTGGTGCTGGTGCTCAGTCAGTGTGTGGGTGCACAGCTTGGCGCTGTGCCTGCTGGATCCTGGCTGTGTCTGTGCCAGTGCTGCCATCTGCTCCATGCAGGGCAGAGAACGTTCTGTGCTGGCTCTCCGTGGTGCAGCTCATGGTAGGTGCTCTGTAAAACACAGCACTGCGATGGAGCCTGGTGCTCCTTGGCAGGGGAGGCTGCTGTCCGTGGGAGCTGCTGGCAGATCCTCCTGCAGCATCCTCTCTGAGTCTGCTGGGCTTCCCAGGTACACGGCTGGGCACGAGCAGCCTCTGTTCTGGTGCTGCCTCTCCCTGGTCTTAAAATTAAAATCAAAACACGGTTAAAGGGGTTTTTAGTTTGGTATTTATTTCAGGGTCCATGGGTGCAGCACTTCGTCCAGGCGGAATGTTCCGAAAATGCATGCACCACATCACACAGAAATGAACACAATTATAGGCCTTGCAAAATTAACATATTTATCAAAGATTCCCCAATGAGAGGCTCGAGTGAACCCCTCGTTCTGAGGAACCTTCCCCCTGGATGGGCCTATCTTAGATTATAAAAATATGTTCTGGAGAGGCCCTTGGTGTCTGGGGCTCCCAGACTGTTTGGTCTCCTGGTTTAATGGTGCAGTGGGGCTGAGCTGAGTTATCAGACTTGGAAAATTACTAGTATGTGGGCTAAAAGCACTAAGAATACATAAAACTGTAAAAGAGTATCTAAGAGGTGTATAAAAGAAAAAGCAAAAAATCATTCTGGCATCACTGATACCTCCATTGTTTGGCTCCAGGGAATTACTCTGGATAAATATCAACAAATGACTCCGTCTCCAGTTGATGAAGTGAGTTTTTTGCCTTAAGGAGTTAATTGTCCATCTCTTCTGTATGAGAAATACAAGGCTTGCTTTTTACTTTTTTCCCTAGTAGTGTGGCAGGATTTACAGATGTGCAAATACTGTGGGTGACATCTATTATTTAACTTTCATTACCATTAATATGAATTAAATTGATGGCATTTGACTGGATGGTTTATGTGTTGTAGAAGATGCCTTAGGGAACTGCTTTTGAAAGAGTAGAATTTCAGGAAAAGAGAAGTTGTTTTAGTGGCTTGAGGGAAAGGGCTCTGGAGATTTGAGTTTAGCTCTAGTGAGAGCTGAATTTTCTACTCTGTAGGACCTTGTGTAAATATTTCAAGGCCAGAGTTTCTCCCAAACTCACCTCCTACTTATACAGCTTCTCAAAGTGGCTGGATTTTCATAACAGGTCCAGTAACACAATTGAGATATGAATTCAATAATATTGTGTTCACTTCAGGATAAAAATGTGCAGATACAAGAAGAGGTGGGAGGTAAAACCCGCCTATATTTGTTTGGATGTGACCGAGAAGTGCTGGCTGTGATTTGCACATTTTGTATGTCTGATTGTGCAGTGATATAACTGGAAAAATCTGTCTTATTGGAGCTCAAAGGTGGCTGTGTCTGAAAGGACATGAGTGGAGAGATACAGGTGAACAATTTTGGGGGTGTAAGGGCTATAGGATCATATATTCAAGCTTCAAATAGCGTTGCCTGAGATGGCCAGGTGGTTTAGAGGCTGATCTGCACCCAGCAACCGTGGGTGTTTCTCTGCTGCTTTCATCTGCTGAGAAGGGAGGGAGAAAGAAAAGAACAAAGGAAAAAAAAAGAAAAAATGAGGAGTTTGAACAGAAGAGTTTCAGTTTAAGAACAGCAGAAGTACTGCAGCAGGAGCTGTTTCTTACCTCTGCTGGCTTCTGCCTCTCAGGGGGCTCTGCCCAGGCAGCATGTCTGGCAGTGCCTGCTTTTAGTCATTTCTTGTGTCTGTGTGGGTGAGTGCAGTGCAGGCAGAAGGCCTGCCTCTCTCTCTTAATCCCTTTTACATTTCAATTCTTAAGCAATTTCAGAAGAATAAACTCTCTTTTTTTTTTTTTTTAAAGTGGATTTAAAGAAATGGGAGAAAACAAAAAGAAAACCCCAAATCCAAGACCTTAATACCCAGTCTGTGGTATTATGCTTAACTTAGGTTAATGCGAGGGACTCAGGCTGAGATAAGCAAACCCAAATGCCTGGTTTATAGTGGTGCAGATCTCCCTGCAAGTGGGAGATTTGAGCTGCCATACTCTGCTCTTCGTTCTCTTCTGTGTTTTTTTTTTTTTTCTGGACGAGTACTCGTTTAATAAAAGCATTGACTTGCACAGCAGGCTGTGTGAAAGAGCCTCTTAAAACCTCCCAAGTAATTGGTGCTGGGCTAAAAGTGAGAGATGATCCCAAATGCAGTAGTTGCTGAGGTTTTCCCTAAACCACTTGGGCAGTAGATGCAGTGTAGCACAAAAGTAGCCAGCAGATTTTCAGCAGCCTTTTTAGGAGCAGGAATCAGTCTTGACTAGACACAAAACCCCTCACTGTCAATCTGCAAATAAGGAATCACTGTGTGCCAAGAAAGCACATCAGTGTTTCTTCTGCAGGGGAAAAGGGGGACAGAGAGAGCTGCTCAGTCCCCTGGGGCTCCCCTGTTTGGGCACAAATGTTTCTGACACTGATATTGGGTGCAAATCTGCTGGTTTTGTTTCCAAAGTTGTGCAGGGACTGTCTTCTGAGAAACACATGAAGACTTCACCTCCTTTTGCATTGAGTATGAAATGGTACCAATTTCAGGAATGGCCTGATAAGGAGGGAACATCCTCTGTCATTTCAAATCCCCAAAATCTCATGGTTGCATTCATAACATCTACTACAAAAAAAATCTATGGCCATGGACCACCTGTTTCTGATCCCTACATGCCTCCAAGGAAGTGTTCCCGTTAAAAATTCAGAGGTTCTGGCTGCCACTTTGGTTTATTCATTCTGCCCATGTCCAGCAGAGGTTTCTGTAAATGCTGGCCAGCAGAGCAGTTCGAGCTGCAGTTTTTCTTGGTATGGAATGTGGACAGGAGCTCTTGTGAGGACCAAGCTCCCCAGACTGGAATCACTTACAGTTTAAGCTGAAAGGTCACCTACCTGTCAAAATCTTCACAGCACTGATTTTTCAAGCCATTTTTCACAGCAGGATGAACTCAAGACCCATTCAATCTTTTCATAGTTACTATATATGATCTTTATTCCTGTACCTTGGATCTAGGCACAACAAGAATAAGATTTGAGAGAGGCTCTTAAAGTTTCATGTTCTGGGACAGAAAATGGGAGAAGGAGCCCTTTCCTTTGACTTATTTTCGAAGGGAAGTGGTGTCACTTCCTCAGAGACAGCCTGGGACAAGTGCCATACACCAGGCCAAAGAAGTCAGGGCAGCTTTCTTTTCAGGGACATGCCATCTATAAGTATTTCATATATCTGTAATGGGTTTTCTGGTTGAGCTGTGGGCTTTGGGATTCTCCATCTGGGTCTGCACCTCTTTTCCAACTTCACCCTGTGTATGAGCTGAAGCACAGACATTGCTTGCCTTCAGACGTAGGGGAGGTTCAAACATTTTGAGATTCAAGACTGAATAGTCCTCGTCAAGTATTAAGGCTAGAGCTGCCATGGTTTCTTGAGAAAACATTTCATTTTACCTTATCAGTAATGTTTGAGAGAATAAAAATAAAATGTAAAAGAAAAAACTTTTCAGGGAAACTGCTTCAGCATTCACAAAAATTCCAACATTTTCCTGAGAAAAAGATTTCTCAGTTCTAATCTCTTTTTTGACCAAGGTTTCAACCAGATCTAATTAACAACAGCAGCTCTCTTTTGTATCAGGGCTTTTGCATTATAAAGGTGCATTTCAAACTCCTGTTTGGCATTAATATTATTCATTCAATGTCAGACTGCTGCTAGGGGACAGGTGGGGTCCACCTGAAACAGGCAGCAACCAGCAGGGGAGTGAAAGGGGATCAGAGAAGGAGCTTAACTCATATTTCTTTCATTCCATGCAAGTGTTCTCCCTTTTTATTGGGAGTTTTAAAATTACTTCAATGCAGAATGAGAAAACTTTTTAAACCCTTCAGAAATTTTAGAAGTTCTTGAATTTGGTGCCCCCAAATTAGTAATTATGTCCATGGCATGAGATGAAGTCTCTCAGTATTGGAATACAGTAGATATCTACTCGTGAAAAATTAAATGCTGGTTTATACAGTTACATTAATGCCTGTTTGAGGTAACTTTTCACTGACCTTCCAGACTCTGCAAAGCAACAAGTGTGGAGATGTTGGCCATGTAGTTATCTGGTATAACATCCAATGGGTAATTTGTTCTGACAATTTTTATGAGCAGGAAAAAAAAACCCCTCATCAAATGCGTGTCTCACTTTCTGACCCCTCTCTGTGGTTAATTTACCTCCTGGAAGAACCACCTGCTTTCTGCTTTGATGCTCCATTTGCAGCACTTGAGGGAGGAATGATTATAGTGGCATGCAGCCACTGGTTAACTTCTTTCCAGATGTGTGCTCCAGATGGCTATCCTGAGAATCCACCCCAGACCCAGATTTCCTGTTTAGCACTGACAGGCTGGATTCAGGCTGAAACACAATCATCTGCTGTGCTGTCCTCCTTCCTAGCTGCTAGCATCCATGGAGTGCTGCAAGCCAAACACAGTCCATCGAAAGCCACACTTTATCTGTTCTTCACTCACAGGAAACATTAAAGATGATGGGTTTAATTAGCCATCTAGAAGCCTCTTGATGTATACAAATGGCTACAGTTTGCTGCATTTTATGAAGATCGGGACTGGCCCTCTGGAACTCAGTGTGTTGGAACTGGACAAACTGTCTGAGCAAATGCAAATACTATTTTTATTAAGCATTCTGTGGGTTTCCACTGAATAATGGCTTCCCTCCTTGTTGCCTCTCTCACGTTTTCTGTTCCATCTCTCTGAACAATAGCACCAGCCTCTCTATTCTTGAGCTCTCTCAGGATGTTGTTTGTTTATCATCTTTCTTTAGTAACAACCAGTGTAGCTCAGTGATATAATTTAGCTTTGTGAAGTTCCAATCACAGCAGAATGCAAAGTGGCTCTCTCATTCCTCTGGAGTTCAGGAGAGCTGAAACAAAAGGAAGAAAACAAGCCGTGCTCACTCCTCTATCTCTGCCTGCTTCCTAACAAAAGCCTTGTATCTCTTATTTTTTTTATAACATGGAATCAATAATTTTTTCCACAAGTTCTCTTGATCATCTCAGGGTACCCTGCAGAGCTAGGCTGAGCATTCTCCTCTCCAATCACAACCCCTGCAGGTGTGATACTGAGCATAACAAAGCACATCAGGTCAACTCTGTCTCGCTGTTGATGCTCTTGAGTTGGGATTGAGTAACCTCAGGGCATGGAGTGGCTCCTCTGCAAGAGAACATCTGCTTGGGCACCAGGATGAAGCACAGATCACAAGGAAAGAGTGGAGCCTGGAGAGCCCCAGCAGCTTTGCTGTGGGGGATTTGCTGTTTCCTACCAGGCTACAACACACAGGTGCGTGATCCCAGCACTTGGAGCTGCTGGATTAGGAGAGACTCAGATGGTACTTTCTGGAAGAAGTCACCCTTTTGAAGCTGACAAAGCCCCTCAAGCAACAAGCTGCTCTGGCATTGGTGATATCTTCAGGAATTTAAAAAAAAAAAAATTATAATAAGCAGAGGCAGGAGAGCCTGGTGCTTCATATTGTAACTTTTAAAAGGCTTCACCTTGATGCGTGTCTCATAACTACTTCCTGGGACAGAGCAAGAGGATGGAGCAAAAGCTTGTGGATGTGAAATCTGGCCAAAGCCATAAGGACACAGAGCTCTCAAAAGCCTCAGTGTGGGGTTGTGCCAAGGAGCCTGATGACCTCTAGGGCCACCTGGAATCACAGGACACAGGGTGTCCAGTACATGATCACAGCATGAAACCCCAGATTTGGGGAGCCTGTGGCAGCTGGAGCCTGTCTGTGTGGTGCTGCAGGAGGGGAGCAGCCCCTGCTCACTGCACTACTTTCCATCAAGACTTTGAGAGCTCTTTCAGCACCTTATCCCAGGAAATGTGCCAGGAAAGGGCAAACATACCGGTTATTTATAGGCTTTCTTATGGCCCTCCTTATTACTGCCTGGAGTCCATCAGTGTAGGCATTTATGTACTGCTCTGACCTTTTCTGCCAGTTCAAAGAACACAGACCCTCTGGTTCTCTACTGACCTTCCAGTGTACTCTTTCGGGAAGGTTGGAATAAGGGAAGACTCTTGAAAGGAAGAAATACTTTCCTCTCATTAAAAGATCCACAGCAAGCATAGCTGGCAAAGAAAAACTTTTGTAGTCTTCTGGTTTCCTTTGTCATGGGTGTGACTCAAGCAAGGAATTTTTTATTCTGTCACCTCAGCTCAGGATTATTGCATATAGGTAAAACTTTATAAAATAAAGGTTTTGTTGCTTTTGTAAAATCATGGCTTAGACCTAACCATGTTATTCTGGTCAGAGAGGGACTGTGAGAAAAGCTTGGGAGAAGAAAAACAACTAGTTTTTATTTATGTAAATGTAGTATCCACAGAAGAAAGAAAGTTAAACAATAGAAGGAGAAAAGGAGAAAAGTATCTGCACCTGGTATTTTTCTGAATGCTTGAATCCCTATGCTATAGGTAGCCAATGGTAGTATATTGTAGTTAACAATAGCCAGTGAATCTACCCTAGTAATTTAGGAGCCAATGAGTTTGTAACATGAATGAAAACATCCAAAAGTCTATAAAAAGAAACTGCTTTGTTTAATAAAGGCTTTTTGCACTTTGTCCAAGGCACAGTCTGGGTGTGTCGTGGCTGCCCCAGCAGTGACACGGGATGATAGGAATAATTGTTTTTTGGGTGAAGTCACTGTTGGGAAAGTTTTCCATATCTCTTATGAACAGAAGTAGAACTCCCACAACAAAGACTCCATTAATCTGCCTCGATCTAGATTGACTTACTGAGTGCATGAACCAGATCATCAGCACCACCAGGGATTCCCCCTCATCCTGTGGTGGAGAGATCAGTGGAGAGAATGAACCAGTGTGAGTGAAGGTGCAGGTTGGTTTATGAATGCACACATATTTTCATGCTTGGAGACCTTTGTAATACCTTCCCTGGCATTAGGTGCTGCTTGTTGACTCTTGTGTTGCAAAAGGTCAGTAGTATCCCCCTCTCCAGGGCCACTGCTTATCACAGATGGTATTTATGTTTAGCCAAACTTGAAACAATTCTGACCTTCTTATTTCTTTTTTTTTTTTTAATCTGTGTGATTTAGTGCTTTTTGGAGGGTGGGTGGAGAAAGAACTCTTCTTCCAGTCTTTCCATGAGTCACCCAGGGGAGCTGTTTCTTTGCAAAGGCCAAGTTATCTCCTTTAAGACATAATTTCTCTGAGAATAGAATAATTTAAAACCTAATTTTCTTACTTAAAATCCTGGAATCTCTGGTGTACCGGTGAGGGAGATGCAGATGTTTTCAGACACTTGGGAACTGCTTACTGGTTGGTTTAAAATATTTAGCTATTTGCATGCTTCATTTTGAGGTATGTAAAATAAATGGAATCATAAATCACTTCTTAAATATTCTATTTTGTCCTGGGTGACTGGAAATAACAGATGGTTGCTTACAGGTGGGATTTAATTTTCCTCTAAGTTAACAATGGGTTAGGAACCAGAATACCAGATCTCTTAGCCCCCTAAAGTTTTGGGTCTATTTGCATCTGTCTTGGGAAATTTCGTGAGGCATAAGATTTGCATTAAGTGGGTAACATCTGTAACTCCAGATCAGAGTCATCCTCAGCACGGGGGCAGTTGAGGGAATGTTCCCAACCTTCTGCTTAAAACTGCTGTGAAAGTAAGGAGGCATTTAGATGCTCTGGGTGGGGCCATAATTTCTGCCCTTTGCAAAAGCTGATTGAAAATACTAAATCTGGAGGGTAGGAGGCTGCCAAAAGGAAACCCCTGGCACAGGCTGGGTAGGTCAGAGGTTTAAGGGCCACTCACACCCTACCCAGCTCCTCCTGGCAGTGTGTGCACCACACACAGGGAGATAAGGCTGAGCTCTGGTTGCAAATGCCTGCAAGAGCCAGATGTGCACATGATGTCCTCATTGCCTGTCAACCCTGTCAGTGCTTTTTCTTTCAATGCAAGAAAAGAAGAGAGTGGGATAAAAGAGACTGTGATCCTCTGCCAGGAGGCTCGTGCTCTCTGCACAGCTCCTTTTGCAGGGATCCTGCTGCAGGTCGAGATTAAGTCGTGAGGAAGGATTGCATGGAATGAGAGAATTGGTGTCATGCCATGTTTCTTGCATTTATAAAACTTTATAGAGATGTGGAATTGTACCCAGCAGCCAGACCGTGGGTTTTAAGCCAAGTTTAAATTGGAGGTCCCAGCCAATGGGACCAAGTCTCTTTCCAGGATATTTCTAAGCAGGAGGAGCACAATTTAGAGCTGTGTCTGGAATCTGTGCAGGCAGCTGCTCTTCAGGGGATCCAGGCTCTGGGCACTCGTGTGGGCACTGGCCATGGTGGTCACCAGCTCTGGTTGCAAAGCTGAACCTGCTGAGGCTGAGGGCTGCCCGTTGCTGTGCCAAATGTCTCCCACAGTGCCACGTGCTGTGTCAGACCATGCCCTGCTTCCCCAGAGCCTGGCTGTGCCATGGGTGGTTTCATAAGGATGTTGGGATCCATCTTTGGAAGCACAGATTTCCCACTACTGGGGATCTGCTCTGGGCAGTCATGCTGGTGTCTGGGACTACCTCAAAATACAAAACTCTTGTGACTGTTGAAAGAGATCATTTGTCTTTAGTGCTGTGCTAATTTTTCTTGCATCTTCTACGTGTGGAATTTGAGACCATTTTGTAAGGCCCCTTTAAGCAGGCTCCTGGTAACATGCTTAGAAATTTGACTTAGTTTAACATTTTTCTATTTACTTACCTGATTTTTCTGCTAATGGGATCCCCAGTGACATGGAAGTGGAGAGAACTCGAAGTGGTTTAACAGCAGATGTGGCTCCCATTTTCATTTGCCAAGTCACTGCCTGGTTCAGTGCAAACATTTAGTTTTCCTTTGAGCTGCAGGTGAAGGAGTCTCTCCAGCAGTAATCCTGCAGAGCCCAGTGTACACACTTCATCTTCTGTGCTGGGCCCACAAGGCCAGATTGGTGAGGTTTGGCTCGGAAAACTCTTTCCAAGTTTACATTTAAAGTTCAGCCTTGACTGGGAGGATTCTCCATCACAGCAGCATCTTCATTACTACCAACTTGCAGAAGTGAGGAGGGAGAGAAGGAACAGCACTTCTGAGGTGGATTTGCAGGCACAGTGCTCTTAGCCTGTGAATAAACTGGGTTTTGAGGTGGTGCCGATGATTTTCTTGCATCCACCAGAGAAAGGTTATTGAGCATTCAGTAAATCTCATGGGGATCAGTTATAAAGAATGGTATTTACAGGAGGGTAAACCATAAATCTTTATGACCTTCTAGCAGTTAGCAGCATTTAAAGTTGCATTATTCCTTTCTTCTTCCTGTAGACAAGGCTTTGATAAAACTATCTGTCAGTTAACTTAAATAATCCATGGACAGCAGGGGCTTTCCTGGCTAAGAGGAGAAATTACTTGGTCGAATTTTAACTTGTTTGCTTCTTTTACCTTTTGACAGGTTTTTTTTTGTTTGGTTTTTTTTTCCCTCAGAAGATTAAAGATGAATTTAATGTTTTGATGTATTCTCTGTGGAACATTTGCCTTGACAGGAGGCAAACCCAGGCCCCCCATGGTCACCACTGTCTTCCTGTCTGATCTTGTCAGGTGGGCGATGACAACAGGACTGTGGAGAGCTGAGCAGGGGAATCTCTGTCATTCAAATGGTTGCATGTTTGATCCCTGCTGTCACTTCCTCATGAATTTCACAAGCACAACACGTGTCTCCCCTTGTTACCAATTAGCACTTGGTATTTTTCAGGCTACCTGGGATAACCCCTCTCTTAAATAATTGAGATGTATCTTATTTTGATTTTAAATTTTTTTAGTTGTGGTGCTTTGATTCTCAGTATTTTATTTACTCAATAAGAAATTTGAAAGTTGCTCCTTTTCCTTGTTCTTTTATTAGTCTCATTCAACACCGTAATTTCTTGTCCTTTGAGTTTCACTGACTTTTTAACACTTACTGTGAACAGATTGCATGTCTTATATTTATAAACTTTCCAAATCATTCTTTGTCTTTCTGTCAGCAGTTTTGGGCTGCAGTAGGCTATGGGTGCTACAGAGCCCCCACATATGAAGTCATGTGTGATTCCCTACAAAAGGGGACATGAATATTTGAAAAGGAAAAGCAAGTGTCTGCAGCTTGGAAGTAGACAGTTTTGTTTTGTCATTTGTAAATCATGCAGTGCAAAAGCTTTCATAAATAACTGGTGATGTATAAACATTTACCGTCTGGAGCAAGATTAATTCATACATTTGTTTGAAAGAAAGGTACACGTTGCTCCGAGGGTTTGGTTTGTGAAGCATTTAAGTACTTGCTTATGTCCTACTGAAGCCAGGGAGATACTGTAAGTACAGATGGAGCCAGCTTTCCCTATCAACTTCTGCTCAGGTGTGATTTGCAAATGAAGTATTTTGGCTGGGGGGAAGACTTTCTCTGGAAAGCAAGCGGTGACACATGGCACAGTCACTGCTGGCTCCCAGGCACTGCGTGGGAACGCTCCCCATCGCAGCAATGGGGGAATTAACTGGTGCTGACAATTCAGGGCTGGGGCAGGCATGGCACAGCGTGGGGATAGCTGGGGCTGCCTCCTAGTTCTGTGTGCCCTCTGCTCGAAAATTAAGAAGCAGATGGCTGGTTGGAGTGACTCGCTTCCCCGTCCCTCCTCAGGTGCTCGTTTTATGCTAACGGCAGCCATCTGCTTAGGACTGTTGACTTGAACCTGTGGAAAATAAATACTGAATAGGTCTCATTCTACTGTAAGTGACTTTAAAGCTTGGAACATCCTGCTGAAGTATTGCCACGCTCCTGTTTGTGCCTGTTTCTGCTGTGACACAGGAATGTATATTTAATACTCTAACTGTGGGGTAGTAAGGACTAGTCCTGAACATCAGTGTGTGATGTTATGTTTTGCTTCTGTCTGGGGGGCGATTCATACTCTCTAATGGGTATCTCACTGTGCTGCTTTGTACAGTGCAGCTGGACTCCTCATTATTTACCCTTTTTATTCTAAAATTATCTGCCAGTGCTCCTTCTGCCTGTGACCAGCTGAAGGCAGGCAGGAGTTTCCTGCAAGCCCCTGCCATACATAAATGAAGGTACCGTGCTTTATTTTACTTGCAGTGTGTTCATTTAAGGAAATACTTTATCATACAATTTTCAGGCTCCAAAGCAAATGCCTCATTATTTCCTTTAGTCCTCCCAATCTCTGGGGATCCATCTTTCTCTGTTTCTCTCTTTACCTTTGTTGCTGTCCTCTTCAGTGGATGCCAAGCTCCTGGTAAAAGAGGTCTGACTGATCTTTTTATTGGCACTTTGCTTCCAGCTCTGAAACGTATCAAATTTGTTTTTGAAATCCTACAGCACTGTGGGAACAATGTTATCCCGGTGCTGCACACCTCCGTGGCCCTTCCTGCTGTGATGTGTGCCCAGGTTCCTGCCCTGCCAGGCCCTGAGCCAGTGGCTGTGCCCCCCATTTCGTGTATGTGGGTGCAGCTTGTGCTCTGAAGGGCAGGTTTTGTCAGGAAGGGAAGCATGAAATAGGATGGCATGAGCAAAATACGTGCAGATGGAAAGAATAAAGCTCAGAGATTTAGAAACTGGCTCAAAACCTCTTTGAAAATGCAGCCAATTGGGCTAGATGCATCCCAGGTGTAAAACTGTGGACTTGAAGTCAGCACTGCTGTAACCCTGGTGCAGTGGCTGTCTGACACACTCAAAACCAATCCTGGAGCAGAAACCATTGTCATGAGGGACTTACATCTTTTACACCAGCAGACACTGTGGTCTAACGTGGTTTTTTTGCATGGATGTAGGCATGTATACAAGAAGATCATTCTTGATCTTCTTACACAGAGGGCATGGATTGAATATTGAAAATTTTAGCATTAGGTTCTGGCTCAGACAGAAAAATCCCTTTGCCACGACAACACTCTCTCTTGTATTGTAAATGGTGCAGCTTCTCCAAAAGGAGGGCACCTGTGAAATAATGAGCACTGCTGTCCATCAATTCCTGGCAGCAAGTCAGGAGAGATGTGAGTTGCTGCAATAGGCTAAAAACTTTACTGAGAAAAATCATAATGGGGATGAAGTACAATAAATAAAAAATGAAGGCGGCCAACATAGGATAAAAGGAACATGACTGAAAAGAGGAAAAAGCAGAATTTGAGTGGAAAAGAGTTTAGTGAAATCATGTTGGAATGGGCTGAGTTTGCAGGTGAGAGGTGCTCTTTATTTATCCATTAGAATTGCATTTTGAGTCTTTTGTCTACTTCTTTGTGCAGCTCTGCTACCTCTTCTCAGGATTAAGTCTCCCCAAATGAGCATAACTAATCCTTGCTTGCCTACTTAATGCCTGCTCCTTTTTTTTTCCTTAGAGCATATTTGAGAAAGCTGCGGGCAATGTTGCAATTCTTAATTCAGTCCTTCCAGGCTGGAGGAGAGGGCAAAAAGAATCTGAACAGCAGCTGGTGAGGGAGGAATTTCCTGAGCTTTGCTCCCAGGTCTGCACAAGGCTGGATAATTCATTTCTTCACGTTGAGGTTGGAGGTCCTGCAGTTACCTGAGAAGGTGAAGCAATGTTTGCATGAGGCTTGTAAGGTGCTGAGTGATGCTGGCAGTATTAGCTTGGGATTAGTCACTGCAGCAGGAGCGCTGCAGCTCAGAAGATGATCTTTGCCAAACCTGGAGTGCTGGAAGAGGGAGCAGCAGAGGAAATGGGCTGCTTCCACGTGTTTATAGCATTTGCTGGACTCAAAACTTTGCCTGTGTCTGTTGCTTCTGTAAAGAGCAGAGCAGTGTGCTGTGCACCACAGGAGACACTGTGTGAGTTCATGGGGATTTTTGGGTTTAGGTATCAGGTTTCTGGTTTTCAGAGTAGACTGGTGCTGGCAGGCCACGATGAAAATTTCAGATGTATTTCTCTCTATCACAGTAGACATCAGGTTGTCTGGAAG